>CM075017.1:9943342-9953905 GCA_037576675.1 Pangasius sanitwongsei | reverse complement strand
TCTCACTGCTGACCTGTCTCACTGTTTACCTGTCTCACTGCTGACCTGTATCATTGTCTCGCTGCTGACCTGTATCATTGTCTCGCTGCTGACCTGTATCATTGTCTCGCTGCTGACCTGTATCATTGTCTCACTGCTGACCTGTCTCACTGTTGATCTGCCACTGTCTCACTGCTGACCTGTCTCACTGTTGATCTGCCACTGTCTCACTGCTGACCTGTCTCACTGATGATCTGCCACTGTCTTACTGCTGACCTGTCTCACTGTCTCACTGCTGACCTGTCTCACTGTTTACCTGTCTCACTGTTAACTTGTCTTACTGCTGACCTGTATCATTGTCTCACTGCTGACCAGTCTCAACACACACACTTTGTAGTGAATAATGTTTGTGTCTCATGTGTATTTTTTCTCTTACATGCAGCGATGTCGACGTAAAGCGGATCAATGTTGTGTAACAATTCCTGTCTTGGAGAGGCTTTTCCTTTGCTGACACACATACACACACACACACACACACACACACACACACACGCTTATCATATTACATGCTCTAATCTGTGTGGAGAATATGATTTCCTATAACTTTATAACCTGCACAGTAATCTAATACTACTAATGATAATGGTTTTAAAAATACATAAATAAAAAAATATAAAGATAATATTTACCTGATAGTGTCCCACACGTTAAACCCATCTAACGGCTTCGTCCCATTGGTCGATCCTCCAGCAACCCCCACCAGCGTGGGTAGCCAGTCAGAGACGTGTATAAGCTCTCGGCTCACAGTACCGGGTCGCTCCACCAGTGGTCCAGTGACAAAGGCCACACCCCTGACTCCACCCTCCCAGAGAGACCACTTCCTGCCACGCAGGGGCCAGTTACTCCCCCCACACAGCGTCTGACCCCCGTTATCTAGAAATTATTATTATTATTATTTTTATACTACACATTACTACATTAAACATGGGCTGTATGCTGTGTGTATTAATTGTGTCTATTACATTGCATTAGTTGTGCGCAGTATGTTCTGTTTATTAATTATGTGCAGTATGCTGTGTGTATTAGTAGTGTGCTGTACATTGGATATATATGTATATTAGTGTATTATTGTTTGTGTACCAGTGGAGAAGATGAGGATGGTGTTGTTCCAAATCCCGGCATCCTCCAGCGCCCTGCTGATGTTCCCTACAGCTTCGTCCATAGCCGACACCATTCCTGCATAATGCCTACGCGAAGTGTCCGTAATGAAGCTGTAGGGGTCGGTGTAGTGCTCGGGAACCTGTAATGGAGCGTGAACCGCCTGCAGAGCTACATACAGGAACAGAGGCTGGAAAAGACACACATCACACTATTCACTACACTCTACACACTAAACACTACATATTACACTCTGTACACTACTCCCTACACCCTGCAGAGCCACGTACAAGAACAAAGACTGAAAAGCACCCCACCACAGACAGAGAAATCAATGTGTGTGTGATTACCGTTTGTGTGTTGTGGTTGCGTATGATGTTGACTGCTCGGCGAGTGAAGAGTTCAGTAGAATACACGTTGCGGTACAATGGCGTCGTGTCCTCGCCCTCCCTAAGGTCCAGAGCACAGCGTGTGACATTCAGCGGTGCAATGAAGCTACAGCGCTCATGAGTGTAATAATCCTCTGATCCTGTCAAGTAACCTGCAAAACAACAAAAACACATAATAAACAATAAAACTACACAACAAAACAACTAAAAATAAAACAAATGTACACAATAAAATTAACACTAAGGTTACACTGCCGGCAGATGATCACACAGGAAACTCTGAAACACAGGAAGTGGACATGATCAGAAACAGAAACAGGAAGTCGACCTGGATCAGGCACAGAGGGGCGAAAGTATAAAGCCATTTGTGTTTAACCTGGTTCAGAGTCTCAGTGTGACATCAGTGGGAATTTAAACACATGATGATGTGGACATGGCCTGCGTGAGTGAGGTGAAGCGCCGTGTCAACGTCCACCCACCGAAGAAGGACTGGAAGCCTCGGCGGGTGGGCAGACACTCTCTCCGGTACATGCCCAGGTGCCACTTGCCCACCATGTGGGTGGCATAACCCGCCTCCACCATTAGCTCTGGCAGCAGCTTCTCCTCCAGAGGAACACAGTATGGCTGACATGGCCAGATAATCTGATGCTGCAGCCCTGTGTGGATCTACAAACACACACACATTTTTATATTTAAATATATATAACACACACACACACACCGTTCACTTTATTAGGAACACCTGTACACCTGCACATTCATGCATAATCATTGCATAAAATCATGCAGATATAGGTTAAGAACTTCAGTTAATGTTCACATCAAACAGCAGTATGAAGAAAAAGTGTGATTTCTGTGACTTTGATCGTGGCATAGATATTGTTACCAGATGGGCTGGTCTGAGTATTTCAAGAGCAAGAATCTGAGGCTATCTTGGGCACATTCTCACCCAAACTGGACATCTGAAGACTGGAAAAAGACCAGGTGATTTGTTTTCTAATCTACAACTGTCCAGGTTGGGTGAGCCTGTACCCATGATAGACTCAGATTCCTGTTCTTGGCTGACAGGAGTGGAACCTGATGTGATCTTCTGCTATTGTAGCCTATCCACCTCAAAGTTTGATGTTTTGTGCATGCTGAGATACTTTTCTGCTCACCACGGTTGTAAAGAGTGATTATATGAGTTACTATATACCTGACCACTTTCCTCTGACCTCTGTTATCAACAAGGCGTTTCCACCCACAGAACTGTCTCAGTGTTTTTTTTGATCATTCTGTGTTAATATTAGAGACTGTTGTGTGTGAAATTCCCAGGAGATCAGCAGTGTCTGAAGTACTCAAACCAACATCCATGCTGTGAACAAAGTCACAGAGATCACAAGTTTGATGTGAACATTAACTGAAGAAGCTCTTGCATGATTGGCTGAAGCATGAATGTGCAGGTGTTCCTAATAAAGTGGGCGGTGAGTGTGTAGATAGATAGATAGATAGATAGATAGATAGATAGAATACCTGGTATCTCCCTGTCATTAGCTGGTTCCTGGATGGAGTACACAGTGGCTGGACATAGTAGTTCTCCAGTCGGACCCCTGCGGCGCTGAGGCGGTCCAGGACGGGAGTTTTAATCTCAGATCCGTGATAACCCACATCATTAAAACCCATATCATCAGCCAGGATAAACACCACATGAGGAGGAGACTGACAATGCACATACAGTCCACACACACACCACACACACAGCGGAATGATGAACACCTTCATCACTGCTTACACCGGAGTAACTTCAACTCTTCTGCACACACACACACTTCCGCTTCTGTATCCACTTACGCACAAAACTGAAACTATCCTACAATCATCATATAACACCTAATAACGCTGCATGGTTTGAAATGTAAATGTAATACTCCGCTTTGCTCCGTTTAAGCCGCACTTGCAACATTAACACTGCACAACTTCCGAGCAAAACCTCATCGCAACGCGACTGACCAATCATCTGACTGTTCGTCACGTGGTTTTGTCACATGGTCAGAATTACGGAAGTATTTTTTTCTATTTGATTTGATGTAAAATATATGCTTGTAGATTATAACAACAACAACAACAACAATAATAATAATAATAATAATAATAATAATAATAATAATTATTATTATTATTATTAGTAGTAGTAGTAGTAGTAGTAGTACACTTCTACTACTGGATAATAAGATAGTATGATGTATTCTGTTGTTTTGCCATCAGGAAAGCAGGGAATAATAAAATTTTTTAACAAAGCAGTTAAATTATTTGGTAACTATTTGAAACAAATCTTAAGTTCCTAGCTTTGGACCCTTTTTTTTTTTTTTTTTACCTTTTTGTCTCACCCTCAGTAAAGGCTGAATCAGGTGTTTAAACAGGTTTGTCTGGTTATGCAGTGATCAGTGGGGTTAATTAGTGTCTCAACACACACACACACACACACTGATTTACTGTTGTGTTATTAGTATCAACATAAAGCATCCAACATAAAATATCCAGTCTACACATAAACTAATTTATAAAAGAGCGAAAGCCGTTTTAATTTTTTTAAAAAAAAAAGTGCATATGACGGAACTAACTAAGTAAAAAGTGCTCTTAATATGACACAATGTTTTGAATCTGGTTTTGGGTTTCTGTGGTTGGAAAATTCAGGAAGAGAAGTGGCTCATGGCTCCTACAAAGAACTACGAGTACATAAACCATGTTCAAATAGATGGATTGAGTGACGCTGTAAACCGTGTGAGCGTATATATGTTCCTATATGTGTGGTATAACACACCTGTAACACACACATAACGCATTTACAGCTATTTATAAAGGAAAGATCACACCACCACCTAAGAACCTCAACACCTACTAAAACACGTTGTTCGTGTTTTCCAACGGACTTGATTTGCACCAATCACGAGACGCGTTGTTCGCGTTGTCGCCTCTGACTGGCTGAGCTTCCTGCTCTGTGATTGGTGGAGCGACTGGAGCGCGAGGTTTGAATTCGGTGTTGATTCGAGTTTAGTTCAGTGTAGTTTCCTCGGAGTAACATAGTGTAGCGTAGCACAGGTTAGCTTAGCGTTACGAGAGAAACATTTATAAACATATATACAGTGAATTCTTTTTGTTTTGTTTTTATTGTGTCAAAGGAGTTACAGTGTAAGGTAAGACTGGTTATTAAAATAACTTATTAAATTAACTAACTACCTAAACATAAGAATCTTGCTAAAAGTGTAGCTAACGGTTAGCATGATTAGCTTAACCCTGATCATGCTCACTTTATTGAGTTTCTGTTTTAAAGACGAAACATTGTTACAATCGGTTTAAATGTTTTATCGTGAGTTTATAAGTTATGAGTTTGTTTGTTTGTGTGTTTTTAAGCTTATACTTGCTGTACTGATTTAGCTAATGACATTAACATTTAATAAACTACGTCATTAGGTAGATAACTATGTTAATTATATCCACTAATGAAATTAGAATGTATTACACATGTGGCATTAATAAACCTGAGACATTAATTAATGTTCAGACACAAGACCTGTGTTAAATGATTCACAATACTGCTCCTGCATTCTGATTGGTCAGAAGGTGTTGATTAGTTTCCTATAACAGCAGCTCTGACAGTAGTGCAGCTACTTGTTTATTGTTACTAGTGCAGCTAATGTGTTTATTCTCATTTCTATAGCACTAACTCATTCACAGAGACTTGGACACCTTAAATAATCTAAGACTGATCTAAGTGATAACAGGAACTAACTTGTTTCATATGATGAGTCATTCTTTAATAAATAAAATATTGTAATCGTTGACCAATTGCTGTTCTTAAAGAGGAATAAAACTATTGGGGATGGAAAATAATAAATTTGTGTGTGTGTGTTTGCTCTAGACTACATAGTCATAATATACAGGCTGTAGTGATGACAGACGCACAGTAGCGGATTTAAAGCCAACAGACGTGTCACTCTGTGTTTGGTCTGTAATGTATTGTTCAGTGTTTTAGACTCCCTGTGCCTCGGTTTGGAGAGAGAGAATTTCCAACTGTTATTATCATTAATATTTGATCTATAATCGTGAGTCTTCTGTATGAACACTCACTGATATAACTATGTTTTTCTCTTTTCTATGATGCTTTGGCAATACTGAAACTGCCTGTGGTCATGCTAGTATAGCTAATTAAATCAAGAGAGAGAATCTTTTGCAATGTGTTAGTTTACACAGAATAGGTGTAACACAGATGGTTATTATTATTGTGTGTTTGCAGGTGTGTGTGATGAGTGCGCCGGTGTATGCCTCTGATGAGGAGGAGTGCGTGTTGGAGTCGACGGCGGCTGATCTCGGCAGTCACACGCATGCCAGACGCCTCCAGGCTCCGATTACAGAACTTTCAGTCATCGGTCATGCAGAAACACACACGCAGCAGGTCAGACATGCACACACACGTGCACACACACCCACCACTGTTCACACACAATAGCAGGTCTATATGAGTCAGTATGTGATCACTTCATTTTGCTCCTGCTTTCCCTACACCCCTTACAGCGTGGGTCATCAAACTTACCCAAAAAACCCACAGAGGCCCTGTGTGGCTGCAGGTTTTTATTCCAACCCCACAGGAGCCACACCTGTTAACTGAATGAAGGCAAAGATGAACTGATTAAACAGGAGGAATCAGGTGTGGCTCCTGATTGGTTGGTCTGAAAAAAATATTGCCATACCGGCCCTTTGCAGAAAAGATTGAAGACTCCTGAGCAATAGCCTGAGTGTAATACAGTGAGTGTGTATATGTGCACGCAGGTGAACAGAGGAGAGCGTGTGGAGGAGAAGCTGCAGGTGTTTCTGCGTGTTCGTCCTCTTACAGATGCAGAGAGACAGCGCGGAGAAGATCAGGTCACTTTGTTAACCTCACATAAACATTATATTGTATTATTTTATACAATGCGTGCAGTAAGTGTACTGAGCTGTGTGGGAAACATCGCTGTGTATATGGACAGATTTGATTGTATTGTGTTGTTTGTAATGTTTTTAACATGGTGTGTGTGTGTGTGCGTGCAGGGCTCTGTGTGTGTGCAGAGTGAAGACACACTCCTCCTGAAGGCCCCTAAAGACTCTCACAGCATGAAGAATGCGGAGAGAGGAGTGTCACAGAGTGTACACAAGTTCACCTTCTCACAGGTATGCACGCACGCGTGCACACACACACACACACACACACACACACACAGTCTGTTTAATCAATGTGTCATATGGCTTCTGATGTGTTTACTGCATTTATTCCACTTAATTAATGGCTCCATCCGGTCAGCTCTGTGTACATTGTTATATTTTTGGAAAATATAGTACTCTATCTGTTAATACACACACACACATACACACACACACGCTCAGAGCTTATGAGTTCTCATAATACTGCGCTGTGTTTAGTTGTGTATGTGTGTGTGTGTGTGTATGTGTAGATTTTCGGGGAAGCAGCATCTCAGCAGGAAGTGTATGATCAGGTGATGAAGGAGATGGTGCGGGATGTCCTTCATGGAGAGAACCGACTTCTCTACACATACGGAGTTACAAACTCGGGCAAGACCTACACCATTCAGGGTAACACACACACACAGACACACTGATTGCATGAAATGAACATTATCGTTGTACTGTAGATATGATGATGGGTGTGGACAGCAGTGTGTTAGTGAGTGTCTCTGTGTCCTGTGTGTCCGCGTGCAGGCTCGGCAGGTGAAGCCGGTCTCCTCCCCCGAGCTTTAGTCTCCGTGTTCACTGCGCTAGCGGGACAGCTTTACCCCCGTGCAGACCTGAAGCCCGTTCTCAAGCAGGAGGTCCGCCAACTCAGTGATGCAGAGGTCCGCATCGAGGAGGACAGACGCCACGCTCTGCTGCGAGAGGTACATGCCCACAGTGGGCAGGGCTAACTCCCCACAGAGCACCAACTGCTTTATACTAGACATATTAACTGTCTGTCTCTCTTCTCTCCTTAGTTACAGTAGTGTGTGTGCTTTCACATATCCAGTGTTTAGTCTGTTTGACTGTTGGGTTTAAGTGTAAAGTGAGTGTGTAGTGAGTGTAGTACTGTGATTGTCTGTGTTTCAGGAGGAGGTGTGTAGGCAACGTGGGGGTGTTAATGCAAGTGTTAGCTGGGACAGCGGGATCAGTGGACTCTCAGCCATCACACGACTGGAAGGTGAGACAGGTCTAACAGCCATGGGAATCTACACTCTGATCTGATCTGATGATGTAAAACGTTTCACACTCCAGAGAGACTTACAGTGCACACAGGACTGTGTGGTGTGCTTCCACTTTTTGTAGAGCACCAAGAGAACAGAGGCATGTGGGCAAAGCTAGAAACAGTGCAGATCAATGAAAAGTGAAACCCAAGGGTGATGGAGTCGTCCTGATTAATGTCTCTGACTAGAGCAGCTTTTCTACAAGACTGTACGGCTCAGTGGTCTTCATTGGTTTAATGACTGAAAGTTTGTTTACATTTCTTACATCTTCAAGTTAAACCCACTCCCAGATCATGTCCTGTTCCCTATTAATGCTGCCTGCACAGGGCAAAACATAAGTATTGTAGCACCTACATATTGCACTACATGCTAGACACAATGTCATTTGAGATTCACGTGTTATTGTACTGTAACATCTAATAAATAGTAACTAAATTATTGGTACCCTTGGTTTTGTTTGGATCGCTCATCGGTATTAACTCAAACACCACTCAATAGTGGAAGGAGGACACACAGTGGAGTCATGCCTATTTTATCGTAAAATAAGGTTTGTGTTTGTTTTAATTGCCGACCTCTAAAGAAATTCCTGCCTTCGTGTGTTAGGGTATGGATAGATCTGGATACAAATTAGGTACTGAACTGCACTGTCCTGTGGAAAAGAGACATATGGGAAAAGTGGTAAAGGGGAACTTGCTGATCATCAGGTTTATTTACATGAACTACAGTTTGTCCTTGTATGTGTGTGTATCTTAACCTCTCACTGCTGTTTTGCAGACTCAGACGGTGTGTGTGTGGACATAGATGGAGTGGGTGATCTCGGTGATGTCACTGTGGATAAAACGCTGCAGTTCGGCATCTGGGTTTCATTTTACGAGATTTATAACGAGTTTGTTTATGATCTGCTGGAGCCACCCACGTCTCTACACACACATAAGAGGAATACGCTGAGACTGAGCGACGACAAGCATGGCAATGTTTATGTCAAAGGTATATATATGCGCACACACACACACACACACAGTATCTGCATATAACCTTTCAGACAGGACTAAATTAAAATGTCACACACAGGGCTCTACCAGATTAGGGAATAAATGACCTACAGGACAGAGTGTTTTCACATTCTTGTGATTTATTATTTATTATAAAAAATTTTCAGGGGAGTTTATTTGAACAGCCGGCCAGTGTATCTAAAATGATTCACTTCAGCATCTTTTTAAGAAACAGCTGAACTTCTCAGAGCCAATCAGGTTCCAGAAAAGCAGTCCGTGTGACCTGGGTCCACTAAGGATAAGGAGCAGGGGGGTCTTGTGTTGAACAGACTCGTGTTTCTTTAAGTGTGGCATTGTCTTGAGCAGAGGTGTGTTAATGTGTAAGTGTGTTGTGGTGTTGTGTGCAGATCTGACTTGGGTGAATGTGCGCAGTGCTGATGAGGCGTGGCGAGTGCTCACTGTAGGGCGGAGCAACCAGAGCTTTGCCAGCACACACCTCAACCACAACTCCAGCCGCAGGTATGTACACACACACACACACACACATCTCACAACCACTACTCCAGCCGCACGTGCACACACACCCCTCAACCACTGCCCCAGGTGCAGGCACACACAGTGAAAAGGCAAAACTGAGTCAAAGATTTAAAACAGGTACAATGCAAAAGATACCATGCAATAAGTTTTTTTTTTTTTTTCCTGTGGCAGAAACACGAAACAGTATGAAGTTCAATGTTTAGGTATGAACACTGCTCTTTATACACGTGTGTAACTGATCTGTGTTTGCAGTCACAGCGTGTTTACTGTGAGAGTGCTGCATATCCAGCCGGAGGGGGGCGCCACACACATCAGCGAGTGAGTTACACCGCTAAACATTTATTCATTCACTTTTCACTTAGAAATCTGTCTGTGTTTGAGAGAGAATGAAGTTAATTGCAATACCTTTATTTATTAGTATACAAAGATAATAACAGAAGTGTGTGTGTGTGTTGTTTCAGGTTGTGTGTGTGTGACCTGGCCGGCTCTGAGCGCTGTAAAGAACAGCAGAACGGAGAGCGGATGAAGGAGGCGAACAACATCAACACTTCCTTGCTCACGCTGGGCCGCTGCATCAGTGCAATGAGACACAACCAGACGTACAGGTGAGTGTACACACTACACAATGTACATGGCACATTAATCTCCCTGAGTGATTAGTGTGTTACTTATCATGAGTGGTTAATGTTTTAGGCCTCCTGACTGGTTAGTGCTTTGATCATTTTGAGTGATCAGTATGTTGACTGTGTTGTAGGCAGCGGCCGGCGCAGGTCGTACCTTTCCGAGACAGTAAACTAACCCGAGTACTGCAGAGTTTCTTCTCAGGACTCGGCCGCGCCTGCATGATGGTCAACATCAATTCTTGCAGTTCCAGTTACGATGAGACACTGCACGCCCTCAAGTTCTCTGCCATCGCCACGCAGGTAACACACGTACACAAGTACGCACGCAGCACGGCTTCAAGTTCTCTCTCATCACCACACAAGTTGTGCACACACTCATTTTGTGATGATGTTGCCGTCCTAGCTGGTCCATGGTCCTGCCTCTAAGAACCGAGTGGCCTACATCCTCTCCTTGCTGCGTGATGACTCCGCCCATGCAGACCACACCCTGATGAAGGAGGAAGAGGAGGAGAGTGATGAAGAGGAGGATGTCAGCATGTTCCAGCCTGAGGCGAGTGACTTACTGTGATGTACACTGCCCTCCAAAAGTTTGGAAACGCCTGAACAAAATAGGGTTTTTGGGCAATATCAGCATAAATCC
>CM075017.1:9912850-9929219 GCA_037576675.1 Pangasius sanitwongsei | reverse complement strand
CTTCTTGAGAGCAATTGTAACATGGCAAAGCAATTTCCCCCTGGGATTAATAAAGTTCTTTGAATCTTGAATCTTGATAACTGCTAGTTTAAAAGATTTAAGTACATAGCCAGTGCTAAGGGAAGAACTGATCATTTTTAATAGAGGTTTGATTGAGCTTTATTGCCAAGTCATGCAAATAAATCTCTTTGAACTGAATTGAATTCAATTGACTTCATTACTGTTGGACCCCTCCAGGTGACAGTACATCAGCTTCAGTCGGTTGTGATCTCCGCTAAATAAACACCGAAGAAGAAAGACCGGAACCGGAAGTTGGAGGAGAAGAAACAAAAACGTTGGGAAACAGTTGAGCAGTTTACAGACAGTATGGGACGGGAGTCTCGGTGAGGAAATTAATTGTATTACTTTATTAATTTATAGAACTGGTTATCTAATGGTAAAAAATAAATATATGCCTCGCGGAGAGAAAGAGATGAGTTCTAATTGAAGTGAAGCTAATAATACTAGCTAGCGGACAAACATTAGTGAATTAAGATTAGCGGGCTTGCTAACTAACCGGCTAACAGCAGCTAGTATTATGAATTATTATTAATGGTGCTTAGGCCAAGTTTTGTTTATTTAGTGAACACGTTATTTAATGAGGAGCTCCTTGTCTATTTCAGTCGCTACTTCAGTGAGCTAGCTGCAGAAAGCGCGAACTAGCTAGCCAGCTGTGTATGTGTGACGTCACACTCTGAGACAGACAGTGTGTTCACACAATAAAATCCCGGGACGATATATATATATATATATGATGTCTGCATTTCGTCTAGGATAAATAATAACCTGTGCAGAGTGCACTAATAATAAATGTGTTTGAGTGTTAAAACTGTTGTTGTTTACAGTATTAACGTGTTTATTACAGACATTACCGGAAACGCTCATCTTCGCGAGGACGCTCGGGCAGTCGCTCTAAAAGCCGCTCTCCTGACTCTAAGCGTGTGAAGAAAGAGGAGCGAGCACGTGAGCGGGGCCGCAGGGAACGATCACGCAGCAGAGAGCGTAGGAGATCACGCTCCAGAGACCGCAAGAGACAGAGGTCACACTTTCTCAAACACACACACACACAGCCTCTCTCTCATCCTCGTGCTTACTGTAATACTGTGTGTATGTGTGCTCAACAGGAGGTCTCGGAGCCGTGAGCGTAAACGCTCCAGAAGTCGTGAGCGCAGGAGGTCGAGGAGCCGCAGCAAAGGGCGAAGGTCAAACATCTAACAACGTTAATGAGGAAAAAAGTGTAATCACTGAGCTTGTGTGTACTGATGTGTGGTGACTGGAGTGTTTGTGTGTGTGTGATGCAGCAAGGAGAAGTCGGATGGAGGTGAGCAGTCAGCTGATAAGAAGAAGAAAGAGGAGAAGGAGGAGGAGCGAGTGGAGGATGTAAGTGTTTTTGTGTGTGTGTGTGTCCCTCTCTGCGTGTCCCTCTCTGCGTGTCCCTCTCTGCGTGTCCCTCTCTGCGTGTCCCTCTCTGCGTGTCCCTCTCTGCGTGTCTGTCTGCTTCTGTAGTTTAGCAGGAGTTAACCGTATTAATGAACTGGCCCACAGCAGGACTTTGACCAGACGACACTGGAGGAGGAGATGAGGAAGAGGAAGGAGCGGGTGGAGAAATGGAGGGAGGAGCAGAGGAAGAAGGCCATGGAGAACATTGGCGAGATCAAAAAGGAGCTGGAAGAGATGAAACAGGGCAAGAAGTGGAGCCTGGAGGATGACGATGGTGTGTATGTGTGTGAGAGCGTAAGACACTGTACACACACGCAATATCGATTGTAGACAGTAATGAATGTTTGTGTGTGTGTGTAGATGATGATGAAGAGGGTCCGGCCTCAGTGGATCAAGAGGGGGAGGAGGATGAGGATAAGGAAAAGGAGGGGAAGGTGGAGGAAGCGGAGGCGATGGTGGAGGATGGAGCTGAGGAGCTTGATCCCTTGGATGCCTACATGGAGGAAGTGAAGGAGGAAGTGAAGAAGTTCAACATGGGCACCATGAAGGGAGGAAACGACAAAGTGAGACACACAATGAAACTCTGATCTAAACTCTACCATAGTTTTGTTAGTGCGAGTTGTGTGTTTGTATGAGAGAGAGAGAGAGTGCATGCCTCAGTGTGTGTGTCACTCACACGCCAAAACAGTGTTGCAGTTTGTCATCATTGTGTTCGCATGCGTTCGTCACAACAAAGTTTTTAAATTGTATGTGTGCAGAAAGGAGGCATGACTGTGACAAAGGTGGTGACGGTGGTGAAGACGAAGAAGACTCCTCACACCACCAAAAAGAAAGGAGAGTTAATGGAGAACGATCAGGACGCCATGGAGGTAAATGCTTTTACATACACAGCTGTGTGTGTGTTTGTGTGTAAGGATGCATCACTGTTACTGTAAACTGGGTCTATCTGTGATGTAATGGTGTGTGAGACTTGAGTTCTTATTTAACACGAACTGATAAAACTCATGAGGGAACCTGTGTGTGTGTGTGTGTGTGTGTGTGTGTGTAGTATTCATCAGAGGAGGAGGAAGTGGACCTGCAGACGGCTCTCACCGGCTTCCAGACCAAACAGCGAAAAATTCTGGAGCCTGTGGATCATCAGAAAATCCAGTATGAACCCTACCGCAAGAATTTCTACGTAGAAGTTCCTGAACTGGCCAAAATGACACCGGAGGGTATGGTATCATCTGCGCGTATGGTTAGGAATACACAAAACAATACTGAACTGCAAAACTGACTGCCTGTGTGTGTTTCAGAGGTGAATGAGTATCGTCTGGAGCTTGAGGGAATCACAGTGAAGGGGAAAGGCTGTCCCAAACCTATAAAAACCTGGGTGCAGTGTGGAACATCCATGAAAGTCTTAAACGCCCTTAAAAAGTGAGTGCTTCTCTACTGGCCCAGTCCCAATCCTGTTCTTCCACTCCCACTTTTTGTTCACTTCCCCTTTGTACAGTTTAAGTTTTGGAAGTGTTAGATGTAGCTTGTATTTTAACAAGTCAGTGGTGTTTAACAGAGTAAGTGCTGCTCCTTAAAATATTTACTTTTCAAAAACCAACTCAGAAACAGAAATTGAACTTGGCCCTGGTTCTGAAAACTCCCCTAATGTTCCTTAGAGTTCCTGCAGTGACACAACATCTGTAGGTGATTCACTTCAGACCCTGTTCACACTCAGCATTAACATCCGTGTCTGTCATCACATGTTCACATGCTAAATACATGTCTGAAAGGTTTTGGTATCAGGATAGTTTTTTTGGGATGTGTTGGTTATATTGGGTTGCTTTTGGCGGATCTGGCAACCCTTCTGTTCACAAAATCTGATCACATGTGATGATGCCGGGTGCAGCGAACACTCGAAATGTTAGGGGAAGTGGATGAGGCAGTGTTGGAAACAGTGATGAGTGTGTGTGTGTGTGTGTGTGTGTGTGAGAGAGAGAGAGAGGAGAGAGAGGAGAGAGAAAGAAAATGCCTACCCACACAGATACTGTACTTTTTGATGGCTGAGGCATTGTTTTGGTTCCAGACATTTTAAATCCTTTTATGAAATGTCTGTGTGTATGTGTGTTTCAGGCATAACTACGAGAAGCCTACGCCCATCCAGGCTCAGGCAATTCCCGCCATCATGTCAGGACGTGACATCATTGGCATTGCCAAAACAGGAAGTGGGAAAACCATCGCATTCCTGTTGCCCATGTTTCGCCATATTTTAGACCAGCGTCCCCTAGAGGAAGGGGAGGGGCCTATCGGTACACACACACACACTGTAAACACACAAGTCTAACACTTGGTAAGTGTTATGTATTTAGTGTTAACTAAATGCTAACTTGTTTCTCTGTGTCTCAGCGGTGATCATGACGCCGACACGTGAGCTCGCTCTGCAGATCACTAAAGAGTGTAAAAAGTTCTCCAAGCCGCTGGGGCTCAGAGTGGTGTGTGTGTATGGGGGGACAGGCATCAGCGAGCAGGTTTGTATGTGTCTCTGTGGATGTTCGTATGGTGTATATTGTCAGTGGGTGTATTAGCCACAATGCACTGTGAGTGGTGTGTGTAAAGAAATAAAATGTAAAGTTCATGTTCATCATTCAGTGCGATCTCAGATTTTTGGCCAGTGATCTGATTTTTAATGGAACAAAATTGGATTGAGAGACACACAAGGCTCTCACAGTGACCTGTAATAAACACCCTGGTGTTTGGGACATAGCCTGTGTTTAGAATGATATCTTAACACTGTGTGTGTATGTGCATGCATTCATGCATGTGTTTGTGTGTGTGTGTAGATAGCAGAGCTGAAGCGTGGAGCTGAAATCATTGTGTGCACTCCTGGTCGAATGATTGACATGCTGGGAGCCAACAGTGGTAAGTGTGTCCTCGTGTGTGTGTTTGTATGTGTGTGTCTTCATTCCAATATGTGTATTTATGAGCACACAGGGATTTTGAGATGTTGATGTGTTTAATGAGGAGTGTGAGTGACATCAAGAGATCAGACATGTGGTGGCTGAAGATCATCTCACACACACACACACTCTCTCTCTCTCTCTCTCTCTCTCTCTCTCTCTCTCTCTCTCTCACACACAAACACACACACCATTTCTGTAGGTCTTATTTAATTGTGGTCAAATAATCATGCTGAGAAGCTGAAAGTATAGAAATAAGCTCCACGTTTATATAGATGTTTATCTAACTTGTGCATGTTGTAAAATAGAATAAGTATGAATAACTATAAGGATGAATAAGTTGCAGTAAATATAGTCCCTTATTTTCCTGTCTGTGTATATGAAAGTGATTAATAAGTGACTTACAGAAGATGAAGGTGGTTTATGACGGAAGGTCTTATTTCCTCCAATACCTACGTGTGATATGTGTTTTAATCCTTAGCTTGTGCTCCCACACATGCGTGTAATCTGTGCTGTGTGTTTTCCAGGTGAGCGCGTGGTGTTTAATGTTTGTTTAACAGGTTGGCTCTGCCGAAAGATGGTACGCAAGAAACCAGTAGCAGTAACCTTCTGTCTGTCATAGAGCCGCATCAGTGTTAGTGTTAATGCAGGGTGTGTGTGTGTGTGTGTGTGTGTGTTTGTGTTTACTGCCCTGTATTTGCTAATGTGGTGTTGATGCTGATTTCAGGACGAGTCACGAACCTGCGCAGAGTCACGTATGTCGTAGTTGATGAAGCTGATCGAATGTTTGATATGGGCTTCGAACCGCAGGTGAGTTGGCACAGCAAACACCAATTTCACTAAACACCCTCCTGATGTAAGACCCACCCATACGCACAAGAAAATTGGTATTTATCACAAGTGTGTACACATAGCAGTAAGTAATGGCCTCTGATAAATCCCACACATTCTAAATTGATTGCTTGTGCATGGTGACACTCATTTGCAAAAAGGAAACACCCTCAAATCTCCATATATGCTAAACAACTTTCTTTAAAACGCGCAGTAGCCTGTTTGAGGTGCTGATTGTTTCCAACATGGAACATGCCAAAAGGTTTAGGAAGATGAACTTCACTGACAGTGAAGTAAAAATATTGACATAATATAGTATATAAAATAGTAACGATTTATATATGTATAACTCTGTAATGGTGTGAAAAATTTGTTATTTTTGCTGTCTCTTCTGCTGCTGGTTTTGGAAATGTAATGTATTCCACTTTTCTCCCACACAAAACTATGCATACGCACGGCTGATAAAGGAGGCCCCTGATGTTTGCCCCGATCCCCTCTGTTCTTGTCTAGATCACCTGACTGAGTGATGTAGTAACTGCTGATGCATTAGTGTGATGTGTATGTGTTTGTGTGTATAGGTAATGCGCATAATGGATAACGTGCGGCCGGATCGTCAGACGGTGATGTTTTCAGCAACGTTTCCTCGAGTGATGGAGGCTTTAGCTCGCCGCATCCTCAACAAACCAGTCGAGGTTCAGGTTGGGGGAAGGAGCGTGGTGTGTTCAGATGTGGAGCAGCATGTGGTGAGAATATTACCCCCCCCAAAAAAAAAAAAACACACACACTTTACTGCATAAGCATTACTGTACTTACTTAGTGTTGTTATTCCAGAACCTGAGCTGTGTGTTTGTGTGTGTGTGTATGTGGTCAGATTGTGATTGAGGAGGAGAAGAAGTTCCTGAAGCTGTTGGAGATTTTGGGTCATTATCAGGAGAAAGGCTCAGTGATTATCTTTGTAGATAAACAAGAACACGCTGACGGCTTGCTGAAAGACCTGATGAAGGCCTCGTACCCCTGCATGTCTCTGCATGGAGGTAGACACACACTAACTTCAGTGTATTAATGTTGTGGTATGTGTAGCGTTGTATTAATACTCTGTGTCTCTGTCACAGGAATCGATCAGTATGATCGCGATAGTATAATAAATGATTTTAAGAGTGGCGCGTGTCGGCTGATGGTGGCCACATCTGTGGCTGCAAGAGGCCTGGACGTAAAGCAGCTCATCCTGGTGGTGAACTACAGCTGTCCCAATCATTATGAGGACTATGTCCACCGTGCCGGGAGGACTGGCAGAGCTGGAAATAAGGTCTGATAATGCTAATAATGATGCTAATAATGATACTACTAATAATAATATAAAATATGTAAAAGAAGTGAGTACACCTCTGTTGAATATCACTAAAATATGAGAAAATGATCTATGTAACATGCAGTTTGCCTAAACAGACAGGCAGCCAGCCATATATATTTTTGTGAAAAGGCCTAACGGTGAATGCAATTAACATTAATTGGAAAATGCATCACAGGTGTACTCACTTTTGTTTCACTGAGTTTCTACAGTGTCTGTAATTTCAGTATGATTTGTCTAACCTGATATGTTTGACACACAAACATACACAGACGCACACGCTATATGGCCAAAAGTATGTGGACACCTGATCACCTGTTGCCACACAATTGTTTAGAATGTCTTTGTATGCCGTAGCATTATGATTTCCCTTCACTGGAGCTAAGGGGCTCAAACCTGTTCGAGCATAACAACGCCCCTGAGGACAAAGCGAGGTTCATAGCGATATGGTATGGAAGAACTCGAGTGGCCCCGACCTCAACCCCATTGTACACCTTTGGGATGGTTGCAATTGCATGCTGGGTATTCTTATCCGACATCAATACCTGATTTCACTAATGCTCTTGGGGGTCCGTAGGCAAATCCCCACAGCCACATTCCAAAATATAGCGTAAAGCCTTCCCAGAAGAGTGGAGGCTGTTATAGCAGCGAAGGGGGGACAAACTCTGGAATGGGATGTTAGAAAAAAAATCACACGTTTGTGATGGTTGTGTGTCCATATACATTTGGTCATATAATGTGTGTGTGTGTTAGTTATTGTGTGTTACTATGTTAGCTGTTGTGTGTTATGTTGTCAGGGCTACGCATACACGTTTATCACAGAGGAACAGGCGCGTTATGCAGGAGACATCATTAAAGCTCTGGAGTTGTCAGGGTCTTCAGTTCCTCCTGAGCTCGAGCAGCTTTGGGCTACATTCAAGGAGCAGCAGAAAGCGGTGAGACCCTGAGACCACACCCCGTAACACCATCCCTTTACCTACACCACACCCCATAATACCACCCCTTCACCTACACCTCACCTGTAACACCACCCTTTCAGCTACACCACACCCCCCATGATGCCACACTTTCATCTACACCACACCCAGTAACACCACCTGTTCAGCTACAGCACATCCCCATAACACTGTCCGTTCATCTACACTGCGCCCCATGACACCACCCGCTCACCTACACCACACCACAATAACAACATCCATTTATCTACACCACACCAATACACAACGCCACATAAGTCCACTCGTTCACCAACACCACCCTTTCAGCTACATCACACCCGATGACACCACCCTTGCAGTGACACCGTGCAATTGTGACACCACCTGTGTATGTGTGTGTGTGTGCAGGAGGGGAAGAGTATTAAGAGCAGCAGTGGGTTTTCAGGGAAAGGCTTTAAGTTCGATGAGACTGAACATGCTCTGGCTAATGAAAGGAAGAAACTGCAGAAAGCGGCGCTCGGTCTTCACGACTCAGACGATGAGGACACAGCACTGGATGTAAGTGTGAAGATTCAGTGCAGAGTTTAGTGTTCTGATTAACTGATGATTTTTGTATCACCTATGAATGTATCCATGGAAAGTAGTGTGAATTAAGACTGTTCAGTGTAATGTGGCTGTATAAACTGCTAGTTAACTAGAAAGCAGGCCAGCTAAGGTCACACCAGCTGTGTGTGAGGTCTGACTGTGTGACACAGTTTGATTAATGATCAGACAAAATTTTTAATCATCTATGATCAGTGTTTAATGGTGTGTGGTGGTGTTTAAAGGAGATGTTTGTTCCCCTCACAGATAGATGAGCAGATTGAAAGCATGTTCAACTCGAAGAAGCGCGTGAAGGACCTCGCGGCTCCGGGGGGTGCTGCACCGGCAGCTTCAGGACTCAGCGTTACTGCTGCAGGACTCGGTGGTCTTGCTGCACCTTCAGCTGGAAACATCCAGAAACTTGAGATTGCCAAGAAACTGGCACTGAAGATCAATGCGCAGAAAAACCTCGGTGCAGAAGCTCAGGTGAGACAGGAACGCTTCAGCCCAAACACTAAAAATTGCACTCTAAGCTCTGTCCCAGTCTTAACTACTGATTAGCCCATTAGCTAGCAGGCCACGCTGATTTTCAGTACACTTCTGTATCTGGGACACAACTTGAGATTTGGCTCTGCACATCACATTGTTGTAATTTTTTTCCTCCGAATGTCAGGACGTGATGCAGCAGGCCACTAACGCCATCATGAGGGGTGGCACCATGATCGCACCCTCCATCTCCGCTAAGACCATTGCTGAGCAGCTCGCTGAGAAAATCAACGCCAAGTTGAACTACACACCCATCGAGAAACTGGAGGAGGAGCGACAGAGTGCTGAACAGTCAGAGAGTGTCAAGCGGTATGAAGAGGAGTTGGAGATCAATGACTTTCCCCAGGTAGACACACACTCACCTAACTCTTAATGGGTGTGTGTGAGTGTGAGAGCGAGAGAGAGAGGTACACACACACCTAACTTCTGATGCACTCTGTGTGTGTGTGAGAGAAACAGGTACACACACCTAACCCCTGATACACTCGGTGTGTGTGTGCGTGTGGGTAATGTGGGTGTGGGTGGGTTGTTTGGTTGGTTGGTCGAAGGAGAGACAGGTACACACAACTAACCCCTGATGCACTCTCTGTGTGTGTGTGTGTGTGTGTGTGTGTGTGTGTGAGAGAGAGAGAGAGAGAGAGAGAGAGAGAGAGAGAGACTGGTGTACACGCACCTACTACCTGATACGCTTTATGTAAGTGTGAGGGAGAAGGTACACACACCTATCCCCTCTTATACTCTGAGTGAGTGTGTGAGAGAGTGAGTGTGTGAGTAAGAGACAAGTGCACGCACCTAACCCTGATACACTCTGTGTGTAGGTGAGAGAGAGACAAGTGTACATACCTAACCCCTCATACACTGTGTGAATAAGAGACAGGTATACACACAGTTATTGACGTATTATCGACGTGTTGTTGGCATGCAGACGGCGAGGTGGAAGGTGACGTCTAAAGAGGCTCTGCAGAGGATTGGCGAATATTCAGAGGCTGCCATCACCATCAGAGGGACGTACTTCCCCCCTGGCAAAGAACCCAAAGAGGGAGAACGCAAGATTTACCTTGCCATTGAGAGTAAGTACACACACAAACACACAGTTATGCTGTCTTGATTGTTTAACCCTGATTGACACTGAGAATATCACCCACTAGTGAACCGTTACAAAAAAATCTGAATGAAATAATGATGTGAAATGTTTGACGTTTCAGGTGCAAATGAGTTGGCAGTGCAGAAAGCAAAAGCAGAGATCACGCGGCTCATCAAAGAAGAGCTCATACGCTTGGTAACCTCTTCCTCCTCATTATTATTATTTGTTGTGTTGTGTGTATTATGGGATTATTATTCGTAAACATAAATAGACTTTGACCCTTTGAATGAAGTGAATGATGGTTTAATATCAGAACTTTCTCTAATGTTTCATTTGTTGAAGCATAGCTAAACTGTTACATTTCAAAATGTTTTTTGATGGCACATTAATGGTTCTTTTCTTCTTTCAGCAAAACTCGTACCAGCCCACAGCCAAGGGCCGATACAAAGTGCTGTAGACGAAGACGCTGCCATTTTTTGAGTGTGTTTTACAGTGACATAAAAGAGGTGATTTGTGTTTATATCAGTGATTTAAATGAGCTGTGATGTGAGTCAGCTCTCAGTTCAGCCTCATATTCATTATGTGTAGATTCTCTTTTACACCAATAAAACATTTTAAACATAACCCTCTGTGTCTGTATGATGTTAAAATGCAATAAATATATTTTATATAGCACTAGCCCTAATTTATGTTTTAAAATCTGCCTAGTCAACATTCCCTAAAGGCTTTTAAGTGTTCATGAGGTACCTCATACAAGTGTGCACTTGCAGTTATTGGAACAGATTTAGAGTTGGGTACCTCATACAAGTGTGCACTTGCAGTTATTGGAACATATTTTTTCCCTAATTAGTTAACACACTATAAAATAAAGTGTTTTCATTAGCTGTCATCTTCAGATGAAGTTGATAAAGTGTCCTTAAAGAAACAGTCCTTAAAGAGACAGCAGCTGAAGTAACAAGCAAGATCAACTGGTTTGCATGTTAGTTTTTCCAAAGCTTCTTAGAGATGAAAGTAAAGTTTGAAGAACTACAATCTTTAAGTTGTCTTTACATAAAGTTGCTGCTCTGATGCCAAATAGTCACAGGAAATGTAGACTCGAATTTTAGAGACTTTCTCAAAAGAGGTTCTTCATAAAATAATAGATTCCTGTCATATTATTCAGAAATTGCTGTGTAATTGCAAAAATGCTTTTTTTTTTTTTTTGGCATAAATGTGGGCTGTTTAATGAAGCAGCTTTCACATAAGTCATGGAAAGTCTTATTTTTAAACACAGTCTCCTTGATAGGATGTGCAGTACACATTGGGCTCTTTGGCTTAGGGTTAAGCTAATTAGGGGCTATGTGTACGGTTATTTCCTGTGTGTTAAAAGTGATCGTGTAAAGAAATCAGACATCAAACATGGCTGATTGACAACACTGGGGATAAAGAGGAACACTGTATTTTGGTAAATTTTATTATTTTTTTTGTGTGTGTTGAACTGTTTCTCTTAGATCATGAAAAACAGACACTACCAAGTGTGACTAAACTTTTGATTGAGCTGCAAAAAACTTGCGTAAAACTTGCATAATTCATTATTTTCAGCAACAGCTCAGGTTTGTCAGGTTTGTTCTGCATGAGGATGCTATTTTTATCTTCTTTTCACAGCAGCACTTGTCAAAACAATGTCGGCGACAAACAGGCAAGCGTTAATAATTAATAGGATTGATAATTGCATGGAACTGGGGAGGTTTTTAGGTTTACTCTAGAGATATAGGCTGATGAAAGACAGCTCTTTTGTTAATTACAGAGGACAAAATATTCCCTCTTGTATTTCATCACCGTGCAGTACTTAATAAAGTCAATCCCAAGTTCATGTTATGATCCCGCAGGATTGAGGCAGGTTAAAAACATATTTTTGTGTGTGTGTAAGCTGAATCAGCCACACCTGACTGTGCCATGGACAGAGGGGCTCATCTGTCAATCTTTTAGTAAAGTTGTGTGTTTGTTTGCATAAGTCATCCCAAACTAAAAACTTTAGCCAGATTTACAAATTTGCTTCATATTGATGTGTGTATGTTGTATGCCTTTCGCCCATAAAGTGCAAAGCAAGTGCATGCACAGCTGAGTTGTATTTAGTAAGGCCCACAATACTCCATAAAAAGCAAAGCTCAGTGAAAGCTGAAATCACAAAATGACGAATAAATGGCAGAAAATTGTCAGAAGAAGAAGTGGAAGTTATTTTGATATATATTATCTTTGCCAGTAAACAAATATATTATTTAGTAGTGTAACAACTTGAAAAGGTCAAAATCTGAATCCCAATTATAGAAAAGGTAAATTGGGTATGAATTAAGAGAGGTGAAACAAGAATGGTTTGGCATAGAAAACATAAAAACGTGTACTATACCCAGGTGATCATGGATGCCAAGCACATCACACAAGGAACCTGCTATGGTTAAGGTTTTAGAAATTTTATTTAAAGCGAAGTGTCTTGGGCATTGACTGTCAGGCAGAAGGACATTGAAAACTAGGGAGTATATGGCAGATTGCAAATTAAGACATACCAGATTGGTCACTTACAAGTCACTTAGTGCTGGCACTAATAAAGTGTCGCACAGCATCAAAAGAAGATACGGAAATAAGAAAACGGATCCGGCTATGCTGAGCCATTACAGCCTCTCCTCCTTTTATATGCTGGCATTTCTTCTTAATTGAATGACTCTTCTTACTTGTCTTAAGTTATAGATTTATGTCTTGTTTCTAGAATATTTCATATTTAATATTTCTTTATGAATATGAAATTACTACATTTTACAAAACCTTCATTTAATTTGTGTGTGTAAATGCTTTCATGGTCAGGGTTGCAGTGTATCTGTTTCAGGCTCGGCACAAGGTGGGAGAATTCATGCTGGCTGGGATGTTAGTCGATCACAGGGAACCATGCACACACATTCGTACCTGGTAATAGCCAGTCTACCTACCTGCATATATTTGGACATTGGGAGGAAACCAGCAAACCTGAAAGAACCCCATGGGAAACTCTGCACAGACAGTAACCTGTATGAACCTGATCAGGATCAAACCCTGGACCCTGGAGCTATGATGCAGTCATATTAAAATTACATTTTTTATTGAAATATCACCCAGCACAGTAGGTGTTTATTCAAAGAAGTTAACAAGACAGATTTTATGATCCACAGTTTGGCTGTTTTCACCCTTGCCATTCTTTCTGAACAGCCAGTACATGTTTTGCATGTAATCCTATGGGAAGTGGCTGCTTTTAAAAAGCACTTGGTGGTGGTTTTATTTGTCATAGCGGTACTTCCAAAGTTTAAAAAGTTTAAATATGGGGACTCCAGAGTAACAGAAAAGCATTCATCCTATCAGTGGGAGATTGCACGTCCAAATCCTGATGATGCCACAGCAATTTGTGACTCGATGGCCATGCTCTCTGGGTGGGAGGGATGGCATACTCTTTCATCACAGCGACACTAGCCAACTGCGGGTGTCTGTGAGCTCATGTAAGTGAAAGAGAGCAGATAGTGCAGTTGCTCGAAAAGAGTCATGTGTCTTGGAGGAAGCACATGTTAACCTTCACCCTACCTCGTTGGTATCGTATGATAGGGAAGAGCTGGCTGTTGGGTGGGAATTGGCAGGTGACCAAACTGTGGAGAAAATAGGGAAAACCCAAAAAAGTTCAACTTTTCAGAAAATCACAGTGACTTCAAGCACTGGTCTTGTTAGTAAGCAAATATTAGGAAATTTCAACATGCTGAATTGAAAATATTTCACTGCCAATATTCCAATGTTGCAATGTAACTAAAAATAACAACTTATTTTTAAGTTAACATGTGATGCCCCACTTTAACTGTGGCTTCATACAGTCAAGTCACACAACTAATCCACATAACCCATGAAGTATAGCAACTCAAGCCCTAACAGGTCCCTAACAGGTGTGGGCAGCCCACTTTGGGCTATTGATGGTTTGCTCATCAGTGCGACATTGGTTCAATGACATTGGCCTGATCTGGGCAGCCCACAAGGGGCCAGTGGCATGGGGACAGTGTTGCACCAATGTGGAAATCCCCAATGGAGGCTTGCCTACAGTCATCTCACATGGAATTCTTGTGGGTATATCAAAGTGTGGGCTGCCCACAGAAAATCTGTTGGACCAATGTCGATAATAAAAGGTATTGGCCCAATATGGGCTAGTCCATTGTGGTCCCACATGGGATTCGTATGGGCGTGCCAAATTTTGGGCTGCCCAAGAAAACCATGTTGGGCCAATGTGGGCTAACCCACAATGGTCCCACATGGATTCGTGTGAGCATGCCGAAGTTTGGGCTGCCCATAGAAACCTTTGATGGGCCAACGTGGGTAAGAAAGGTACTGGCCCAATGTGGACTAACCCACAGTGGTCCCATGTGGAATTCACGTGGACATGCCAAAGTGTGGGCTGCCCAGAGAAAACCATTTTGGGCTAATGTGACTTTATTGTGACATGGCTTTAGTCTATGAGGCTAATGGGACATGGTTCAAGGTGGAAGCTGGTGATGTTTGTTCCTAAAGATTTTAAAAAACAAATGATAAAAAATAGGATAAAAATAAAAGATAATAATAAGATAAATGGAAGAAACATTTTTAGAAAGATAAGTTAAATCTTCCGGATCAAATATGATGTCATCACCAAAAATCACACAGCTGACTTGACTCAAGATGATAAGCTGGCAGAGGAATTTTAAATGAACTCATTAGATATTGCTTATCAACCTTATATTCTTCAGTTTAAGAAATAGATCCTTTAGTATTTTAAAATATATGTTCAAAAAATGTAACATTTATCATTGGTCTGTCTTTTTTCATGCCTTTTAAACTAAAAAAAAACAAAAAAAAAAATAGTCCATCAAACTTTTATTAAGTTGATTTTTTTTTTTTTTGCACTGTAATTGTAAAACATTGTCTCGAAAATGCTCACAAACACCAAAGTTGTAAGCATCAAGAGACTTTTATGTCTTCAATTTCTCTCTAGTATGAATGTTTGGAATTTATATGAGATTTGTATATATGTCCGGCTAATGCAGGCTAGACCACTGCTTAGCACCATTTACCCACTGCCAAGCCACATGGCTCTTCTAGAGTTCCACCATTTGAAAGTGTTAGTTTAGCTGAATAGCTCTCCTGTCTTTTAGTGGTAAGCCATAACAATAGGGGATAACATTTTAGCTAATGTCAGTCCAGTTCCTAAGTAAAATTCTTTATAGATTCTTCAGTCAGATTATAACCAAGTAGCGGCTACTATAATCAGTTTGCAGCTACTTGGGTCTTTTAGCAAATAGATTGATTCTGCATCAGCACATTACAAAGTGTTCCTAATTTATCATAAAATTAGCCAGCAATTACAATTTTTCTGATAAAAAACAATAATGCCACAGTCAGTGCCACTCAGACAACATAGTTTAATGTGAACATTAAGATGATATGGTTGACCAGTATCTGCATGGTTTTATGCATTGTGCTGCCATATAGTT
Source organism: Pangasius sanitwongsei (assembly GCA_037576675.1). Lineage (NCBI taxonomy): Eukaryota > Metazoa > Chordata > Actinopteri > Siluriformes > Pangasiidae > Pangasius > Pangasius sanitwongsei. Next base: position 9,913,974 of record CM075017.1, on the reverse strand, counting down.
GGTGGAATGGATAACTGCATGGGTCCAGGTGTTCCTAATAAAGTGGCCAGTGAGTTAATATTAATATATGAGAAAATGTGACAGTAGATTTAACTGATGAGTCAAAACATTCATAAAAAAATTCCTACATCAGAAAAGTCCATTAATGGTCTCTTCTACTTCAATGAGTTAAGGGACAATGTTTATTGACACAGACATTATTGACACAGAGCGTAAAACTCTCAAGGCTCGCTGATGTAAGAGAGATGTGGTATATTTAAATAGTGGCATTTGTCACCCAGAGACTGAGTAGGGTTGTGAGTCTTTCAGGTGTAAATCTCACTACACTGTAGGTGGTTTCTACATTTAGTACATGTTGAGTAGCAACAATTTTATACTTTAAGAAAACTTTAACTACTCACATGATATACTTTAGGTTTTCTAGTTGTGTTTATACTATGTTAAATGTAGCATAATAATGATGTATATATATATATCATTGTATCATATATCATATATATATATAATGATACAAAATATCTTGAATATACATTTTAGCCCTGGGCTATTACCATGTGCTGTAAGAAATTCCCCTTTCTTTCTGCAGGACTACTGATGGCCAACATGTCTGGCACTTTGACTGTTGTTGATATGCAGACCATGAGACTGGCTTTTACAGGCGAGAGGATCTTTAAGGTGTTCCTGGTGTTGTCCACTCACTCCCTCTTCATTTACATTAACATTGTAATGCTGTTTACGCTGCGCACCAAGGCCGTCTTCCGTGAGACACCACGCTACATCCTCTTTGCCCACATGCTCCTGAATGACACCATTCACCTGCTGATTGCACTGGTGCTCTTTATGCTCAGTTCCTTCTATTTTGTGGTGGTGCGTGCCGCTTGTGCCTTCATTGTGCTGGTGTCTACATCGACTTTTGTCAACGCGCCACTGAATCTGGCTGTCATGTCACTGGAGAGGTACACGGCCATCTGCTTCCCTTTGCGGCACAGCGAGTTGGCTACACCAGCACGAGCGAGTGTGGCTGTGGCTCTGGTGTGGGTTTTGGGTATCACTGATGTGCTAACTGATGTGTGTGCTCTCTTCCTCCTCGCAGAGCCATCCTTCTACTTGTCTCCTACAGTGTG
>CM075017.1:9856455-9899662 GCA_037576675.1 Pangasius sanitwongsei | reverse complement strand
CAACCTGGCTGTCATGTCACTGGAGAGGTACACGGCCATCTGCTTCCCTTTGCGGCACAGCGAGTTGGCTACGCCGGTGCGAGTGAACGTGGCTGTGGCTCTGGTGTGGATTTTGGGTATCACCGATGTGCTAACTGATGTGTGTGCTCTCTTCCTCCTCGCAGAGCCATCCTTCTACTTGTCTCCTTCAGTGTGTACCATCGAGCAGCTCTTGGTGGCACCCTGGCAGCAGGGCAGGAGTGTGACATTCAAAGTGCTGCTCTTTGTCACGGTGGCCATCGTGCTGCTCTACACGTATGTGGCCATCCTGCGGCAGGCGCGTGCCGCCTCCTCTGACTCCTCTTCTGCCCACAAAGCCTTGCGTACTGTGGTACTGCATGCGCTGCAGCTCAGCCTCTCACTCATGTCCTTCCTCTATGAGTATATAGAGTACCTGCTAGGAAGCCTGCCACTTGCTGTATACAACCAGCTGCGCTTCCTCATCTTCTTCATAGTGCTGGTCCTGCCACGCTGCCTCAGCTCACTCATCTATGGCCTGAGGGACGAGACCTTCAGGCCACTGTTCAAACAGAACTTCCTTTACTGTGGTACAAACAAAGTTGTGCCTTTAGAGGCTTTTACAAAACACTAATGATGAGACAAGAACAATCAATGTTTCTGTGATCTGTATGTGAATAAATGTGTACATGTGTTTCTGTAGATACATATTCAAAGGATGTGGCATAAGTCTCAAAAAAGCTATTTATATTATAAGCGTTTATCAGGATCACAAGTGTTATGGGTTGTTTGTGATCCTGATAAAGATTCTAATGATTTTATGTAACATCAGAGTGAATGCTTTATCTGATGTAAGGAAAAAGATTTTCTCTGTGTACTAATAAAATAAGAGCTTCATCCAACATGTCAAATGTGAGATGAAATTTGTTGAAGCTGTAACTGAAAAGGTTTAAATTATTGCTAGTAACACCAGCATTTCATATGTCCCTTGTCTGCCTCTTCATGGTCACACTGCTTCATTGCTCCATAATGTTACTGAGGGTTTGTTTTGGCCTTCAGAAATAAATACAGACATTGTGAGTGATGTGAATGTGATTCACACACACACACGTTTGCACACATGCAGTATGAATCCCATACTTTCTTGCATTGTATGTATGTATCCAGCATCGTAAATGTCAAAAGTAATGTTGTTGAATGCAGCCTTACACAAAGTTATATTAAGTTATTCTAAATGATTTTTGTGCTTTGGTGTTGGTATGAATTTGATTGGCTAATAAATATAGTAAATAAATAAACTTGTACTAACTAAATAAATGTAGTTAATACGTAACTTTGAACACTAGAAAAACATGATAGATTGAAGGGGAATCGGGGTAAAAGAAAACATACACTCATGGGAAAAAGAAAGTACACCCTCTTTCAATTCTATGTTTTTATTTATCAGGGCCTAAATAACAATTGTGTGGTCCTCACCAACTTCTATAAACAAACAAATAACCTCAGATGACGGCAAAAAAACACAACGTACTTCAATACTGTCAAGCATGGTGGTGCAGGGGTGATGATTTGGGCTCTCCATCTGTCCTGCAACTTAAGCTGGGCCGAAATTTGATCCCAAGCACACCAGCAAATCAACATCTGAATGAGTAAAGAAGAAAAAAATGAAGGTGTTGGAAAGGACAAGTCAAAGTCCCGACCTCAACCCTACTGAGATGCTGTGGCAGGATCTTAAGGGAGCTGTGCGTAACCGAACACGTTCAAACATCAATGAACTGAAGCAATGTTGTAAAGAAGAGTAGGCCAAAATTTCTCCAAAATGATGTGAGATTACCATCCACAGTCCAACAAACAAATAGAGAGAGCAAATCAGGAAATCAGAAGGTTTCTTAAACCTTGCTGTGGGGAGAGCTTTGCCTGTTTTTAGGTTTCTGATATTGATTGACATTTTGAATTTGTTTGCCTGTTGAATAAAGTCTTTATCTGCATCTGCATCCGCCTCTGCTGCCTGACACTTTTCTACTTTAATGAGTTAAGGGACGATGTTTATTGACAGTTGTTTTTGGAGCTTAAAATTCTCAAGGCTCGCTGATGTAAGAGATCTGTGGTATATTTAAATAATAACATTTATCACCCAGAGACAGAACAAGGGTGTGAGTGCTTCAGGTCTTAAGCTCACTGCACTGTAGGTGGTTTCTGTATTTGCAGTAGTTACAATTTAATACTTGTTTTCCATATTTGTTATTCTTTACATTATTTGCTATTAAAGTACTAGATATAGTGTGAAACAATAACTTCTATCTGTTTTCCATCAGTAATGAATGGATTGTAGATCAATAATTTATTTATTTGTTGGTTTGTACAATTAAAAAATCTTTAAAAAGTAAAGAGAGATATTCATCTGAAGGCCTAACTGATTTACATTTTATAATGTGTACATTTTTTTTATGTCTCTGGTGGAAGATTGTTTAATATTCCTCTTGACTTTACTTAATTACTGTTAAGATGTTAGATTTAGATGTGGCACCAGTAGTGAATAATCCACAAGAAACTCCAAATACAGTGTTGAAAAAAAATGTACTGGCAGTATGTAGTGTAACTAACCAAAATTACAATCTGTCATTAAATGGTTGTTTACACGGTTTAATTTCACAGATTGGTGCTGGTTTATTTAATGCTCTATAACAGCCAGGTACTGATCATTAAGGTTGTTTCATATTTGGGCATTTCATATTTCATAAGAGGTTTCCATTAGAGGTTTGTGACTTCAATGTTGTGGGTTTAATCTCAAGATCAATAACTTAAAATGTAACTATGCATGTAATGTCAACTGATAGTGCTGATAAATATACCAAATGTTAAGAATCTGCATTTTAAAAAAAGTGGATGAAACTTTCAGGAATTAAAAGCACAAATGACTCCAGGAAACATAGTGGTACACATTTCTAGACATTCTAGAGTTCTGTGTATTTGCATTGCACCCACGAAACTAATCTGTACTGTGATCAGTGGGAGAGTTTGTGATTTTTTTGTAGAAAGTTGTCGCTTTTTATTTCACATAAAATGATTTTATATGTGAAAAGTTTTCTGACTGCAAAACATGTGAAAGAAACCACTTGCTGTAAGAACTTCTCACTTTCTTTCTGCAGGACTACTGATGACCAACATGTCTGGCCCTTTGACTGTTGTGGAGATGCAGACCATCAGACTGGCTTATACAGGCGAGAGGATCTTTAAGATGTTCTTGGTGCTGTCTACGCTCTCCCTCTTCATTTACATTAACACTGTGATGCTCTTTACGCTGCGCACCAAGGCCATCTTCCGCGAGACGCCACGCTACATTCTCTTTACCCACATGCTCCTGAATGACACCATTAACCTGGTGATGTCCCTGGTGCTATATGCACTTGGGGCCTTGTACCTGATGGTGGTGCGTGCAGCCTGTGCCTTCATCGTGCTGCTGTCTACATCAACATTTATGAATGCGCCGCTCAACCTGGCTGTCATGTCCCTGGAGAGGTACACGGCCATCTGCTTCCCTTTGCGGCACAGCGAGTTGGCTACGCCGGCGCGAGCAAGCGCAGCTGTGGCTCTGGTGTGGATTTTGGGTATCACCGATGTGCTAACTGATGTGTGTGCTCTCTTTCTCCTCGCAGAGCCATCCTTCTACTTGTCTCCTACAGTGTGTACCATCGAGCAGCTCTTGGTGGCACCCTGGCAGCAGGGCAAGAGTTTGACATTAAAAGTGCTGTTCTTTGTCACGGTGGCCATCGTGCTGCTCTACACGTATGTGGCCATCCTGCGGCAGGCGCGTGCCGCCTCCTCTGACTCCTCTTCTGCCCACAAAGCCTTGCGTACTGTGGTACTGCATGCGCTGCAGCTCAGCCTCTCACTCATGTCCTTCCTCTATGAGTATATAGAGTACCTGCTAGGAAGCCTGCCACTTGCTGTATACAACCAGCTGCGCTTCCTCATCTTCTTCATAGTGCTGGTCCTGCCACGCTGCCTCAGCTCACTCATCTATGGCCTGAGGGACGAGACCTTCAGGCCACTGTTCAAACAGAACTTCCTTTACTGTGGTACAAACAAAGTTGCGCCTCTAGAGTAGTGCCTCTGCGTCTCTACAAAACACTGATGAGACAATTACAACGTGATCAATCAATGTTTCCGTTATCTGTATGTGAATAAATGTGTACATGTACTTCTGTGGATACGTACACAAAAGATGTGGTATGTTAAATCTGACAAAACCACTGTATGTAGTTTATCAGGCTCACAATTATTATGGGGTGTTTGTGATCCTGATCAACTAAAGGTTCTATTGATTTTATTTAACATCACAATGTATCTTATGTAAGGAAAAAAGATTTTCTCTGTGTACTACTAAAATAAGCAACATGTAAAATGTGGGATTTGGTAAAGACATGTTAAAGCTGTCACTGAAAATGTTAACATTATTGCTCATAACACCAGCATTTCATATCTCCCTTGTATACTCCTTCATAATATCACATCTTTATTGCTTCATAATGTTGTTACTGAGGTTTTTTCCTGCCTTCAAAAATAAATACAAACACTGTGAGTGAAGTGGATGTGAAGGGGTATTCCAAGAAGCGGGTTTAGGGACTAACTCAGATTTGTTAACTCGGAGTTTATGAAAATCTGGGATTTTTCATTCCAGGAACCGAGATCAGAGTAATGTCAATTCGTGTTTTTAATCCAACGGCTTTGAGAAAATGTATCCTTGGTGTTAGAAAGAATTACATCATGACGAGGTTTTAATAATTCTCTCCTGCGGACAAGAAGGCACCTCAGTTGATAAAGGCCACATTTTTAGTAACAGAAGCCTCGGAGACAGCACTGACAAAAAATTAACTTGAGAATAATAATTACATAATCAAGTAGACATATGAACCAAGGGAGAGAATTTCAGGATGAAATATACCATTGGAATTCTCAGCATATTTTATTTAGTAAACCATTTCTCTCTACAGTCCTGAGGGTCTGCACTGGGGAATTGGTAAATTACACTAATTAGCTAGTTACACATGGTTTTCAAAGTGTTCAAACACTCTCTGTTGACCTTTTTAACCATGTAAAAAAAATCTTGATTACATGTCAAGTATTCAACTATGTGACTAGAATCACACCCAAAAACAGTCACTGTGCCACAAATCCATTACTTGGTTGACAAAGTAATTAATAAATGCAAAATAAATGTAATACATGAAAAACAAAAAAGGCACTCTTCATGAACTACAGGCGTCTAATTAGGTTTAACGTTGTTGTTTTAATTTTGGCCCAACTTACCCCTACGCCATCTTACCCCAAGCAACAATTATACCAAAAACATGACAAAGAGAAGAAACCAGACAAAACCATATGTCATGTATGACAGCTCAACTCAACGTTAACTCAGACAGAAATATAAATTGAAAACCTTTACATTTATTCAGGTACAAGCATTTTGGTAGCTGTTAATTATGAACTGAAGGCTCAGATTCCTGTTCTCAGCTGACAAGAGTGAAAGCTGATATGGTCTTCTGCTGTTTTAGCCCTCAAGGTTCGACATGTTGTGCATTCAGATGCTTTTCTGCTCATCACAGTTATAAAGAGTGGTTACTTGAGTTCCTGGGCAGTGGAGGCTCAATGGTTAGCAGGTTACTGAGCAGAAGGTTGGAGTTCAAGCCTCACCACTGCCAGGCTGCCACTGTTTGGCCCTTTATCAAGTTCCTTAACCCTCTCTGCTCTGTGGGCACCATGTCATGTCATGGCCTGCATTCCGACCCCCGCTTCCTAACAACTTTGGATATGCGATGAAAGAATTTCACTGTACTGTCATGTACATGTGACAAATAAAGATTGCTTCTTCTTCTTCTTCTTACTGTACGCAAACTACAGTTCCCATCAATGGATTCTCTGGATTTTTATCCTGTTTCTTGTTACTCATTTTGCCCTGTGTATGTTGTTTGCCAATCACTTGCCCATTGCCTGTGTTTTGACCTTGATTTTGCCTCATGATTTGGATTTGTTTGCAAGCTTTCTAAATAAAACTTTTGTGTACCTGCACTTGTGTCTGTCCCTGCCGCCTGACAGTTTGATGTGAACATTAAGCTGAATCTCTTGGCCTGTATCTGCATGATTTTATGCACTGTGCTGCATTCACATTATTAGATGAATGAATAATTGCATGAATGTACAGATTTACAGATGTTTCTAATAAAGTCGTCGGTGAGTGTATATTAATAAATGAATAAATGTGACACTGTATTTAACTGAGAAGTCAAAAAATTTCATAGTGAAATTTTTCCTACTTGCACATGAATATGATTTCAGAAAAGTTCATTAATGTTCTTGTACATCTTACATTAATGAGTTCAGCGACAATGTTTATTGACACATATTTTTGGAGATTAAAACTCTCACTGATGTAAATGACAGAATAGGGTTGTAGTGCTAATTTAATACTTATTTTGCATATTTCATATGCGTTGCATTATTTTCTGTTAAAATACTATATATAGTACTTTAAATAAGTTTATGTACAGTTTTTCATCTGTATGGAATGGATTGTAGATAAATGTTTTACAGTGACTGAAGCAAAAAGCTATTTATTTATTTAATATTGTAGCATTTTGTACAACCAGTTAATCAACTCATTTTAAATTCTCTAACATTCTATAAAAAAAAGAGAAAGAAATCTAAGTAAGTAAGGAAGTGAGCACTGATTACCCTGCACTGATTTGCATCTATCACATGTATTTGTCTCAAAATTTATATTTGAACTGATTAAGTCGTTTATCTAACAGCTTAACTGATTTACCCTCCAAAGTGCACTTGCCTTCAATTAGTTTTCATTCAGAGGCCCATTAGGATCTGAAAGCAGCCAGTTTTAAATACTAGTGGATGCTTGTTTAATATTTCTCTTTACTTAACTGTTATTCTGTAGATGTATGTTTCATCTATGGCACCAGCAGGGAATAAACCACTAGACTCGACATACAGTGTTAAAAAACATCTCGTCTTCCTCGCAGAATTCTTTCCTTCTACTTGTCTCCTACAGTGTGCCAGAGCATGAGTCCTTCTCTTTGTCATGGTGGCCATTGTGCTGCTGTATACGCATCTGGCCATCCCACGGCTATCCTAAACTGACACCTCTTCTGTCAAGGCCTTGTGCACTGTGGTACTGCACACGCTGCAGCTCAGCCTCTCGTTCATGTTCTTCCTCTACAAGTATATAGAGCTCCTTCTGCTGGTAGCTGTATACACATAGCTGGCCTTCCTCAACTTCTTCATAGTGCTGATCCTGCCACGCTGCCTCAGCTCACTAATCTACGCCCTGAAGGATGAGACTGTTCAAACAGAACTGCCTGTACTGTGGTACAAACAAAGTTGCGCCTCCAGAGGCTTTTACAAAACACTGATGATGAGACAAGGACAATGTGATCAATGTTTCTGTAAAGAGTATGTGAATAAATGTGTACATGTGTTTCTGTAGATACATACAGAATATAGGTATAGTCTCAAATGTAAGATTAAAGATGTGCTCAAGCTGTCACTAAAACTATTAACATTATTGCCAGTAACACCAGCATTTTATATCTCCTTTGTCTGCTGTCTTGTAGTCACACACCTTTTGTGCTCCACAATGTAATGTTACTAAGGTTTGTTCTGGCTTTCAGAAATAAATACAGACACTGAGTGAAGTGGATGTGATCCACACACATTTGCATACATACAGTGTGCGAACACATTAGAGTTTATAGGAAAGGTATATATACATTACGCCATGCTTTCTTGGATAAAGTAGATTTATTACCCAAATGCTCCACCCTCTAGGCTGGCCATCACTGTAAAAGGCAAAGTAATTCTGTAAATATTTAAGAACTTTTATTTGCTGGTTTTTGCATTCCTGTTATATTAAATACCAGAACTGTTAAAGATTTTTATCAGTGTTTTATTGTCAGCTTGGTAAAATGTACTTGAACCTATTTAGATTAGTTGATTCGTAAGGGTTTTGTTTTTTTGGGCCCGCCACCACCCACCCTCTTCGGAGGATCATTGAGACTTTATTGATATAGATAAATATTTGATCATCTGTGGCTTCTTAAGGAGGAAGAGATAGTAAATAAATGCTGGGCTGATGAATGGCAGATCTGAGATTCGGATTTCTTTGCGTAGTGTTTGTTCCGCTTCTAGCCATAGCACATCTGTCTGATTAGTTGTATTGTTGAAAGTTTGGGGCGTCAAGTCCTCCATGACTTTTAGGTCTTTGTAGGGTGGTTAATTTGACTCTGGGTGGTTTGTTTTTCCAATAGAATTTAGTGATACTGGAATCGAGTGACTTAAACCAGGAAGGTGGTGGCTGAGCTGGGATCATTGAAAATAAGTAATTTATTTTCGGTAGTATTGTCATTTTTATAGATGCTATTCTACTGATGACAGTGAGGGGAAGGATTATCCAGCACTGAACATCGTTATTCATGGAAGTTAAAGTTGACTTTGTGTAAGTCTGACAGCTGGGAGGCGATTCTGATACCAAGGTAAGTGATTGTGGCAGGTGGGGACATGGTTTAGTGGGAGTCCGCAGCAGGAGTGTGGGAGAATGAGCACTTATTTGTGGATGCTTATTTAACATGCTGTTTTTGGACACTCCACCTGGATGTCCCCTGGCTCTCCGCAGCCCCAGCAGACCTGCCCGGACCCTGGTCCAGCTCTGGGACCCCGTGGCACCCTGGGGAGAAGGGGAAAAAAAAAAAAAAGAGGTTAGAGCAAGACTGGGATTGGGTTGCGCTTGCAGTCGCTGCCATCAGGCCAGTCAGCCCTCTCTACCAACACTTGTGATGGAAAGGTGCGTCTGGAAGGAGGGGCTGCCGAACATTGTGGAGCTGTAGGCAGCAGCAGTGTCTTCTTCCGTGTTGCCAGGGTAGGAGGAGTCCTGGAGGAGGGCTCGTTAGACGGCTACAGCCAGCTTGTCAGGTTGGTGGCAATGGTCTCACTCCGACGTTCCAGCCAGCCGCTGATAGACGCGCTGGTGTAAGTCATTGTTTAGCCACTAGGTGGCGCCGACGACTCACGTGATCATCACTCGCTCCTATCACATAGCGACAGAGTCGTTGCTAAGGAAGTGAGGCTCCTGACTACCAGGAGAGAAAACAATGAGTGTTTGTAAATTACAGGATTAGCCATTTGCTTTAAATTAGATCTATTTTCGCGTCAGTTCACTAGTTAATGAACGGACTTGGGTATGTGTGTGAATTATGATTTCTTTCACAGCATGCTGAGACGCTAGCGTTAGCGAATGACTACTTAGCTGACTAGCTAGCAAACGTAACTAGCCAGATTATTAAGTGTAGAGTAAATAGGTGGCTATCCGTGTTGCCTAACTAGTTGTTTGTATTTGACGTTTTCAGTCATTTTAGTGGAATAACAGAGAGAGACCTTACCCATTAATGGTTGTATTTACACTGAAGTTGTTAGTTCATGCTGAAAAAACTGACCTCTAAACTAGTGCTTGTTCCTTTAATAGTTGGGGTAGTATATATTTACACACGGTTATAAAGCCTGTGCAGTAATGTTTCAACTGCTTAACTTTGCTTAACATTGTCTAAACAACCATGACAAACCCAAAATATAAAGCTCCCAGAGATACCATTAGATGGATGAGACGTTGTTAATAAATATGGATGAGATGTAGCTAGGTTTAGCTTTCAGAAGTTCTGCCAGTAGTGCCAGCCACAGCTTTATATGTTATATTATATTTATATTTATATCAGTGCCCTTGTTCTAATATGGATCATTTCTATGGAAAGAGCTCATACACAGGGACTTGTATGACAGATGTTCCACGTAATATAACACTAATAATTAAAAAACTAAAAAAAAAAATAAAAAAAAACCCCATCATTCTTGATATGGTCAAGTTTTCTGTAAGGATATGTTTACTTAACAGTTATGGAAGGAGTCTCCAGTGTCAGCACTTTGTAACAGTTCGAGGTAAAGCTGTAAATATAACAAGTGACAACAGGAGCTCGTGAAATTGATAACGTTTCAAGAATGATCCACAACATTAACCATAACTCTTAATGTATTCCAAATTACAACACATTCTTTAATAAATAGATAAGTAAATTAATAAGTTGGTTGTGGTATAATAAAAAAATTGCTGTGGTACAATAATAATAATAATAATAATAATAATAATAATAAAAGGACATGCTCGTATAGGAAGAAATCATCTTTGTTGATTATTTTCTTATAAAAGCATACCCCAAGTGTTTTATTCCTTACTTATTGTTTACATTCATCATGTACTGATACCTTTTCATTTTATAGAGGAAGATTGAAAAAGAAGGGTTTTTGTATAGTAACAGGTTCAGCCAGTAATTTAACATGTTTGGTTCTATCTGATAAAATGGTGACTGGTGTCTCCAGAAATGCTTCTAACGCTGCAATTCTGCTAATTCTGTAGAGCAAAGCACATCATATGGCAGAGCTGCATATAATCGGGCAGATCATTGGGGCCAGTGGTTTCCCTCAGAGCAGTCTGTTCTGCAAGTGGGGCATTCAAACAGGTGCCTTATGTTATCATATTGTAAAATTCTGATTGCTTTTGCTCTGTGGACAGTCCTGATATTCATATTGTTTATATCAGGAGGAGCATGGAGACTTCTGTCTGGTCTAAAGGAGGGACAGACACAAGTGGACATACCCCAGATAGGTGAAATGGCTTACTGGAGTCATCCTATTGATTTACATTACTCCACTAAAGGCCTGCAAGGTTTGTTAACATCCTGATTCTGTATAATTAGCTGGTGTATTGTCAGACTGCCATCTGACTGGGTTTATAATTATTTTTCAGGTTGGCCGAAGCTTCATCTACAGGTCTGGCATCAGGACTCTTTTGGTAGATGTCAGCTGTATGGTTACGGCTACTGCCACGTGCCCTCCAGCCCCGGACAGCACCGGCTGCATTGTGTGACATGGAGGCCAGTGGGCACCTGGCAGGAACAGCTGGCCCAGATGTTTGTTGGCGGGGGCCCTCAGCTTCGCTCTCCTGACCTCATTTACAGTGGAGCAGACAGATACAGGCTTCACACAGAGGCTATGGGCACAGTAGAACTGGAGCTGTGCATCATTCTGCGGCATTTTGAGCGATATGGCGTAGAGAGCTGAGAGACTCAAGGCTATGATATGCAGATAGCAACATCTCATGAGAGGTATCTCAGAGGTGAACAAATCATAAATTCATTAGCTAGTCCACCGGGCAAGTAAAAGCTACTTCTGAAAAGATCATCTGTCATCCATGGACAGTAATTAATCCACCTTGTAAAAACCTTTCTACCGACAGCAGATCACACCTTGCCCGATGTGTAGTGCAGCAAGCAGTGGGATTTGGAACGATTAGCGTGTGCTATAGTTACAGCATGGAGGTGCATTGGATCACTGTGAAGTGCATTACGTTTAAATATAGCTACATATCAGATGAAATTTTGTGTTTTGTGAAAGTCTGTTTACTATTATACCAAGTTAGTATAAACCTTTTTGAAAAGTAAGGAGTATTTTTTATTTTTCTTCCCTTTTCTATCTGCTGTGCAACTATGAATAAAAACGAATAGCCTGAACATGAACTGTGCTTGTCCTGGGCATCTGGGCTACTGCTTTGTCCTCCCCTGCATTTTCTTTGTGAATTTGTGACTTTTTCTATTCAGAGAAGCTGATCTCTGGCTTGTGAGACATCTGTGGATGCAGTGATAATTAATATGACCTGTATGTTTTGATCAATTTTGTACTCATTTTTTTTTTTTTTACACATTTTTATTGTATTTTGTGTTGTATTTAAAATGAATTAAAGGTTTGATTGCTTAATCTTTCCTTTATATTTAGAGCCTGCATTTTCAGTTTACATCTCAAGTGACATAAATCCTTCAAAAACATATTTAGACACTTAATTACATGCACCCCTTGGCCATATACTTTGCAGATGTACAGTGCTGTGCAAAAGTCGGAGACCACTGTTTGGTTTTCAATCAAATGGCCGTTCAATACTTATTTGTTAATTATTTGGTGGCAAACAATAAGGATGGGAAAATATACAGTACGCTAATTCTATGCAATATGCAGGTCAATATTAAAGTTTAATATTACAAATAAAATATTTACAGATTTCATACTGTTTTTACTATTTAAGACCTTTGTATGATTTTTCTGTAAAATACATCTTCCCATCTTTTTTGTTCCTCATAGTTATAGCTCATAAATCATTGCAAAAGTCTTCAACAGCAAAAACAGTATGCAATCTGCAAATATTTTATCTTTAATATTGAATATTATCGTAATTTGAAATATAATTATCAGTAAGTGCTGAATGACCTGATAGCACTTGATACCTGATTTGCTTGAAATCAAAAGTGTGGCCTCTGACTTTTGCACAGTACTGTACAATTCAACCTCATCTAGCAATGGAAAGGGACCACGACTGAGCAGATATTATTTGGCTGGTGGTTTATTCTCAAGATGTGGAGTTTTTTTTTTTTTTAAATAAATTAAAATTTGTCATTGTTGAGAAATTGCTGTGGTATAAGAGGAATAAAACACTTTTTTCAACTTTGCGTTGTAACACTATCTTAATGTCATCACACTACCCCATCATTAATTATTTTCTTTTAACAGCACTCCCTATTGGGTTTTATTCTTTATGTAACCTTCATGGAGTAGCTAATGGCACTCCCAAAGCTGCTGGAGAAACCGGTAATGACTGATTATTTCTACAGAAATCCAGGGAATTGTCATCTACTGTAATGTATGCAGGGATCTGATATTTTGTTGATGACAGATAATTAGGGCCTGAGCTCTAAGTCACCCTTTTGATGTGTTACAGATGTTTTAGTATGCTCATTTCCTGGGTGGAAAGTTTTTTCCTCTCTTAGGGTAAAAGAAAGCAGAAAAACAGTTGTGGTTTACCAAAGTTGTCTTGCATGGAACGTTATGCTCTTACAAATCATTTTTGGCTTCAGTGAGCTCTGACAAGCGAGAGCAGTTAGTAAGACAGAAAAACAGAACAATGTCAGATTGAAGATAGATGTGGAACCCTAACCAAGTGTTGGCCACTCAGTGGAACAGGCTTAAAATAGGAACCGCAGCAGCTTTTGCTGCATCAGCATTCTCACCTTTCTCAAGGGCAGGCTCATGAAACTGCTTCTAGATTGTGGATGGTTGTCGCTTGTGGCATATTGGCATAGTGTCCTGTTTACATCCAAGTTCCTTTCAGTTTGTTTGAACCAATGACTGATGAGGGGAAAAAAGAGCGAGAAGAGGAGGGAGAAAGGGAAGGATAGGGCTGATCTAAGCCCAGGGGATTATGTTAGTGAGTGTGCAGTCGGCATGGGGTTAGGTGTAAACTAGTTTATTTGCTTTGCTTTACCCAGGAGGGAATTTACTCCACTTGAAATTGCACCAGGGCTGCATCTGCCTTCTATAAACCTGGAAGCCAAATTTGCAGATAAGTTCAGCAATTTGTTGAATGATTTTGTAGTGTATACGTCAGATTAAGTTTATCTTTTTAAATCATTTGATTTCTCTAAAGATTATTATAAACAAGCTTATACATATTCGAAGTGAGCTAAAAGTAAGGAAAAGTTGTTGATTTTAATGTTGCATTTGAGGCCATCTGATTAATGGGTTAAATTCAATGGGGAAATTGCTTTGCAGTAAAGGAAGTTTTGTGTCCTTTATGTTAAGCTGTGCTGCTTCCTTTTCCTCTTTCACCCCTTAACTTGAGACTGAAGTGAGCATTATGAAACAAGGAAGCAACACCAAAAGGTCCAATAAGCTGTTCTATACACTTAACTATTAGCATTTTGGACTTATCAAAGCTGTTGAAATTGCCTCATGTGCTGTAAGTAATATGTTTTAAGAGAGTTTTGCTTCAAGCTTGTATTTAGTTTATTGTGTGGCAGCATGCTGCATTTCTGAGAGACTTCATTTTGAGAGCCGTGTGTTTGTTCGATTCAGCAATGTTGCCTGCCAGCAAGACAGATATGGGCAGCAATTTCACAGTGGTGTAGTGAGTCTGATTCTGACCGTGGAGTTTTGAATTCAAGCGACCAACCAATGGAAAACTTTTTTTGGAATCCTGAAATGGAACAAACATTATACGTGTGTGCGCCTTAAACATTATTTTCTTTCGTGAACTTCCTGAGATTTCTCCAGAGTGTAAAAACGACACCTCCACAGCACCAGTGTGGATGATGACGGCACAGAGTTTGCTGTTGGCACTGCTGTGCCTAATGGTATGTGTGGGCTACTGTGGCACCTTATCAACCTGCAAACCCCTGAACCTGGAGCTAGTGAAAAGGAAGCGCATCGAGGCCATCCGCGGACAGATCCTCAGCAAACTACAGCTAGCCAAAGAGCCAGAAGATGATAACGAAGGAAAGGGAGATGAGGTGCCTGCAGAGGTCCTGTCTGTCTACAACAGCACAGTGGAGTTGAGTGAGGAGCTAATGCAGAACACCGAGCATGTAGATTCTCCTGATGCAGAGGAGGAGGCGTACTATGCCAAGGAGGTTCATAAGTTTAACATGACTAGGGGTGAGTATTTTCAGGCTGCATGGTTATAGCACCATTAGCATAAATACCTTGTTAATGATTCTGTCAAAATGCCAGAAAGGCACTATAGGAACAGATATACTTAAAATGATGACAATGATAGCATGCCATAATTAATAGCCTAAGGCTTGGCCATTTCTTTTGAGGTTTCACACTGGTTAGCACAACCACAAACAGGAAGGAAGCGTGCTTAGTGGCTGCTAGGGAGTGACTCAGATCCCGTTTTAAGAGACCTCTGGGCAACTTGCATTCTCTATCTTTGAGCACATGCCCATCACTTAACTGTTATCTCTTAGAGCCAGCCTATGATTGTTCATACAAACATACTGACTTTCTACTTTAAACAGAACATTGTATTTAACCCATTTAATGCCAATGATTTCTTAGTTATTGTGAGTGCAATTTTTTTTTACTCCTTTTATAGCCTGATTACAGAATTGGTATTTCTCTTGGAAATTTTTGTTTTCTTCTTAATTACAGTTATGATTTCTGGTTGAAATCTATTGTCTAATGCTGATCAGCTGGTCAGTTAGATTAAGTTAAAACCATACAACAATTTACTTTTGTTTTCATTGTTTACCAGCGAGCGACATTGAAGACAGGACGCTTCCATGCACCTGTTCGCAGTTATATGTGATTTAGAATATCTCATACCTTAAACTCATATGTCAAACTCTACACTCTTAAAAAATGTAGAACCCTTAAGGGTTCTTTGGTTGTCCCTATGGGGAAACCTGTAACATTTCTATGTAGAACAGAGTCTTTCCCTATCACAAAGGGTTCCATGTAGAACTATTTTAGGAGGCTGAGAACATTTAATTACCAAAGAACCTTTAAAGAACCTTTTGAATTCGAGTATCCAAAGTACAGAGTGCAGTTTAGCTAAATTTTAAATGGATGACAAGTTCTAATAATTTGGAAACTGTACTACACACTGGATAATTACAGGTTATTAGCTTCCAGAAAAAAGGGCTCTCCTTGAAACCCTTTTCTGACAGGGAAACACTGTTGTAGGGTTCTACACAGGACATTTAAGGGTTCCCAAGAAGGGCAACCAAAGAACCCTTAAGGTTCGACATTATTAAGGTGTGACATTATTTAAGAGTGCATGAAAGAAAACAATTGGTAGCTAGCATTATCAACAGCAAGTTATTCATTATATTTACAATAAGCCACTGTGTCAAGCCAGTGCTCGTAAATGTTACTGCTGGTACATTTATATCTCCTACGCATAAATGTGGAAGTAGAAGTACAGCAAGGTGGTGTGATGAAGTCTGATGTAAGTTACTGTTACCACCCTGAAGTTGATTATTTTCCAATAATAGAACGTCTAGAGGTGTTTTATTCCTCTTATACCACAGCAATTTGCCAGGATTTATGATTATTTATTGAAGAATAACAGTTACATTTACACAGTTGATAACTACATTTAATGTTGTGGAGTGTCCATGAAACAAGGCAGATCCTGTTTTCACTTATGTTATAGCAGCTATACATAGTCACTCCCTCACCAGCCACTTTTTTCTGTCTTGAAGTTAGTAAGACAAAAATGCAGCAAGTCATGTTACAGAAAAACTGCAAAGTGTAATCTCCTGTGTCCTGAAGACTTTGCCATGTCAGAAAACTTACAAAGTTACCAAAAGTTACAGCTTTACCTCTGTTACAAAACACAAACAGTGCAGACTCCTTCCATAAATATTAAATAAACATCTCCTTAGAGAAAACCTCACCCTATCAACAAATACACTTTTAAAAAAAAAAAAAAAAAAAATGTTTATGTGGATCGTCCACCATAAGTCACTCTGCAAGTTGTTACTATAGAAAAAAGGTATTACAGCAAGCAGTATTGTCAGAGCTTCTGTTATAGAACATTAATCAACACCTTCTGGCCAATCATATTCAAGAATTCAACAGCACAGTGGTATAACACGTAAACAATAGACCAAATATGGGAATTGTATTGTTACTGT
Source organism: Pangasius sanitwongsei (assembly GCA_037576675.1). Classification (NCBI taxonomy): domain Eukaryota; kingdom Metazoa; phylum Chordata; class Actinopteri; order Siluriformes; family Pangasiidae; genus Pangasius; species Pangasius sanitwongsei. The sequence goes on along the minus strand of CM075017.1, from coordinate 9,883,085 downwards.
AATTTACTCTTCAGTGACAAGTACATAAAATCATTTAGAGTTTTACAGGCCTGTCGATCATTATTATCAGCAACATTAACCACACTACTTGTAATTTTTGGCTTCCTCAAAACAATTTCTCAATAATACTGAACTAGAGGAATATTAATACTAAGAAAAGATGAGCATCAGTTGACATTTTTAGAAGATTCATTTGCATGGTTGTTCACACAAATGAAATGCATTGCAGCAGAAACCACAGCTCGTTTGAGAGCTGAAAACACAGCTATTGAAGTGTTAAGTACAAACCTTTTTTTTTTTACTTAGTGCTTCCTAGTGCATGCTTTTTAAATAGTCTACTTTAAAAGATACATTGTATTGCATAATTTGAAAAAAAAAAATTTGACTAGAGTAACTTTCTATCAGAGCACCCCAGCTTCAGTTTAAATGAGTACTTTCAGTATTTCTCACCCCATTCCACTGCTTTAAAAGTAAAGTGTGATGGAGTAAATATGGCAAGAATTCTTTTAATTAAGCAAGTTCATTTAGGGTCTTGATCTGGGGCATAATGGGGTGGCTAGTTTTAGGATGTATAATTTAGACCATTAGACTAGGTTTGGCATGCCTGGGTGTTGGCTTTCTGAACTGGAAACCACAGACAGCGTCGACCACTGCACACTTTCACACTGTCTCTACCTACTTCCTTCACCTTCATGTAGTCTTTTATCTCATCTGTCATTACATTTCTCTACAGTGAACCTATAGTGAAATGCTGTGTATTCACAGAAGCACTTATTTGAAGGGAAAGATTGGTGTGTTGCTCTCTGGTGGTACAGTGTGGTTTGATGTGGACCATTTTCTCAGCGCCTTGGCCAGGGTGTAATTACTGTCAGATAGAGGGATAATTTTGCATCACACTGGCAGAGGTGGTGAGCTCCAGGCCTGCTGCCAAACCTTCAACCTCCCCCACCAACTTTGGCCTATTTCTAAAGTTCTGTCTGCATTTCTGAAAATAAAGTAACTTATAGAAATAATTCTTACTTTTTTTGTCTTAATATTTCACTGATGTGCATTTTGACTGAGAGTAAAAACTGGTTCCACCTTTTTTACTATAAAGGGTAAAAACTAGATCTATTTCTCTATAGCTTTCAGTTTTATTTCCTCTATGCACATTCTCTCTTACTGCTCTTTTTGTCTGCTTGTCTACCTGGATTGTAGACAAAAAAACCTAAAAGCTGAAGTGAAATAATTCTGAAATAATTTTATTCCCCTTTTGCCTTTCATCATTCATGCAATATAATATCTTCTTTCAGACAACACCGTAATATAAAATCTAGCAGATTGGGTGTTTGGCACCTTTGTGTAATGAATACAAGACATATAAGTGAAAAAGAGGTTGAGTCTCATTATCAAATTATGGTCAGATCATATTAATAATAATTGCAATTTATATACCACCATGTTCACTCTTAATGGTACTTTATCATATTCAAGAGGTGATAGTGATGGGGAAATGTATGGCTGTCAAAGTTAAATGAAATTAAATCAAGGAAAGATTTTATATTACCGTGTTGTAAAATTTTTCAGTCTCACTGGTCAGAAGGTGTTGATTACTCTTCTACAAACGAAGCTTGTTGTGGTATAAAAGGAAACAAAGGCTAGTGGGAAGAAGAAAAGGAAAAGTGCTGGGACTTTTAAAGACTTTTAGAATGAAAGAAGGAACAGTCACACAAGTCCGTGGGGATGTTATTCCATAGTTTGGGGAGTGTGGCATTAAAGGATCTGCCTCCCACTGATGTCTGGTGTACCAGCAAACCAGAATGGGCAGACATGTAAGTCGGACCAGTTTATAGTAATAATAAAGGGATAAAAAATGTATTGTTATTTAACAAAGAAAAAGACAGATGGTGAAGTTTTCTGTGCGGAGATGTTAATAGTTAAGAAAGGAGTCTGCAGTGTCAATACTTATGATTGATTAGAAGTAGGAAAGTAAACACATTCATTTTTTTTTTTGTCTTTTATAGTTACGGATAAAATGGTGATGCTGTTTAACGTCACTGCAATGAAAGACGTTTTGGGCTTAGACCGTATGGTTTCCCAGGCGGAGCTCCGTCTTCTCATCAGGGACCCTAGAATAGCTCCTGGCAGTGTGCAGAGGTTAGAGCTTTATCATGGGGCTGGGGATAAGGCTCAGTACCTGAATTCCCGTTTAATCACCAATGAGTTGAACAGCAAATGGATATCCTTTGACGTGACACAGACTGTGAAAACCTGGCTGCAAAACCCTGGTGAGTTTATTTACAGAATCAGTTCATATCTCAGGACTGCAGGAGCAAGAATGTAATGAAGTGTAAGCTGTTATTTTTAATTAAAGTATACCATGCATTACTGATTAATTGTGCTGTGTGTCCACAGAGGAAGAAAAAGAATTAGAGGTGAAGTTAAATTGTGGATGTGGGGAGAACGACAATAAGATGCCTTTCCAAATTTCAGGTTTGTAATATGAAGAGCAAGTTCAGCCTTTGAGTATATTAAGTGTGTGTTTTTAAATCCTGTATTGACTGATGCACATTCAGGCATACCCAGTGAGAGAGGAGACACAGCAGTTCTACAAGCCAAAATGACAAAGCCACACATTCTGGTAATGTCACTTCCTGCAGACCGTGTCCGTCATCTCAGCTCGCGGAGGAAACGCCAAGCTACAGGAGATGCAGTTTGTTCTGAGTTCAGCACTTTTAAAGAATTTATGCTATTCAATAATATCCAAAAAATATTTCATGCTTGATGCTTCCTTTGTCTTGTATTGTTTTTTTTTGCCATGTGGTCTTTCCCCATTTCTCTCCATTTCAGTGTCCTCACTGTCTCTTCATTGTGTTTTATCCAGGCAGTCAGACGTTTGCTGTGTGAGAAGACTTTATATAGACTTCCGTAAAGACCTGGGTTGGAAATGGATACATGAACCGTCTGGCTACTATGCAAACTACTGTATTGGCTCCTGTTCCTTTGTCTGGAACGCGGAAAATAAGTACTCACAGGTAACATGCATAGCTGAACAAACGTGAGATATTTTATGCTTTATTTTTATGCCTTTTCTTAAGAAGTAGACATACATACCATAACTCAAGGAATTATAACACCTTGTGTTGAATTCTGGACTCTGTCTGGTCAGAAGGTGTTGATAACCTGTCAGACTGTTGCTGCTGAGGAATAAAACACTTCCAAATGTGCCATTCAGGTTTTCAGGTCACTTCAGAACATAGATTTGATACCTATAATCATACACAATAGATGTGATTACTTTAATAAGGCTATACGGGCTATAAGTAAGAAATAAAACACAATAGGGCATGATGATAACAATAAATTAACTTTGTGCTGCCTCACATCACACTACCCCGTGTCTATGCTTGCATGTAAACTGAGGTGAGGGCAACAACTATTTCACATTTCAGTCCCTGTTTAAGTTTACTTTTTCCAGCCAGGCTGGCCATTTTTTCTTGTAACTGAGCATACCATAATCTCAGAGTATATGTTATTTCACCATAGAGTCAATTCCTCTAATTATAACCATTCAGTATAGGTTGGTGAATCTTTTTTGAGCCATTTCGTAGCTATTCCTTTTTTGACTGCCACAAGGAGCATCTAAAGCAGATATTTCTGTTTTCTGCTTTGCAATTTTTGTGAGCCGGCCCTGAGAACAACAAAATTGGGGTCTTTGTGGTTTTCTATCTAGTAATTCTTTAGCTAGTAGCTACTACTTCTTTCCAGATATTGTAAGATTAGGCCACTACTATTTTCTCGAACAAACATGTAAGAATTGCACAGTGTATTTCACCATCACCTGCTTTAGTTCTACCAATAAGAATATGCATGGAACTGTTTGCAAAAAAAAAAAAAAGCATTTATATAAACAGGTGCTGGCGCTGTATAAACATCACAATCCTGGAGCATCAGCCCAACCCTGCTGTGTGCCACAGGTCCTGGATCCTTTACCCATCCTGTACTATGTGGGGAGGCAACATAAGGCCAGTATAATAACATTATGCACTACAGTACAGCAGGGACATCTTCACCTACTTGTAAAGAAATGTACATTAATCTGTCTGGTACAATTTGGATCTTCCACAGGTAGAACAACTGTCAAATATGATCGTCAAGACCTGCAAATGTAGCTGAATGACATGTGGTCTTCAGAGTCTTTTGTTGAGAGGAAAGAAAAGAAGACGAAAATGTACTGAGGGGAAGAAGAAGGGTGTGAACGGAGGGATAGTTCGTACAGTTGTTGGCTTTGGACATTTTATGTTTTCAGTTTTTTCTTACTGAAAGTTTCACCCCTTACATTCCTCCTTTCTTATATCTACATACCTTACCTATTAATGATAAAATTAAAATAAAAAATATTCTTTACAGTCAATAATACAATAATAAGATGAGACTTTAAGGGGTAAAATTCCTTCTAATTTTCCCTGGTACATTACAGACTTTCATTGTTAAATGTGGCAGACAAATGGTTGCGCCTTGTTGAACTTGAACAGTTGGTTGCGTTTTTTAATGTGGCCTTATACAGTTAGTGTTGGGTTGTAACGGAATACAAGTAACAGCGGTACGTATTTAGGATAAAGCAATCAAATATTTGTATTCATACCATCATAGGTTTTTGAAAATGCAGTATTCAGAATACATTTATATTAATTATTGTGTTTAACAGGTTTGTAATACATGTGCACACTTTCTCATTTGCACATGGTTAGTCCGAGTCTAGTATACTTTAAAATTTTAACCTGCTTTGGCATAATTTATTAAACATTATAACATCTTTGCAGAAAGAAAGCCAAGGCAAGATTTAAAAAAACATTGCCACTGGTTGTGAAAATGTATTATTAATTATTTAATTTTAAAACATGTTCTTGGCAGCTGCAGAGCATTTTTAAAATATCCCATAGTGTAAAATTGGTAACTCTGGCGACCCTGTTATTAAGTGCCCTGTCTGCTGCTCCTGCTCAATGGAAATATTCATAGACTGAGCATGGGGCAGTGTGAGTCTTGGCACAATGGTCTCTATTAGTGCCTGTTGCAGTTCCCATTTTTGACCACTAGGTGCCATAATAACACTATGGAGCTAAATGGGGCAGTGAACGCCTTCCCCATGATTGTGCAACATCTAGAACTGTGACCAAATCAATAGTACACTTATATCTGTCAAATAGAAACATTTTTTTTTTTTTAAATTTTGTTAGTAATTAGTAATTCAGCATAATTAAAAATGCATGGACTGTGAATGAGGAAACATTTGTTGAAAGGTTGATGTATATTGTGCCTTTATGGATAAGCTGCCACTGTCTCTCTGACAATACATGATAATGCAATCCCTAATACTTCCACATATCCTGGTGTTCAACAGGATTGAAAAGCACTGTAAATGCATGCTTGATTTGTGCAAAACTAAGAACTAATTCTATACGTGTAGGAGGTTTTTGCTTTAACAGCTCCGTATTTAGCTATATCTATGGCAATCTTAACAAACAGTCCACAACCCTAAACAGTCCACATATTTTTTCTTTCCCAGCTTCTGGCACAGCTGTATTCAGTGTTCATAACTGTGTGATGGACTAGGAAGTCTTCACATGGTCACATTTTGCCATTTTGTACTATATATAGTTCTGAAAACGTCAGACTTTCTTGAACTGAAATTTGTGTCTCATTCGCCTGTATATCCATTACAAGTAGTTATAGCATTTTAAAGGTGCTTTGTGGACAGTTTGACAGGCAGTATCTGATCACAAAGTGAATTGATCAGGCTTATGTCTGTTTCATTACAGCACACACAGTACGTAGCTATCCAACAACTTGATCAAAGCCTGACATTGCTTGTGTGAGGAAGTCACACTCTGCTAGCAAGGTTTTAGACATCTTTACACCGAGCATTTTTGTTAAACTGGCTCCTTACACAGCATGGTCTTTGCAGACAGATCTCAAGGCAAGGTTAGAAAGTAGCCTAAATATAATTACACACTGTTTTTGTTAAAATATTTGTGTTTTCTTCATGTTTGGCTGTTTTCCAGAATTCAGGTTTTCCCAGACTGACACACAATTGCTTGGTTTAGCTAGGGGTTGTGGGATTTAATTCTAAGTAAGAACACACTTAATTTTAGTTAATTCTAAGCAATTTGTCTTAGTCTTCAAACAGCTGATGAGATGCATCCAGGTTGGCTTCTGATGGGTTGTAAACCTGCAGCCTCACCATCATATAAGATTTGGTGCATTGGAAGCTGGGAGAGGTGAAATGTGAGCTATGAGGGATCTCTGAAGATCAGTGTGGGGAAACAGGGATAGCATTTCTCTCTCTGCTTACATGTATGAATTTTAGATTTTAAGGAATACATGTTATGTTTCATGTCTGACTTACCTTGAAATTCAGTTGTATTGCTTATTGTTGAAACCTTCTGCTTGGGACAGTGCTCTCAGACGTTTTCTGTAAAAGACAAAACTATACCACATGCAATGTGAATATCAGTAAAGAATTAAACAAACCCATCAAGCCTACTGTTATCATCGGACTATTGTTATCCACTGTTAAATGTACTGTTGGGAGACACTCTCATAGAGAAGCACGAGTGTACAATATTATATTCCACACGCCCATCTCTACATCTGTTCCAGGTGTTCAGGAAACAAGATATCCTGTCAACAAGTTGTATTGTGATTATAGACTCAGCAAACATACGCACAGCGTGATCCTGTTGACACATCAGTCATCTGCAGGACCATAATATTCAGCTTAGATGTTATATTTGTGTTGGTTTAAAGCTTTTAGTGCTGATCTCAAGACAGAAATGAATATTTAAATGACGAGAGATGCTAAAATCTGCGTAACAGCAATATAGTCATACACTAGCCCAGGTGTATTAAAACCAACCAATCCTAAAATCATGTTCTTGCAACTTTGAATGATGCAAGAAAACTAAGTGTGCTTTCACACTTGTTTTTTTTTTTTTTTTTAAACAGAACAATCACTGGCCTGTCTTGCTTTCAACATCTTTCTTGCTGAAAATAGCAGCTCAAGCAATGTGTCCACTGTAGGCATGACAATGTTCTTACTAATCCTGGCTAGTATCAGCTAACTTACTAGCCTAGCTATGTATAATTCATTCATTCATCTTCAGTATACACTTTATCCTGGTCAGGGTCAAGTTGGATCTAGAGCCTTGGTATCACTGGGCACGGGCACAGGCACAAGGCCCTGGATAGAAAGCCAGTTCATCACAGGGTACCATGCACACATACTTTCACACCTACTGGCCATTTAGTGTAGCCTATCTGCCTACCAACATGTTTTTGGGAGGAAACCAGAGACCACAGACAGTAACCCAAGCTCAGGATTAAACCAGGGACCATGGAACTTTGAGGCAGTAACAATACCAGCTGTACCACTGTGCCACCCTAATGTGTAATTAATTGCAAAGTTGTACCTGCAATTTTTTTTTTTTACCTGAAGCAAACTCAGTATATTAGTAAGACTACGTAATATTCATACACATCATACACTTTATTTCTTAACAGGTTTTGCATGTCACTCATTTTCATAGTTTTTCTGTGACTACCACCAGCATGGCTAGAAAAAGACTTAAGTAGTGCCTTCCAAGTGCTTTAAAGAGAGGCTCGGTCAACCCTGAGACCTATGGTCTCCATACAATAGAGGAACAAACTCCCTCATAAAGAACACAACTTTTGTTCTGAATGTTGTACAGCAGGCTAAATAAGATAATAAAAATATATCTATATTATATAAATATAAATATACAATTGTGTGCTTCCAAATTTGTGGCACCAGTTTGGGGAAGAACCACATATGGGTGTGATGGTCAGGTGTCCACAAACTTGTGGCTATATAGTGTAGTTCCACAAGGTATGACACTGTGATGCTGCCCTCTAGTGTACATTTAATCTTGTGGAACATCCACAAAATAAGTTACTTCCTGTTATTACTTATGGTATAGCAGCTATAAACGTTCCCTGACCAGCCTTGAAGTTAATAAGACAAAAATGCAGCTTGTCATGATACAGACTAACCACAAAACTCCTCTGTTCTGAAGACTTTTCCATGGTGGAAAACAAAGTTACAGATTTTTCACGTTTTATTTCGCAAAGTGCTGCTCTTAAATGGCTATTTAAGAAACTGTCAAAGAAGCTTACCTTCTCTGAAACAGATGCCACACCATGCCCCTGCCACTTGTATGCTGTAATCAGAATGAAAAAAAAAACATAAAATGTATTGTTTGTGTTTCTACTACCACTGGAACATGCTGTCAAGTGTGGAGATTGGACTCATCCAAGGAATGTGTGGTACAACGCTAACACAAAGTCATTTTTAACTGTAATAAAAACACTTAAAATTATGGCTGTGTACTATACACATTAGCTTTAATCATATGAATTAGAGAAGGCCCAGCTTCCCTTTTATCAGCCGAAATCTGAAGGTTTTCTGTTTTGTGTATGAATGAATGAAATTATTTAATAAATCTGATGAGGCAGTGGGCCATTCTGGCGATTTCTTCTGTTCAAATCCTCACTTGAATAAAATTATTTTAAATATCAACCTAAGATTCATCTGACAAACTTTTATAATGGTTCTCCTAATAGATTTAAAAGAAATCTTAGCTAAAACGATTGGTGTGATTTGTAGTTTTCTTCTGAATGAATATTTTGTACTAATTTCATCGGTAAGATATTTCCTGAGATTTAAAATTGTAAGCCCACACAGCCTATAGGAAATATTATTTTTGAATCGATAGACCTGTGATAGCCTTTTTGTTGTGTTGTGTTTATGCTAAGCCTATAGGTTAGGCTATAGGCAAAGTTCCTGAAATGTCTGTTTTTTTTGTCTGCTGTAGCTGTGGCAACACATTTGTGTGTGTGTGTGTGTTACAGTAAACACCTGGCATTTGTGATGACAGTGCTATGTGTCGTAAACTGAAGTGAATTAGGCCATAAGTAGTCTTATCGAACTGGCAAAAGAACAAGCCTCTTGAGTTATCGCTTTTCAACTCATCGACCACTTTCTGTTATACCTTCTAACCAAGCTGATTTGGGAATTCAACAGAGCTGTGGTCTAAAAATATTACAAAATATTATAGTCACCCAGTCAGTTTTTTCTTGTTTATAATATACTACTTAAATGTGGCAGAAGATGCTTGGCCTTTCTGGCAATGGCAGATTTGTGGCAAATGTCGTAATCACACCTTAAAACCAGTGTAACAATTCTCTGTTGTCAGTTTATTATTGCTTTTATGGAACTGCTTTATGAAGAGATAAAAAAATACATAATCTCTGAATTCCTGCAAGTCATCATCTAACTCATTTAGCCTCTTCTAGGGCAGGTAGTAGCCTACAAATTCATTAGTTGCTATTTGCTCATGTCAGATTCTATTCTGAATTATCACCATGTGGGATGACTCAGCGTTTAGAAGCATGAAGTGATTTGTCACATAGAAAAAAACATGAAAACAGACCCCAATAAGGCACATAACTAAGATTACATCTACCCATTTTTTTATTAAACATAGACTTGTAGAAAAAATATTGCATGGCAGAACCGATATTATTATGTCATGCAAGATTAATAAAATGAGGCTGCTTTATCCAGTAGAAATTAATCATTAGTTTTAATACATTTTATTCTGTTTACTATTTCTCTATTTTCCCTCTACCATTCCTGCACCGCTTTGTCCCAAACCAACTGTCCATGTGGCTCCTTGGCTCCAGTTGGCAACAATGCCAGGTACACCGGAGTTTCTGCTCCTTCCTCTGGGCTCTTGGAGGCATTTGGACCAGCCATGTCTGTTCTAACCCAGCCTGGGCAACAGGCATTGAGGAGGATGCCATCTCCAGGTCTGGTTTCATTAAGAACCCGTGCCTGGATCCTTGACAAAACAGTCACACCGATCTAAAAGAATCACAACAAATAGTCACTTTTTACCCTGTTCTGCTGCATTAACCATTTCAGACACACATTAAAGGCCCTCCAGCTTCCCATTACTTTGTTTTGAATGATCATGGTATTTTGGACAAAAACATCAAGCACAGACTTAGATTCAGTAGTGCATAAGCTAATGAGATAGGTCACTATGGGCATTTTCACACCTATTAGTCCATTTGTTAAGTCTGAATCAGAGTAAAACTGATGTTTTTGGTTCATATGCACATCACATAATTAAACAAACCAAAATGCAAAATATATTGTCTGATGGGTGTATGGGGTTGTAAACATAGTTGTAAAACTCTGTTCTTTGGTTCAGTTTGCACCTCCCAGCTCAGTTACGAAGCTCACATCTACAAATAATGCTGCCTGCAACCCAAAATACACAGCATGTTTGGTTCTCTTCCTGCAGTCGGGTCAATTCAGTGTCGAAGGGAAAACACACCAGGGCTCTATTCAGACGGACTAAACGCTGTACGTGTGTGTGACGAGGAGGAGGGAGGGGCCAGGCTGTGGGGAGGCACGCCTGGCACTGAATTGCCTAATCAATGGGAGAGAGTAATAAAAGAGCGGCTGGAGACGCCTGGGGAGACAGCGAGACACACGCAAGATTTATGTTTGTGCTATAGGTTATATCTGAGTTCTGTTTATTATTAAAACGTTACATTTGAGTTCACTCGGTTCCCGCCTCCTCCTTGCCCGTTTGTGAAGTTTGTTAAAATCTGAAAGCATGCTAAAAGACTACTGTACACTAAAATAAGCAATATTTGTCCATAAACAAGTCCATTATCGAGGGACTGACTTCTAATGAATCTACACACACTGGTCATGTCATCTTGGAATCACCCATCTAACAAAGAAAACATGACTTTGCAGACAATGTAAACCATTATACTATTTAAGGCAATGTTCACTCTAAGGTGAATGATTAATGATTAGATGATTAGAGAACATTGGATGGCTAAATGTCATTACCTTGTGCAGGTTTTGCATTTTGTGTTATATTATGCCATCTTTTTCTACACAATGATTTGGATTTCTTTCTTTATTTTATTTATTATAGTTAGATGATGGTATCAAGTGGTCCACATTGTCAAAAAAAACGATGTTTGTGAACAGTACCTTGGTGGTACCATAAGCAGTGTTTGGCCAGCCCTGAGCCTCGTGAGTTCCACTCTGTGCAGCAATAACAAACTCCCCCATCAGTGAGCAGAGCTCCTCCTCAGACATGTCTGTTCTTCTCAGCCTTGACACAAACAGCATGTCATCAAAATTTGTTTAAAATGAAAGGCATAATATGCGGCCATTGGCAGACACAAAAACGTACAGTTCTGCAGTAGATCTGATGCTCCCCCAAAAGTGGGGAGGTCCTGAGCTAGTGGGTAAGCAGCCCCTGGGGATTCAGTCTTGTGATGGGCCAGCACAACACCATCCCACCCCAGACTTTTATGGCTCATCTCTGTATTTCTTTGTACATTCCAATCTGGCCATACGATTCTTACTGCTATAGATATTACTGATACATACATTATATATATATATATATACACACACACACACACAGTGGGGTCCAAAAGTCTGAGACCACTAATGAACATGCTTCTATTCTGTAAACTTTACAAATTTAATACAAAATGTTTAATTAAAAATGATATCATCAGCAATAACTTGTGAAAAGTAACATTTTATAGAATATTTACATGAATTTGAAAATTTCTTTATATTTGGTATGTCCCCTTTTGCTTTAAAGACAGTTTGCACTTGAGCTGGCATGGACTCCATAAGTTTGTGTAAAACCTGATGTTTCATGTTAGAGCAAAACCATTGGGGTGTCACCTGAACAAGCGGAAGGGATAAATCTCAAGGAATTTCTGGAGTACAAAGTACAAAAGTCACAAATTTGCTTAAATTTAAACAGTGACCAACAAATCACACAGAATCTGGAATATTTAAGATTTTGATTAGAAACATTTCTGTTTCTTTGCTTTAATTATTTCTTTAAAACCTTCTGTTTATTTCCAGTTATAAATGAAAACAACAACAACAACAGAATTTCAGTGTGGTCTCTGACTTCTGGACCCCGCTGCCACTGATAAATCATGCACAATATGACCAAGAATGAACTAATATGAACATGAAGAACAGACAAGGTTCAGTTACTGATGAGTGTAGGATTTAGGTTGTATACTTTGCCTGGAGTTCTGGGCTACACTGATCCAGAGACCGCTTGCTGACGAAGCTGGACACATTGACCACACGGGCACTGGGCCTCAGCAGGGGGAACAGAGCATGACACACCCACAGTGTTCCCCAGAAGTTGGTGCGCATGGTGACTTCAGCCTGTTCCCCAAACGGCTCAGTGGCATTCCCTAATAAACAGTGACAGGAAATAATGCATTTTCATTTGCTAGTCAATTACTGTGTGCGTGCATGTTTGTACATTTTCAGAAGCACTTAATGTGCATTAACTGAGCGTGTAAATCAACCTTTGTATGCGATTCCCGCGTTGTTGATGAGCACATCCAGGCCTCCGTATTTCTCCTTCAAAAACTTTCCGAGCGCCAGGCAGCTGCTTTGGTCGCAGATGTCGAGTCGATGGAAGACGACATTCCTGAAACCCTCGGCTTTCACCAGCTCTAGGGCCTCCTTTCCCAGTGCTTCACTCCGAGCGGTGAGGAGAACATCTCCGCTGTAGCCAGCTTTACAAAGTCCTTTCACTATGGCCAGTCCAATGCCTTTGTTGGCTCCAGTGACAACAGCGACTTTTGTAGCCATGTTTTGCTTCTGTGCAATAATTACCCTATACAAAGCAACCAAATGAAGGAGCCAGCAGTCACTAACATACAGTGTAATTTGAGCCAACCGTGAGTCGTCCAGGAATGAGTTGACTCTTTGAACCGGATCCTATTGTTAGAGAGCCGACTCACACACAGTGCCGCTGGAAAGTTTGTGACCCCTTTACAATTTTCTTAATTTCTGCATAAATTTGACCTGAAATGATATCAGATCTTCATATAAGTATTAAAACTAGATAGAGAAAACCTGATAAAACACATGACGCAAAAACATTATAGTTTTTGCATTTATTTATTGAGCGAAATTATCCAACATTAAGTATCGCTGTCGAAAAAAATTATGTGAACCTTTGCTTTCAGTAACTGCTGTGACCCCATTGAGCAACAATAACTTCAGCCTAAAGGTTGGTGGGCTTCCTTGCATGAACTGCTCTTTTTAGGTTCTTCCACAGCATTTCTATTGAGTTAATGTCTGGACTTTGAGTTCTGTTTTAACCATTTCTTTGTAGACTTACTTGTGTACTTAGGATTGTTATCTTGCTGCATGACCCACTTGCAGTTAAGCTTCAGTTCGTGGACAAATACCCTGACATTCTCCTGTAGAATTTGCTGGTACAATCCAGAATTCAGAATTCAAGCTGTCCTGGACCCGAGGAAGCAAAGCAGCCCCAAACCATGATACTGCCACCCCTATGCTTCTTGGTTGGGATGACGTTCTTATGTTGGAATGCAGTGTTTGGTTTTCACACTTTTCATTTATACCAAAAGGTTCAATTTTGAATTCATCTGTCCACAGAACATTCTTACAATAGCAAACTTCAGATGGGCTATAGTATTTTTTTTTTAGGAGAGTAGTTGCTTCCTCCTTGCTGTCCTGCCATGCACACCGTTCTTGTTCAGTGTTTGCCTGATGGTGGACTCCCGAACATTGACATTACTCAGTGCAAAAGTGGCCTGTACGTCCTTAGATGTTACCCTAGGGTTCTTTGTGACTTCCTGTGATATTATTCACCGTACCCATGGAGTGATTTATGCTCGTTGACCACTATTTGGGAGAGTAACAGTGGTGCTGAATTTCCTCCATTTGTATATCATCTGCCTCACAGTGGATTGGTGGAGGCCAAACTCTTTAGAAATGGTTTTGTAACCGTTTCCAACCTGGTGAGGATTAATAACTTTTTCTGAGGTCCTCAGGAATCTCTTTTGATTGAGGTATTGCACACTTCCATAAAACTGTGTGGTGAAGACCAGACAAAGATATTTAATGTTAGATAATTCTGCTTAAAAACTATAATGTTTGTGTCATTTGTTTAATTGGGTTCTCTTTATCTAGTTTTAGGACTTAGATGAAGATCTAAGAAGATCTTTCTAAAGCAATTATAGCGGTTTTCAAGTATACTTGTTACACCATACAGCTGGCTTTACACTGTATGTTTTTCAGCCAGATTTTGCTCTCATAGGCAAAAATCACATCATAAAATAACTTTTTTGTTCCTGAGTTGAGATCAGTGGTCTTGAACACATGATGTGACATTTGATTCGACCAAAGGCAGCTGACAGCAAAGTTCAGTGTGGCAGTGTTAGATTTTTTAAAATTTAATTCTCAGGATTTTACTGGGATCATCTCATATAGTGTGACAAGTAATAATCTTAAAAGGCCAATGAAATTTCACAGTCTAAAACTTCCGTTAATCCCATTAAAATCTTGACCAAATTCCATAACAGACTGTTCTCCATGTCACATTATATGTTGAAGATCCTCTAAAGATAGACCTTTGATTAAATAAAATTAGTTTTATGTTCTGCTTACATCATCAAACAGTGTGATTTTCTGCTTGTGTAGAAAATGACTTTACAGAAACACCTTCTACAAAGTGAGCTTGAGGTAATAAGGGATTTTCTTTGTAAATTAGCATGTTTTGTTTTACGTTTCATCATTGCCACTACTGTATCTGTAGCTGTCCTGTGAGGTTGGCATCATCCTATGCTGTCCTCCCGTTGGTGGCTTTTGGACGAAGTGCTGTAGCAGCTCTCACACTTGAGATCTTAATAAGAATTTTTTTTTAAAGTGCCAGAAATTTGTCGTCAGCTGTCTTTAACACTTAATCAGCCACTGATGAGCACCACACATCAAGCATTCTAAGACCGCCAATCTCAACTCACAACCAAATAAACTGCTGTTTTACGATGTATGAGATTGTAATTACAATCTCTGGTTAAAAACAAACAAACAAAAAAACAAAAAGAGTCGACTCTTATTGGTGAGCTGAGCCAAATGATCTGACTCAGTGAGAAGAGCCGCCTTGCAGTTTAGTGTGGGTGGATAGGATCTTTTATCAGTTACAAAGTGTAAGCTGGCACCACTCCTCCCCTTGTAAACAAAGTGCAAAGTCATGTGCTAAGTAAATTTACAGGAAGTGTGTACAGTACAGCGCATGGATTTCTGAGAGTGTATAATGGAAACACACACACACACACACACACACACACACATATATATATATACACAGTGATTGTGTCAGTTTCATACTCTTCCTTTGATCTTCATTTTAATGTCGAGTTTTGACTTCTCTATGTCAAACTGAATACCCCATACAGCAGAAAATGTAGTCATGTATCTGGCATACATTGCTTTTTTTGTTAGTATGTATGGAATGAAATCAGAGTTAGCAGAAGCTAAACCTGAATTTGTAACGCTTGAAACAAAAAAAAAACTGTGTAAATGTGATATGTACTAATATGGCACCCAAAATGGGAAACAATAACTGCTATGCATAGAATAGACAGCTGGCAGTGTACAAAATTGTATATGTGTATTTAGGCTTTATATTAATATATATATATGTTCTAACAGTTTCAAAACAGCACTAGTAGTGGTAGCTACTGCTGGGTGCTGACCCACGAACATTTGTTTACACTGATGGGGAGGTGAGAGGGCAAGCCCAGGAGAATGTACTGAGATTGGCCATGGTGGTGGGGCTCCTGTGGTCCAGTTCTCAAAAAACTATTATTGACTGACTAGAAGATACAGCCATTTAGCTTATGGCCACCGCATCAACCTGTGCATGCCTATATACCAGGTTTTACAGTAACTACCAGTGCTTCGTTGTAAACCTGCTGCTCCTCTGCTACCTAGAGCAGTGTGTCAGACGAAATCCCTGCAGTCTTGTCTCAACTGGCTTGACTGAGGTCACCAAGCAGTTGCTTATATCTAATAATCACAGCTAATTAAGCAGTTAACACTGGCATTTGATTTGATTTCATATAAAGAAAAGGTATCACAAGCAACATTTTGTTGACTGCTTGAATTTCCGACATTTTGATTATTTTATTATTTTTTTTTTTACCAGATTTTTACATTAACTGAATTTTTAACTTAGAATTTTCAAAAACATCACAATTACATGCTTTTTTTTTTTTCAAGCACTACAAAATGGCATGTTTTTCTTACAAATTTTTTTTTATTACAGATTCAGGTTCTGCTTACTCTGATTTCATTCTATAGGTATTCTTTAGGTGTAAAAATAACACGTGAGATTTGCATTCATAAATCTATAGGATAGATCTGTTGTTATATATAATATGGGAATGGGAAATGGGAGTACCATTTTCCCCAATTACTAACTTAGTTTAAACATTTTCAGTGCAACTGTCAATAATATGACAAGATCGGTTGATGGCAGATCGTGCCTTAAAATACCACCACTGCTTCTACTGCTGTCTGGCATCCACCCAAAATGGATTACAGCACCATATTTATCAATATCATTGTACAGCTCCTGTGAATTTACTTACCATATTTTCTCATCACCCCCTGAATTTGATTCCTGGCTATGCTGATGTGCAGAGGAGTAATGGATTGGAAACATAGTGTATATCCAAGCCAGTGTCATGAACTACTATCCCAACACACACACACAAAAAAAAGAGATTTGTACAATATTTGGCCTCTAGGCAATTGCTTATATGGCCAAATGAACATGCTGGCTATACTCAAGGGTACACAGGGTGCATGTTTATTGAAGGTAGATTGTAGGATTTGTGTGAATGTTACATTTTAACTTTACATATCTTCTGGTTCTATGGATGCTGCATTCAGGACTAAGTGGAGCTTGTTTATACTCCTACTGGAATATCCAGACTGCAAGGACATTAGTCCAAATATAATGTAGTGGCAATATTTATGGCATTAATTATCCCTCATCTTACGTGCGAGGTCTTTGAGGCATTTTAATTGGGGAAGAGCTTTGGATGTACTGTGTGTTTTCACCTTCCCTATGGGAAAATTATTACAGAAAGTTTATTTACTGGATTTTCATTACCTTTAGGAATCAATTAAACTTTTCTATGGTTTATTTCCTTAAGAAACCAATTAAAAGCCTCACACTGTTCTTTAGGGAACCAGTGAAGGTGTCCTTTAATCAGTTTTGTTTTAAATAACAGGTGTATACCTTTGGGGATGGTTAGTTATTTCTGCAGTTAAATTGAATCACATTGAGTATGTGGTGACATTATTATAGTCAAGAGTTTACATCTAGCAAAACACTGCAGCCAAATTTCAGCACTACATTTGCAAGAAGAGAGGCACCTTGACCTGAACACTTCCATAACGAGTTCCACCGTTTGATATTCATGTCGCCAGGGCATAATTTGTCTTTTCTTTGCTTTTTTTCCTTCTTTCCTTCTCTTTTCTTTTACACATCTTCACTTAGGATGATGAAACATAAGGGAAGACTCAGAATAGATCACATTAATGATATTATCAGGATATTTTAGTTAAATATATATATATTTTTTTCATTTTTTTTTTATTAGAAAGAATCTTTCTGTAATGTGCTGCCACTACTGACATTTAACTAACTTCATACAAAAATGTTTTCAAGTTTATTATGTACCTTTATTTAGTTGGCATTTTATATAACCAATAAAAATATTTATAAAATCAATTATTCACCAAAAAGTGAACTCTTAATAATCTTACTTGTGCTTGTTTTAAATGGTATGTTAAATAAGGTTCTGGAAATTTATTATAATTGATCTAAGCAGCACTTAGATAAAAACAAAATCCACCTGCACCTATACAGTATAGCTTCTATATGTAATTTCCAGTAAAAAGCTTTTGGACCTCTCAAAATGTTTAATAAAAGAGGAACCAATAACACACACAGAAATGTTTGTGACAATGACTAGCAACTGATTTGACCTTCCTTAAAAATGATTCTTGTGCTGCACAGTTGTCCACCTTTGTTTTAATCAAATTATTACAAAAATAAATATTCTTTCCTAATCATACAATAAAATGATACAATGATAGAATCTGTAATATTAGTGCATTACTAGAAGAAGAAGAAGATTGCATTACTAATATTACAAATTAGTAAAAATAATTTTTTACTAACATTAAAAAATATTCTTGTGCTGCACAGTTGTCCACCCTGTGTTTTATATTTGCTTTGATCAAATTATTACAGAAGAAATATTCTTTCCTAATCATACAATAAGATGATACAGTGATAAAATTGTAATAATATCAGTGCATTACAAATTGCAATTACAGTTGTAATTACAAATTTGTCCATTACCATTATTGTCATTAGTAAGGAAATCCTTAGTGAGCTATTTTATTCATTTCTTTTAAAAGCTCTTTTGATAATAAAAACTCTTATAAGCATGGATAGTTTTTAATCATCCATTATTTTTTTACACAAGTCCCAAAATTATTTAAGTAAGCTATTGGTCACAGAAATAAAATAGTTTCACCACTGGATGCAAAAGAAATTAATACAATTAAATTAATGATTTTGCTCTATAATTCTGTTCCACTCATTGTATGATGGCCTTTATTGCAATGTGTAATTATTTAGCTACTGACTGCCAATATATTTCTTGACTTCCCAGGTCTTTAAAACTGTCACTCTATCCATGATGCACATTTTTTTCAATACAAGGATATCTAGACATTGTTGTGATGGTGATCAGAACGCATCAACCTTGTGTAGTCTAAGAAGTTTAATAAACTGTTCCCGTATTTCTTTAGTTCTGATACCATAGATTACTGGGTTGCAGATACCAGGGACAAGTAGATATCCGAGACTGATGAGGACACGTAGGTCAGATGTAAGTCCTGACTGGATTCTGTAGGCCAAGAAGGCCACCATGGAGGTGAAGTAGGTAATACAGATAACTATCAAGTGGGTGGTACAAGTGGAGATGGCTTTGCTGCGTGAATCTCCTGCAGCTGATCGGAAAATCACAAAAAATATGGTAATGTAGGAAAATGCAATGCCAATGCAGTCAATAGTTGGCACACAGAAACTGATCATACCAGCTAAATAGTTCTTTGTGGTGTCTTCACAAGGGTTTGCCAAGGTGACTACCAGCTGATGTTCACAATGAACATGATAAAGAACATTAGAGGAACAGAATCTAAGTGTTCCAACCAAAGCAACCATGGCTGTTATAATGAATGTATTACGAATTACAATTATACCTGTAGCAATCATACAATTAGTGAAACTCATGAAATAGTTGTACCGTAATGGCATACATATAGCAAAGTAGCGATCTACAGCCATGCCAAACAAGATTGTGGACTGAAAACTGCAGGCATAGTGAACAATAAACATCTGGATCAGACATAATTCTCGAGGCCAAACGTTGATCCCTGATGCTAAACTAAATAACAATCGTGGGACAACACAGCATGGCACACATATATCCACGAATGCTATGAAACTTATCAGCACATACATTGGAGAATGAAGTGTCCTCTGTCGTGTAATGACAAACACAAGGGCGATATTAGTGGTGACTGCAAAGATGAACATTATGCTAAATGGGATGAAAAGGAGTCTTCGGTATTCTTTTAGAGAGGTAAATCCAATTAGATAGAAATCAGTATGGGTAAAATTCTTTGATGGTCCAAATTCCATCGTGATCCAGGTATGTGATCCAAAAATGCAGGCAGAACATCAAAATACCTGAAAGACATAAAGAATAAACCAAAATTACGTGTACACAGTTGTTTCATACTGTGTTGCAATATAGGGTCAGTTTGTATACTTTCAATCTAATATCCTCACAAGTCAGAACTTACGTTCTGATATCTAAGGAAGTATCTTCAGCTATGCAATTATCCATGCTCGGAAAGGCAGCTAATCTACTAATAAATACAGCATAAGTGGATGAAAAACCATATCCTCACTTTAGTACAAATTGGACAGGGTTTAAAAATACAATGAAGATAAAACTCCTGTTATAAAGGATTAGTGTGAGAGCTAGGTACAGCTGCAAAAAGTCAAAGAAGAAAAGAGAGATAATGTGAAGGGAATGCGGTGATAAGAGGGGAGAAGTTGGGTCATGCAGCTGCATTCTGAATCAGTTGCAGGGGTCTGGAATCTGAAGACCTCCCACAAGCATGTTGTAGTAACTCAGTCTAAGGGACTAAACAGGTACATGAGTAGATAACAAAACAGAAACCTACATGACCAAGTCAGGTTAGTAACATGATCAGAGAACAGAAATTACACTAAGGTGTTGTGCATAATCAGATGCTGTGATCAGAGAGTTCTTCAGAGAGATGACCAGATATACAGCAGCTCAGTCTGTGGAATGGAAAGGAGTGAATGGGTTGTGTTGTCTAGAGAGCTATGGTATGAACAATAATGTTAGGACATAACCTCACAGAAAGAGCAGGTCTAGAGGGAAAACAGCTTGCAGTGAGCAGGGAAGGGTTGTGGAGGTTGAAAGTAAATGATAGAAAGTGAGGTTGATGTCTAGAGCTGAGAAAGATTGGCTGAAGTCCAAGTGGAGAACATTTTTGCCTGTGTGTCAGAGGGAAGTGGTTAAAGATCAGGTGGAAAAAAGTACAAGAAAGGAGGTAGGAGGACTGGACCTGGCTGAAGGGAGGTTTAAGAGTAGAGATGAAGGAAAATGTCCAGCGCTTCTATGCTGTTTCCTTTGTAAGTTAAGAAGATTGACAGAGGCAACAATGACAGCATGGAATGCTGTCCGCACAAGCCTGTGCTGCTGCCCCTGTCAGTTTCTTGAGTGTGAGGCAGAGGTAAATCAGTAAGAGTAAAATTTTGACAAAAGAACATTTGTGAAGATGATACCTAGCCGGGAAGGAGAAGGTCAGTCTTGAGCAAGGTTAGGATGGAAAGGACAGCGTTCTGTGCTAAAGATACTGTCTGGCTCTCTCAATTTATGTTTCCCCACCTTGGCCTGGCGTCTTTTAACAAGATTTCCAACTCCCAAAACACAGCCAGCCCTAGATAATGGCATTGTCTTCTAGTCTGTTAATTGGAGCAAAAGGTAATGGCCTTTGGTCCTGTGTGTATTAGTTAGGTCTTCAAGAGTTGGTGTTCTCATGCACACATGAATTATAGGGGATTTATTTTAATAAATATTGCTTCAAGGTTAAATAAATACAAAAATGGATCACAGATAAAGTTTTTTTTACAAGATATACTATGATTAAGTGATTTTTGGATGCATGGCTGCATAAAATAAGCACTTAGGGTCATCTGAAAGGAGTAGAACTCCAGTGTGCTTGGCACCTTCAACACCGTCATTGCAGCAATCGCGCGCCCAATGATTTATGGCATGTGGACTCATACAATAAACGTACGCCTTATGGCATTGGAATCAATGGGTGCATTGATGAGTTTAGTTGTCATGTGATGTGCTTTGAGGTGTATAATACAAACAACGACCCCAGATTAATCGCGGACTACGCTGGAGAGAGAAGTTTTTATTTATGGATGCAGCAAAGCAAATCAACATATAGAATCATGGTTGGGCATCTTGCGTAAGCAAAGTGGACAATTTTGGATGGACATTTTTCAGACGCTAAGAGATGATGAACATTTCTCTGGTGACTTCTTGGACAAAAATTTTATACAGTTCTGATTCCTCACCATTGTCCAGATATAGACAGATTTTACACCTACTATATATATAGCCTTTATTGTGAACCAGTATGATTGAACAATGGTTGACATCTAATTTCAAAGGCAGACACTAGGAATGAAGAGGGGCAGACCAGCGAAAGTAAACACTCACGCGCACACACACACAAAACAGGGGAGTGTAATTAGGCTCATGTATCCTACATTACAGAAGCCAGTTATGAATATTATGCATCACCTTTCACACAACAGTGAGGTTATCGGGTGTCAAACCTTGTGAATATTGCTGCATATGGTTGAAACTGTTTTTATCCTGCTTGTAAGTTTGACATTTTTATTTTATTGTAGGATGAACTAGTCAAATGTGTGAGAACATGGAACTCACATGAAGTAAGATCAAAACCAAGCCAATTGATGGACAGAGGATGCCCAATTCTAATGTTCTCTATGCCGCAGATTTATGGTGCAGGGGAGGACAAACTCAAGTTTGTTGTCCCAGAAGAGGTCATTATTTGCAAAGAGGATTGCACCCCAAAGGGCCAGTACCCCTGTGATGAAACTGTCTTTGAGCTCTGTACTTTTCTTATGGATGAAAGTGGTTGGGATGCTCCTGTAGATGTGTACACTGTTGCGAAATGAGATACTAGAGAATGCTGTATATACACTCACGGGTCACTTTAACAGGAACATTTGTACTCCTGCGCATTTATGCAGTTATCCAATCAGCCAATCATGTGGCAGCAGTGCATAAAATCATACAGATACAGGTCAAGAGCTTTAGTTAATGTTCACATCAAACATCAGAATGAAGAAAAAGTGTGATGTTGGCATGGATGTTGGTACCAGAAGGGCTGGTTTGAGTATTTCATAAACTGGCGATCTCCTGGGAATTTCACACACAACAATCTCTAATATTTACACAGAATGGTGATAAAAACAAAAGCCACTGAGTGAGTGACAGTTCTGTGGGTGGAAACGCCTTGCTGATAAGAGTGGTCAGAGGAAAAGGCCAGATTCGTTTGAGCTACCAGGAAGGATATAGTAACTCATATAATCACTATTTACATCCATGGTGGGCAAAAAGCATCTCAGCATGCACAAAACATTGAACTTTGAGGTGGACGGGCTAAAACAGCAGAAAACCACATTGGGTTCCACTCCTGCCAGCCAAGAACATGAATCTGATGCTATCATGGGCACAGACTCACCCAACCTGGACAGTTGAAGCTTAGAAAAAACATCACCTGGTCTAGTTTTGGTGTGTTTTATCTGTGTATTCTTTGACACTGATATCAAAATAACCATTTCAAATATATCACATATATGACATCAATTATTAGACAGGGAATGAGTCATATGAGCCCAGTATAAATTAAACAAAATGGTTAATACAAAACGGTTAAGTCAAAATGGCAATAGAACATAAAACAAAAGGTATGTGCATATGTTCCAATAAAATACATGTAAAATACATGTGTTCTATTATTTTCTGCATGAATCTTCTATCTAGTATTTGTGTGCATAACACTATTTTTTTTTCATGTGTGATTACGTTTCCACACGTGTTTTGTTTTGGTTCATGGCCTGTCTCTACGCTTGTATTGTTATTGGTCGTTTCCATCATGTGTCCTTATTGCTAGCACCTGTTTTCAGTTTAACCCTTGATTAATTTGTATATTTAAACCTTTGTGTGTCTTTTGTCCGGTGCAAAGTAATATTCAGTGTTTTGCTGTCCGACTTTGCTGAGCCTTTTGCTTCATGTCGTTATCCTCAAGTTATTGACCTAGTTCCGTTTCCTCATGTGTGCATAAGCATGCTTCTTGTTAAGTATGTAAACATGTTTAAATGGTCCTGGCTACAATAAAACAATTCATTACTACACAATGTCCATCACTCAAATGTTGCTCTCCAGAATGGCTTTAAATTTAGTTTAGAAGTCAGGAAAATGATCATAGCTATCTGAGAGTTGTATGAGCATCCCACATGTACATTAAATTGGGCTCCTTGTGAAACTGGCCTATGTAATCAGAGCCTGTGCAGAACCTAAAAAATATCTTGTTTTCATCAGGTTCTCTGATGTACCTTTTCAGGTATTTGGCAATCTCTGCTTGCTTTGAATTAATTTCTGTTGGAAACTTTAACATTCCCACCACTTTTTTGCCACTGGGTTCAGGTCAATATATTTTGGTCAGTTCCATACAACTGACTGACATCTGTTGTTGTGTTATCTCCCTCTAGCAATCAATGACAGACATTGATTTTTGCACAAGCTTCTTGTGAGATATCTCAGGTATTTCAAAGTAGATGAGTCTCCTCCTGCATTCAAACCTGTTAAGAATTTTAAAAAGGTCATCAATATCAATAGTAGTGAAGTCATCTAAAGTTTGACTTAGGACATCCCCCCACTTGGCAGCTCACAAACTCTAGAAAGCATGTCCTCAGGTCACTGCAAATATTGCAAGTATTTGCAGTAT
The DNA here is from genome assembly GCA_037576675.1 of Pangasius sanitwongsei. Classification (NCBI taxonomy): domain Eukaryota; kingdom Metazoa; phylum Chordata; class Actinopteri; order Siluriformes; family Pangasiidae; genus Pangasius; species Pangasius sanitwongsei. The sequence goes on along the minus strand of CM075017.1, from coordinate 9,858,952 downwards.
TTCAAAGGGCACTATTACCACTTTACTGTCTCTAAGGACTCGGTCCAGTCTCTGTGCAATATATTGATCATATTGTGATGGTGGACCTACAGCCCCCACACTAAAACCACTACATGCTCCTCACGTGACTGCCGACCGGTTGCTGAAGGGACAGCGCCACTTCAGCACCATTGTTGTGGATAGTGAGAAAGCACATGGCTACAAGGTGGGGCGAGGAAACAGAGCATGGCTGGAGGTCAATAATAGCGGCGGTTGCTCCTCACCCGCCAGGAGAAGACAGAAGAATATAAAAGGGCGTGGCAGACACTGTGAGGTGAGCCAGTATGGTCTTCATTCCAATGCTGATCCGTTGCTCACTCTCTCATTCTCTCAGAGACCAAAGACAGCACTGAAGACTACACTCCCTACTCCCAGTCCCTGCAGGAATAATGCACCCCGGTGCGATGACCCTAGTCACAATGGGGAGAGGAGAGCTGGGACAAGCTGCCCCGCCTATGCCTTACCACCTGACGATACCATGCTGACTGAGCTAGACCTGCCACTCCCCTACCAAGCCAACAAACCCTGGTTAGTCAGCTGTGCCCTGCACACCCCCTCTCCACTACGGGCCCCTGCCATCACTGTGGAGGTAGACAGCACACCCACCCCCAGCCTTCCCGGACACACGGTCACCCTCGCCAGGCCAGTGGTCCTGTCTCGAGCTACCAAGTGCACTGAGATGTCCGGGAGGTCCCCGCTGCCGAGGTCTGGGTCGAGAATTGCTCTAGCTCTATCTATATGTGTGTGTGTGTTTGTGTGTGTGTGTGTATGTCTTTCACATGTATTTAATATATTTTAGGAAACCAGCAGATGGGGCTGTAGTTACAGTTAAATCCTAATTATGTACCAAACTACAACATCTAGACCTGCTGTATGTCTGGCCCTTGCTAGAGTGAACTATAAATGTAGGTTATGTGTTCTTAAGACTAGGTGAAATCTAGCACTATAGCAATTATATTAAACTTGTGGTTCCCAAGTGGGTCCTAAGGTGGTTAGTATTTTATAATAGTTTGACACTAAAATAAATCTGTGCTGCAATTATATTTGGGTCCATCGTTTTCTTAACAACAAAGGAGCTGGTAAAGGAGTTGGAGGCATCAGGCACCAAAGTATGTACATCTACCCTTAAGAGAGTCCTACATCACCATGGCCTGAAAGACTGTCATGCAAGAAAGAAGCCAAAGACTGGCATAAAAAAGATTAGAGTTTGCAGGTAATCATCAGCCTTTTAGAGAAGTTGAACTGTGGCCATACTGATCAGTATTATGTATGGACGAAAAAGAGTGAGGCTTTTAATCCAAAGAACACCATCCCATCTGTGATGCATGGGGTGGCAGCACCATGCTGTGGGGTGTTTTATTGGTGCACTTCAGAAAATAGATGGAATCATGAGGAAGGAGGATTATCTAGAAATACTGAAAAAACACCTCAAGACATCAGCCAGAAAGTAAAAGTAAAAATACTTGGCCACAACTGGGTCTTCAAAGTTGTAACATAATGGATTAAAGACAAAAAAGTATTAGAGTGAAAATCACAAACCTTGAAAATTTGTGGCCTGAACTGAAAAATCATGCCTGAGCAAGGAGGCCCAAAAACCTGACTGAGTTACACCAGGGCTTTCAGGATGAAAGGGGCAAAAATTCCGGCAAAGTATTGTAAGAAGCTTCTGGAAGGCTGCCCCAAGTGTTTGATTCAAATTCAAACATTTAAAAGGCATTGCCACCAAGTACTAACAAAGATTATGTAAACTATTGACCCACTGAAAATCTGATATATTAAATAAAAGCTGAAATAAATCTGTCTCTGAGCTATTATTTTGACATGACCTCTTATGGAAATAAAGTAGATATGCTAATTGACTTAACGCAGGAAATGCATGGTAAGATATATGGAGAAATATATGGAGTTGTGAAAAAGGTTGAGTCTGAATGTCTTTAGCCTAGGTGTATGTAAACTTTTGGCCTCAACTGTAAGTGAACACATTGGAACAAGGGTAACAAGGACATTATTCTGGTGGAAAAGTGGACTAATAAATTTGTATAAGTTCCTAAGTTTGCCCAAGTTCCTTGACCACTCTCTTAACATACCCATTGGACATAAGATGCTGGCCAGAGGTAAGCCCAGATGCTCCATATACTCTCTCTGCAGCTGTAGGGTGAATTGTGTACCTTGGTCAGCGACAGTGTCTTCTGCTCTATTTACTCTTCTTGCTATTTTCCCCTCATTCCTCTAGAAGGAATATACTTACACACAATTATTTATTGTGTGGAATTTAAATTTAATAAAGCTATTAAATTTAACTGGAAATGCTCTAGAGTGTAGATACATCCATATAAATTTAATGTCAACCAATCTTTATTGCACCTTTAAGGCATTTTGACACCTACACTATATTACCAAAAGTATTCGGTCACCTGCCTTGACTCACATATGAACTTAAGTGCCATCCCATTCCTAA
>CM075017.1:9835100-9851502 GCA_037576675.1 Pangasius sanitwongsei | reverse complement strand
TATAATCACTCTAATAATGATCCATTCATAGACTCTTATGTATTTGCCTATTCAAATCTAAACAGCGACTTTTTTTTTGGCCGTGCAGTGTATTTTTGATAGACTTCAAAACACTTTTGTATGCCGCTCTGGATAAGGGTGTCTGCCAAATGGCATAAATGTAAATGTAGATTTTGGATTTTGGCTGTAGAGATTTGTGCGCATTCAGCCACAAAATCATTAGTGAGGTCAGGCACAGATGTTGAACGAGAAGGCCTAGCCCCCAGTTTGTATTCCAATGCATTCCAAAAAAAAAAAAAGTATAAGTTGATAATGGTTAAGGAGTGCCCCCAACCCAGTGGAGAGATGCAGTATGGCGCATGTGAGTCCAGCTAACTTAGTAGGCTCATGGAATGTGTGTGGCATGATGAGGGAGACCCACTAAAACAAGTTACTGGCAAGTATGCTCAGTCCCGCTGGTATGGGGATGTGAATGCTCACAAGCCCAAAAAAAGCAACCCCAGTGGAAAAATGAAAGGTGAGTGCTGCCAAAAACAGAGAGCAGCAGCAACAACACAGAGAGGTAACTAAGTCAGGAGCAGCATAGTGAGTGAAGCTAACAAGGTTAGCAATTTTAACACAATGCTAGACAAGTCTGGGATTTTCTGTAACAGCATGTCTTGGGGTCAAACAGCAAGATATCTCCCTTCACTCTCTGATGGTCCTCAGTATTGTCTGTCTGGTGTCAGTCACTCCAATCTTTAGATAAGATGTTGGCAGGTTGTATAGTATGTAGTATTTGCTGCCTTCCAAGAGGTTGGCTGTCCTTTGATTCATGGACTACTTATATCAGTGCAGATCAGGGGATACTCCAGGACCAAGGGTGTCAAACTGTGTTCTAGGCTAACAAGTTACCTTCTAATACAAAGAAGTGTGGTGGAACCGCAAATGCCATTTTATTTGGGGAAAAGTGGACTACAACAGCATTATATTATGCTGTTTGTAGTGAACATACGTGGTAAATAAGAAGCTCATTTGGCTTAACTCTATAATTTATTTCAGCATGAAAACAAGTTAAAAATGGTGGATGATTACACCCATCCCACTTCAGCAAATACATAAAAAATTGAGCTGAATATTAGTGACATGCCCTCACAGTGCCATAAAAATGTCAAAAGTTGGTCCTGGACCCTGGGCAGAATATCCACAAGCTGCCCGGGGCCCCTGAACAGGCATTGCTCTGAAGAAGTGATGTCATCAGTGGAGCAGGGTGGAGGAGTGATGTCTTTAGTGGAGCCAGGAAGAGGTGTGTGAGGTCCTCTATGAAGCCTGAAGGCAGAGCAGCCCATTCTTTTGTGAAATCCAGAGGCAGCCACAAGCCAGCCAGGCAGAATGGCTCCGGAAACTAGTCCCCTGGCTGGTTAGGACTGGAGTCAAGGTGCTTGAGGAACCGGCACACCAGACAAGGCTCAGATGGCTCAGGAAACCAGCATGTTGGTTGGTCATTAGTGAAGTCAGATAGTGGGATGACGACGTCATGATCATAGTCAGCAGGTGGAGCGACAATGTAATCCACAAAATCAGGAGATGGAGCAATGACGTCACCGTGAAGTCAGCAGCAGGTGGGAGGCAGGCACAGGACAGCCATGCAGACGAAGTGACTCACCAGAGACAAGAGTTGGAGTGATGACGTCCTCGCTGGGCTCCGGAGGAAGACTAGACTGGACGGGAGAAGCCACTTTGTCGCTGAAGCAACCTGGGGTCAGCTGACTGTCCATATGGGCTCGACCTACTGTAGCACCCCACCCACCACCCAAAATCTTTTTTTCCACTGGCAACTGGGAAGAACTGCAGATCAGAACAATCAGGATTACATGAGAGGGGCAGAGGTAAGACAAAATGTCAAGAAAATGCACATGTTCAGACACAGTCACATATTGCACATATATATAAAGCACAACATGCCAGCGCTGGGAGCTGCAACACACACTGAGAGGGGGAACCCGTTACACTTGGACACTTGTTTTTGACATTTAATGTACTTCTATTGCATACATCCACTTAAAATGTATGCATATAATGTCTTTTTACTTTGTACATATAAATATGAACAAAACAGTAGGTATTCATATGCATAAACAAAGATATATATATTTTTTAAAATGATGGGGGGAAAAAGTATTCACCACAAATTACTCATAATCATTAGTATTTGTATCTGTGTGCTTCTGTTTTGGCAGAGGAGATTTGTGTGGAGGAGAGAAACAGAAATGATTGTGGTGCAGTCCATTGCTTATTGTTCTCTGCGTATCTTATGCTCCTGCTGCTTTCAGATCATCCTGCAACACTTTTTGAGTGACTGCTGGCTTCTCTCTTACCTTCTTTATCATTGGTCTGAGAGTATGTTGTGATATCTTGTGTGGCACTCCTAGTTTGGTTCCATGAACTTTCCACCTGCATGCTGTATTATCAAAATAATTGTATTGACAGTGATGTTTAAGGGATTTTCTTTGGCTGTGTAGATTTTTCCATTCAAATGTTATTCAATAATGTTGAGAACTTTATAAGGCTCCTTCACCATTAATGCTACTGAAATGTGTGAAATCGGGCGACGTCTTTTATAATGACAGTTTTATAACGATATGGTTGACATTCTTGTGTTGACAAGTCCAATTATTATCTTTTGGGCATTGATACAGAATCATTCAATAGGTAACTGCAACATACTGTATGTAAGTGTTGATTGTTTTTCCTTGTTGATTATGGGAGTACTGCAAACATCATCTGGCACAGCTGGAGTTATTTTGTCTGAACTCAAAAAATAATTCAAGCATCAGTTACTTCATTAATAGTTTTAATACTACAATAGCGCTTGACAAATTATTTATCAATCTAACACTGTTTTTCTTGACACTTCTATGCAATTGTCTAAAACACAAGCACCACAACTGTACTAACATTTGGTACTTGTTACACTCTGACTGGACTCATGAGCTTCTCTTTTTTTGTGGTAACATTGACACTAAACACACAAGCCCGCATGCGCAGATATGTACAGACAGATAGTGGTTTTTCACATAGGTGTAAGTATATATCATTCTGTATGCATTCTGGTTTATCTGTTTCAGCTGTTGGTCTGGCCTCCTGTTTTAATTCTCAGTCTCTCCTCAAAAATAAAAGCATCAACATCTTTTTCAAGATCAGTCTGTCTACCACGTTGTGCTACAAAGCAGGTAAGCTGCAAACTAGCTAGATAAAGTTCACTGAAGTATCGACAGGTAACTAGCTAGACCTATCAATCAGTAAAAAAAAAATCCTGAAACAAATGCAAATAATCAAACATAACTTTATACTTACAATTTATTTACAATATTCACCAATCACTAAGATAAAAATAATGAGCTACACTATTTGTGTTAAACTGTTATGTAGATGTGTTATGTTAGGCTACTGAACACTACTGTAGCTCCGAGCACTCTGGGAGCCAGTCAGGCACTAATATGTTTAAGTTTGAGGTCCTGTCAGTAATTACATTTTCAATGATTGACACTTGTTTGTGAGGTTCAGCTGCTTTGAGAGGTCTCTCAAACAACATAGGGAGAAGCCCTGCATCTGGGCAGGACAAACAAAGATAGCATGAAATATTTTTTTCTATGCAAAACCCAAATAACATATTAAATGTGTGGGACCCAGAATGACATATTAAAAGCCTGTTGTCAAATGAGCATTAATGTTTCCTCCCATTAAAACACAGTGTATTTGGATGTACCATAGGATCCCACTGTAGCTGTGCATCAATGGAGTTATATAATATATAATACATAAAATAAAATAAAGTAAAACACACCAGTGGGAAAAGCTGTGAGAAAAAAATGTCATGAAACTGTTTTGAACACCACATTTTCTTTTATAGACGAAGCTTATGAGACAACAGTTTCTTTGCAAGAAATTATGTAATTGCCTACAAGCGTTTATTGAAAAACATCTATTTCATGGAAATGAACTGATAATTGATCATTTCACAAACATTTTAAAACACATTTTCCATTTTATCACTTGCATTATATCACTTGGCCACACTTCACATTCACATTGTTGAGAAAAGAACAAAACTTCATAAGACTTAGATTGTAAACATGAACTTATATATTAGAGAAACTTTTGTTTCAATTATTATCAATTATTATGCACATATAATAAAAATTATTTTGTTGTTGTTGATACTGTGTACACAGAGTTCAAACAGTGTTGCAATATCAGTGATTCTCAAGGGAGGTCATTATGGTTGTAGTCTGAAGCCGTCCTATAGCCTCTTGCTCCTGTCCACTGAGGGCTCAATTTTGCTTGCTTGGTACTCAGAGACCGTCAGTGGTTACTTTAAATTGCCTCCTTGGGAATGGGTAAGTTGGCCAAAGTAATGACCGCTAATAAACATGTTTATCAACGCACTTATTTGTCAGACTCTACCACCTGTTCCCCAAAGGACCAGATATGGCACACAGTAGAGTGTGAACTCAACTACAAGACTGAATACATTTTCTAGTTGATGTCAGAATAATTCATAGAATTTACTATTCATAATGCATTTGCCTGTTTTGTTTATATTGTTTAATGAATTTTAGCATCATTAAATATTTTTGGTCTATGTATGGTCACATTTTTGTTTAATTTGAGAGTTTATTTTTATTTGAAAAGAATTTATTTTCCTGAACCACTTTTGTGTTGTTAATGTAAATGCTGTATTCTCCGGCCGCAAGGGGGTGATGCTTATGGGTCTTATATTTTATTTTTTACATTTTTTTTTTTGGATATTTATTGAATTTCAATAAAGTACAACAGACAAAGGCACAGTCAAATTACATTCAGAACTACAATAATACAAAAAAAAAAAAAAAAGGTAGCCAGGGGGTGGGCTAACATTTATAGAAATAAGTTTAACGAATTGGATATATACTGTCTTAACAGCTTTCTTGTTAAATGAAGAATAGTCTTGATACTGTATGTAATTTAATCTCTTGATCAAGAATCAAAACCAAAGGCTTGGTTTTAGTATATTTACATTTATCTATATGATATTTAGCAAAAATGAAAATTAAATGAATAACATAATTATTAAGGGGACATTAGTAAGACCAAATAAAATATTTTCTAAACACAAAAAATAAAGTGGGATCAATATTATCAATTATAAATCTAGCCAAATCTTTCCAAAGTTTTCTCTCGAGTGCAATGCTAGAATAAATGAAACAATGTCATCAGTCTCAGTAACTGATGAAAGAGCTTGCAATTTTGGATAAACTATTCCTGTTGTGTTCTGCATGTTGTGTTCCCATGGACTGTCAGTTCCGTCTTGTAAGTGTTACACAAGACAGCATTTTTTTTGTTTTTAATTTCGTAAAACTTTCCCACACTTTGCTGTACTGACTCCGTTTGGACTCCGACGTTTTCTCTTAGCGATGTTTCGTCTTCTAGTGGGCTGCAAACCAGGAATATAAATACTTATATTGAATATAAATTGAGGCTTCACTCAATAATAACCAAATGCAACTGACTGAATAACAAAATACAAATAAACAATTGAGTTCATTAACTGACCATCCAGAGGGAAAACTAACTGATGCAGTCACTGGGTTTAAAAAGTCTTTTTCATGATTTGTTTGAAGCAGAGACTTAACATGTTTGGTTTGCAAAGCCAGTCAAATGAACTTGGTCTTGTTTATTGGAGATTCTTGGTCTTGTTTATTGAAGACACATACCAGACTCTATTCAAAGCTAGTAGTCTGGCTCACAAGCTAGTAGTCTGGCTCCATGTTCCAATAACACAGTTGTATATTTATATGTCCTAAGTTTTAAACTTGCCAAACATGCCAAATTTATTGCTATCATTAGCCAAGTTTCCATCTACTTTTGCACTTTTCTGTTATCAACAAAGGGAAAGTGCATGAAAAAGTTGGTGAAATTTGCTGTCTCCCACCTGTTTCCATCCAGTTGGCCTGGATGGAAACAGGTGGGAGACAAAAATGGTGTGTGTGATGATGTCATCCTTAAAAAAAAAAAGCAAATTGTAGTAAAAGTTTTGGTGTATCACACCACGTTGAGCTGTTTCCATACATAATTTTGTGTATATCGCAAATTGTGTACCTTTTGCATCCCACATGTCCTCAAATCTTTGTAAAATGAAGAGAGTATAGAGAGAATCAAGTGAAATTGGCCAGCTTACTGTCAATTTAATTTCACAAAGAATTGTAATTGTACGAAATATCATAAGGGTCTGGGAGACACCATGCGTTCTGGGAGGTAGTGGTGAAGGGACACTTCACAGAAAGTCTCTGGCTGCAACGTTTTAGAATGTTACGGCCCACGTTTGAGATGCCGTGCCAATTAATTGGTCCTGATGTTGCGCCCATTGCAGGTTGCCACCATCCACCAGTTTCGACCCGAAAGTGGACTGCCATCGCTCTATTCAAGCTGGCAACCTGCGCCAAGTATAGAGTAGTGGGAGGAAACTTTCAGGGTTAGTAAAACGACCGTCCATCTATGTGTATATGTACAGCTGTGTGCACAGCTATTAAAGAAAAATGAATGCAGCATTATATCAGGCTGCCAATAGCAGAGGCCAAGGAAATTGCATGCCGTAATTCCTTGGCAGATCTTGTGCCACAGGTTTACGGTGCGCTGGATGGCACGCACATCCCTGTTTTTCCCCCGACGGATGAATAAATTCTGTCATGTGACACATTTATTTTTTTTGCACGAATGCCATTTTTCTTGACATAAACTGTTTCCAAACAATTTTTTTGCAAAATAGAATTGACATAGAATTTATGCACTAAAGTTAAATGAAAAATGATTATGACAACACTTGTGAAACTTTATTGCTAAACATCAATGCACTACACCTTTTTTCACAAAAAACTCTTGGATGGAAATGTAGCTATAGAGACAAGAAAAGGACTTTGACTACCTGAATTGTATTTTATAGTGCTTATAACTAGAAACCACTATCATTCCAAGCAGCTGTCATTCTGCATCTAAGAGTGCCTATTATATACCCATTTCCATATGGATTTCCCTAGCCTGGATCAAATTTTCCTGTGAAAAGTGACCCAATGTATTGGGTTTGGTTCCCATTTCCAAAATATAATCAATATATTTTTACTGGGTGTGGGTTTATCCTCCCATATTTCTTTTATCATATTTAACACGCCCACAGGTTTTCACTCATATAGGAATCCAAAGGGGGAAACTCCTGTGGAGGTCTGGGGCTTGCTTGTTTGGGGATGTGGAAAGCTCTGAGTGGAAAAAACACCAAGGAAGAAACTGACCAGTGGGGACAATGAGAGGTGAAATAGAGGGAGAATAAAACCCACCCCACTGTCATTGTGTCAATAATCCAGCTAACGTAGCACGCCCATCAGTAAACAGTGCACAGTACAGAGAGGGAAACCCACTGGACCTGCTGGTCTCCTATACAGTGTGAACATCATATGGTGGTCTGATGTGTATTAGGCAAGAAGGCATCCAGGCAAATTTCACTGCCCCTGGTCATTAGAAGGGCTGAAATTTCAGTATTGTCGGGACAACTCATAGCAGCCCAAGAAGTTCATATTACAGAAGACTTTTTTAGTCCCCCCAGTCAATGTTTTTACACATTGTATCTTTAACATAGGAGAAGTGTAAATTTAATCAGCGTATCAAATATTCAGCTATTTCAGACCTTACATCTAATTTCATTTTTACCTCACTTGTCAAACCCTGCACTGTTACATCCTTGCTTTTATTTATTTATTTATTCATACCTTAAATTTCATTTAGAAACAATTAAGATTTCTGCCAACTCAATCCCATTTCCCTTAATTTCTTATTGTATTAGAGGCATGTAAAAGATATGGTGTGATTGCAATGATTCTGTCCAGCATGCATGAAGCATGAGAATTAATCTTTCCAGCAGTGATTAGAGATGACTGATCATCTCTAATCGATTTTGCTTTTAGCATGAGGAGTATGGGCTGGCATTTGATATATTTTGCAGCAATGTTTTAGCTTTAGAGGTTGAGAAAATAATTAGGCAAAATGTTCATAAAACAAGTTTTTAATTGCCTCTCCTGAAAATAATATTCTTTTTAAAGGTAAAGAGGGCTAAAAAAAATCACCCCGTGACATTTCTGAAAACTCTTTTAAGTTTGATCTCATATCAATAGTATTACTTATGCAAAGCTACCATATGTCTTACAAAAATAGTAATGTTTTATTTTTCCTTGTAGGTTTTTGCTTCATGATGTTATTGTAATTGTTTTGTATCAGTAACTGATTGTTGCCTGCAGGAAATCAAATGACAGCAGAAAGTTCATTACTGTTCATTATTTTGCTTTTTGACACATTGTTCACTCGCTATGGGTCTGAAGACTTCCCAGGACCTCTGCGTTACTTTTTACAGGCTGAAGTTATTATTGTCCCACCTCTTCTCAATCCACTCATGTACGACCTTAAACTTTCAGAGGTGCGGAAGAGGATTTTTCAAACAGAAGATAAACATAATATAATGTGATAAAATTATTAATTGTTCCTTTCTATATTGTTTGACTGGGGTCTAATCCATATTCATTAATATGATATGTTACTATATACATGGAAACAATATCCCAAGATTCTGCTTTGATCATCATATTATGGGTCATCAGGTTACTAATAATTGCATATGACATGAAGTCGACATGTTTCTGTTCCTTTACATCTTAACTTCAGTACATGATAAAACTTAGCAAAAAAGCAATCTTTTAAATAGATTTAAAAAAACATGATTAATTAAAGAACCTGTTTACACGAGCTCTTTATAATAAAAAACTTGATTACATATTAGACAGACTTCTATATAGTGTTGCATATAGAGTTCTGTTTTATTTTATTTTATTTTTTTTTCATTACTGAAAACCTATAGCCAAAGTTGATGTACCACCTTGTACTATCCTATTTAATAAATAAATTACTAATTAAATAAAATGTTTATCACTTTCTGTCAATACAAAAGCAGTTAGTTTAATGAAGCAAGTACATGATGAAAACTACTTATAATGCAGAGATTAAAAACAACAAATAATATAAACCTAAATAAATATGTGATAAAAAAAAAAAAAAATCCTGTCATGCCCTCTGGTGGACTCTGGCTGTAAGACTTCTTCTAGTATACCATAGAAAAGACGGACAGTCTTCATTATTCAACAGTCAATGTTATTTAGTTTTTCTTGCACTGAAATTAGAATGATTAACGTATATATTATGGAAGGAATAACACATGATAGACTATGCTATTATACAAAAATAATACATGCCAGGGTGGTGTGATATGGCCCAACATGAAGCGTATTATTTTCATACAGCATCATGGTCCAAAGTGTGTTATTCCTCTTATCCCCCATAGCATCTTGCAAATTTACAGTTGCTGATTACAATTCCTTAATTTATTAATGAATGACACATTGTGCTTTTTTAACTGTTTATAGATTTAAAGTAGTGGAATATTCATGAGACAAGTTAGTTCCTGTTATTACTTACATTATAGCAGCTGCAATAAACAGTTGTTTGTTCACCAGCCTCGCCTTTTTGTTTCTCTCTCTCTCTCTCTTGGAGTTAATCAGACAAAACAGTTTGTCATGTGACTGAGAACCCAGAAAGCACAAAGTCCCCATCGTGAAGACTCTCCCATGTCTGGAAGACTTATTGACTGTTACAAAGTACTGACATCTGAGACTTATTCCATAAATGTTACCTAATTGTCCCTTTTGAGAAACCTTCTCCACATTGATGATTATGTTTTTCTTTGTTAACCACCATGTTTTTAATGCATTTATTCTTAGCCTTTAGATTACATGAAGTATCTGCCATGCAAGTCCCTGTGAGTGAGGTGGATATTTTTTAATGTAATTACTAAAACTACAAATGCATAAAATCCATATCCATATAGCTTAAAATCACTGTGCAAAAACAAATGATTTAATGTGGGGCTTTCAAGAAGCATTTGAAAAATTCCAGTGCTGAATAACAATCCAGGTAGGAACAATAAGTAAAAACATCGATCTGTCTGTATCTAAACTGTGGCTAAAGACTTGACAACACGGCAACATTGCAAGGCTGCTGTGGTTTTGAGGTCTTTTCACAAGCAACTCTTGTAAATGGCAAATATGTGTGCTTAAGATCTAAAAAAGATGCCAGACCATAAAGTAGTGAACAGCTGTGTTCCTGTAAACTTATATGTACAGATAAATACCACATGCACAGAGCTATTTTCGAGTTTAATAAGTAGGACTATTTGCTCAGTAATGAATAGGGTTTTAAGTGGCCAAATTGAAGTGCCCACATTAAAAGGAGCAGATTAAGCAAGCCAATCAAAATTTTTCCCACATGGGAGCAATAAATGTCTAAGATATTCCTAGCAGACATTTTTGCAAATGCTAAGGTTTTTTTTTTTTTTTTTTTTTTTTTAAAATAACAATAGAATCCCTGCTTTGTCTCATTAGCCATCTTTTCGCTGCGGAGCTTTACCCCAGAATCTTTCAGGAACTGCAATGCTTCATGTGTTTCTGTGGCATTGCTGATTTCACTGACATCATTTAAATTATATTTGTATAGCACTTACACAAATGACAATAGATATTGTCACCAGACAGCTTTGGATAAATCCGTACACAAATTTAGATCCTAATGAGAGTCAAAAAACTGCCTGAGATGACACCAGGAATAAACCGTGAGAGAAACCAGACTCAAACGGGAACCTGTCCAATTCTGGGTGACACCCAATAGAGAAATTATAAATAATTACTGTATACAGGTGTAGAAGAGTAAAGACAAACAGTACTAAGAGCATGTTGTGAATAGTACTTGGATGAGCACAGGACAGTCTTTATGATTACAGCAGGAGTTATTAGGTACGAATCTACGTTTTCCAGGTGAGATTATACACTAAAGCATGAAAGAAATGAGACTTGGACATAAACTGTTTTTGGGAAGTGCAGATTGCTGGGTACCCATGTGGGATCATCCACAGCAGCAGAAACTGAGTCACAAATGCACAAATTCCAAGCAGAAAAAAAGTTTTCAAACAGTGTGGCAAGAAAACTTTTTTTTTCTGATAGTCAGTAGATAGTTGCTAATTTTCCTAACCTGTTCTTGAAGGATATTGGTAAAAGTAGTTTAGAGGTCAGAGACTTTGGCAAAGAACCAAAAGGTCAAGGATTCAAGCCTCACCAATAAGTTTCCCTGAACATTCTCTTCTTTAAGAAAGTATATCTACTAATTGTATATGTGCAAATAAAATCTATGTGTCATCTGTTATAATGGACTGTCTGAATCTTTGAGATTTTGCAAATGCTTACATGAAAATTAGAAGCATCGTGACTACACTGCATGTGTTTGAGATCAGCCCTTTTCACCACTATGATAATTTGTTGCAGCCCCGTCATGTGACATATTGCTATGAATCCCCTTACACAGTGGGCTTAATGAATGTGATTAAGAACAGCATTGCTATTCATGCAACTGCATAATGCGATTCTGACCTGGTCATCCAGATTCGAAGTCACCTCATTGGATTCACTCCTCCCTCCCAAATATGGGAAAATAAAACAGTCTAACCAGAATATTAGGCCAGTTGAGGTATTACTACATGAAGAGCAAGCATGAGACCTCAGTGTGCACTGCTTCTGATCCTGCTGGTCGTCTTAGCACTGCACTGTAAGTTTTGTCAACATGCTTTACTTTTATTTTATTTTATATATATATATATATATATATATATATATATATATATATATATATATACAGTGAGGTCAATAAGTATTTGATCACCCTGTGATTTTGCAAGTTCTCTTACTTAGAAATCACTTAGAAAGCCAGATTTCTGACCCTCAAAGACCTGTTATTTTGCTTTTAAATAGTCCAGCTACACTCCGCTCATGATTCTAAATTACATATTTTGCATAGCTTTGTGTTGCTGTGGGTAAAAATTCAAATGAAATACAATAAGGAGCAGGATAATTTTTGTGGTTACTACTACTACTTCTAATAATAATAAAAATAACAATAATAATAGCATTTAATTTCTAACCACACTTCAGAGTACTCAAGGACAATGTACAGATACAGCATAGATCATAAAAACAATGCAATCATTTAAATTATGCCACAGCGTGGTTGAGTTCTTAAATCCGAAGTTGTGGATTCATTTTCTATAACAGCAGCACTGACATTAGTTCCATCTGTAATACAAATAATATGTTTACATAATAAACTCATTCTAATATTCTAACAAAAAAATGTATAATCATTATGTATACCTATAATCAGACATATAATCAAATGTATAATGTGATGTTTATTTAACATTTCTGTAATGAGTCATAGGTGTCAGAGCTTTGTAATGGCTTTCTAACACTGGAGACAGAGGAGTTTATGCATTAGAGTTTCTTAGTAACATGGCAAGCTGCATTTTCTAATATCAAGAGAGAGAATAAAGAAAGGCGGGTGAGGGAACAACAACCACGAAATAACTTCGAAAATGTAAGTGATAACAGGAACTAGCATGTCTCACAGATCTTCCAAGTCATTAAATGTATAAAAATGAGACATTTCATTCAATAATAAATTAAAAATTGTAATTGCTGGCAAAATCATTGTGGTATAAGAGGAATCAAACACGTCGATATGTGCAGTTATAGGAAATGAATCCATGTTGGGTTGGTAACAGTAACTCCACTTTGAGTTGGGCCACCAACTCACCCCACCACCACCCCAGTGTGGATTATTTTCCTATAACAGCACGCCATCATGTATTTTTTTTCCTTACTTGTGCTATGTCCATAGGGTTAAAAATGAATGTCATTTGATTTAAGCTAAAGGAAATGAAGCTCTGTCGTTCCCTTGGAGCTGTGCTGCCCTCAGTGGAGTTTGCAGACAAGGAGCATGTCTGCCTTCAGAACTCTACTTCGGACCGTTAGGCTGTGGGAAGGGATTTTTGTGAGTATCTGGTTTATGACAGTCCTATTCATTATAAACATTATCCATATCACAAAGATCATTTAGGCATAAGTAATACTGCCATTTCTTTGCACTGTCACTATGTACTGTGACTATGTTTCGGTTTTTTTCTTGCCAGATGCTGTGTGTCTTATTTCCTATGACTGCTGAAAATTACATTAGAAGGGGGTGAAGTGCTGCCCATCATGTGAATTTAATAACAATCATTCCTGCAATAAACAAGCCTTTTAAATGAACCAAATGTGTGTGTGTGAGTGCAAATTGTCATTTTCAGCACCTACTATTATTGTTATATGGTATTGCCATATTTATTAATAGGTCATGCTTCATACATACAGAATTAGGTCTGAATAATATTCCAGTATGCAAAAAAACTTTACATTGTGTATTATATTAAATACTTATATGAAAAAATGGATGATATGTAATCTCATGGAAACCTGCATGACATTGCTTTGGAGTCATATTGCATTCATAACTCATGTTCTTTTTTGATAAGCCTCACAGCCTCTTAACACTTTAATTAGTGTCACATTAATTAATCAGAGTTGTGTTTCGTGATAAATGCTACTGTATTTAAAGCTAAATCCATTTTCATTTTAGATTAATCAAAAACTACTGTGAATACTGTTGATGTGAATTTTCGGTAGATGAACAATGGAAAAAAAAAACCCCCACAAACTTTAACTAAATGACAATAATAAATAAGTGCCAGCTGTTGGTCCCAGCTGTTGGACAATAATATTTTAGAGTTTTCAGTTAAACAGATTCTTTACTGGAATATCATGTGTCCTGGAAAACACAAAGAAATAGATGGACATTTTATAAGTATGTTACTCAGCACCAAAAAACTATGGCTTCAAGTCTTACCATAGTAATAAATTATCTCCTGTGACCAAGCATCACCAAAAAAAAAAAAATCTTTATTTTGCATAAGGAGTTGTGGAATGTTTGGCAGGCTTGGTGTACATAATAGAATAGTGAACACGACATATACTTTGAAACCATGAACAATATCAAAGCACACTATGTGCTAGTGAGTTGCCTTTTTACATTCTATATCCAAATGTGCTTATGGAAAACAATGTCTTATACTTTAATATTTAATGTCAATACATGTGGTTCAGTATTCTTGGATTATGAGGCCATTTCACAGGATCTTGTGTCTCCCTAATGCATATAACATTTCATGCTGTTCCTGTAATTATAATTATAATGCCAATTATAAAGCACTTTAGCAAGAAAAAAAGTTTTCAAATCAATTTGGAAAAAAAATATTTTAAAAAGATCTGGATGTTTTCACCTGAAAAATGGAAGACTGATGTAGACTACTGTATACAAATATATTTTCTTTATTTTTTTGTCCAAACAGGTCAACTATATATGATTGAGTTTTACACAGATAAACAGCCAGCATTGCAAACAAAATCCATCATAATGTTTCCATAATTTTCAAGTTTATGATAGAGTATATGATTAAATATGTATGTAAATGAAGTATACTGCTTAAACCCTCAGGTACTTGTAGGCTATAGTAATTATATAGTAATTTTCAACCTAGGTCACAAGTTCCCAAACATGGGCCTGGAATACTCCCTGTCCTGTACATTTCCCTGCTCCCAACACACCTGATTCACCTGTTAATTAGCTAATTAACAGTCCAATTTGAGTTGAACTGGAGCAGGAAATACACTAAAATACGCTGGACAGGAGGTACTGCAGGGCAGGGAACCTGTAACCTGTGGCCTAGGTAATCCTCAAAATGCACTTTTATAACATTTTGCATAGTGTCACTCATCTGACATTTTAAAATCTAAAAATCAGTGTGTACATTTTGAATCTTAGTAATGGTCTATTTTTATTTTTAACTATACACAGACAACTCCCGAGTTGGGTTGAGGAGACAACCTGGCTCTTCCTGGTTCTCTGGTTCGAGCCTGAGCTTGGGTTACTGTCTGTGTGGAGTGTCACATGTTCTCCCAGTGTCTGTGTGCTTCTTCTGGGTTCTCTGGTTTCTTCCCACCTCCCAAAAACTGGGGTGGATTGGCTACACTAAATGTACACTACTACCCTACCTGTGAATGTGTGTGCTAAGTGCCCTATTGACTGGTGTCTCATCCCGGGTGTATTCCAGCCTTGTGCCCAGTGCCCCTGGGACAGACTCCAGATCCATCTCAACCCTGATCAGAATAAAGCAATACAATATAAAGAGTGAATGAATGTTTTATTATATAAATAGAATTAATGTATGCAAAAACTCACAGCCTACAATGCGCAAACAAAAAAAAAAAATACAGTATTTGAAAGTATGTATTTCCTGTTCCGTGGGTTTACCACGGAACTGGCAACACTGGTCTCCCCTCGACAACCCACGTGATCGGAAGTAAATAAAGTTCCCGCGTTGTTTCGTACGGGGAAGAGTGTGTTTCCAGGGTGATCAACTTTGCACTACCATGGATGATCTTTATTTAGACAACATTGACGAATTTGTTAACGATCAGAATAAAATTGTAAGTTCTACATTGTATTTTTTAAGGCGTATGATCGCTTTTCGTTTGGGATAACTTCCGTTTATTAGCCTAAAACTCGAGAAAGCTAGCTAGCACTGCAGTGAAGTGTGTTAACGCCATGAGATCTGACAGCAAAGTCATACTTCATCTTGGTTATTTATTTGAAATTTGCACGGAGGGAAAATATAGTATTTAATTTTGATTAATAATGGCGTTTCTAGCTTCTCTGCATATGCAGACACAACTGATTGAGATGTCTAGTCTAGTCAGTTTTTCTACGTCTGCGTGTGTTTTGCATTAAGTAGTCCCAGGGATAGGGTTTTCACTAGTGTAATGGTTTTTGGGTGTTACTAGTATATTTCTTCTGTGTGCTTTTCTGATTAGTCACCATTATGTAACACTTCTAGGGGGCCTAATAGAGTATTACAGTTTTAATCAGTTTTAATCCATAGCCCTAGAATAGTAAGAATATACATATACACCGATCAGCCATAACATTATGACCACCTGCCTAATATTGTGTAGGTCCCCCCTCTTCCGCCAAAACAGCTCTGACCCGTCGAGGCATGGACTCCACTAGATCCCTGAAGGTGTGCTGTGGTATCTGGCACAAAGACGTTAGCAGCAGTTCCTTTAAGTCCTGTAAGTTGCGAGGTGGGGCCTCCATGGATCGGACTTGATGGTCAGCACATCCCACAGATGTTCAATTGGATTGAGATCTGTGGAATTTGGAGGCCAAGTCAACACCTTGAACTCTTTGTCATGTTCCTCGAACCATTCCTGAACAATTTTTACAGTGGGGCAGGCCACATTATCCTGCCGAAAGAGGTCACTTCCATTAGGGAATACCGTTGCCATGAAGGGGTGTACCTGGTCTGCAACAA
>CM075017.1:9793589-9822458 GCA_037576675.1 Pangasius sanitwongsei | reverse complement strand
CCCAAAAACCCTATTTTGTTCAGGCGTTTCCAAACTTTTGGAGGGCAGTGTATATATACACACACACACACACACACACACACACACACACACACACATATATATATATATATATAATTTTATTTTTTTTTCTCTTGTTTTGTTCCATTCAGCGTTTTTGCCCAGTGTCTGAGTTCAGCTCAGCTCTCTTCCTTTTGCCCAGCTACACAGATGTGGAATGCATTTTTCAGCCCAGGTGGAATAAATCAATACGCATTTTTAAAAATATATCAAGTGAATCCACATTATTCAGTTCAAACTCACCTCGGGCTATCTGCTAAGCCAATAAATATGAAAGTGTATTACTGCAGGAGATTTTGCTACAATGCCATTTTGATCAAAATATAACCTAAATTAGCATCTTGGCATATGTGTAGTTCTTGGGTATTATTATCCATCCTCCACACTGCTTATCCTACACAGGGTCACAGGGGAGCCTGGAACCTATCCCAAGGGACTTGGGGCACAAGGCAGGGGACATCCTGGTTGGCGGTGTACTTCGGAAATGCCAGTCAGGCTACAACACGTCTTTGGCCTGGGGGAGGAAACTCCTGAAGCATGGGAAGAACATGCAAACTCTGCACCCACAGGGCAGAGGCACTGCGAGGCAAACGTGCTAACCACTAAGCCACTGTGCCCCCACTTGGGTATTTTACAAAATTAAATATTAAATATACTCTTCATGTTTTGGAATAATTCTCATATAATTACAGTTAATTCCTCATGGCTTTTCTTTTTTCTGTAAATTGCTATATAAATAAAGATGATTACGTGAGGAATAAAACACTTGGGGCCTACTGCTATAGGAAAATAATCACCTCACCCCACACAAAACACTTTTATTACTGTAAGCACACTGAAGTTGTCTATTTTCCTACAACATTCCAAAGTGTTGTATTCCTCGTATACTACAGCATTTTGTCACTGCTAATCTTTTTAAAGAACATGTCACAGTTTTTCTCCATTTAGAGTTACATTAAAATTAAGTTAGCTCCTGTTATCAGGTACATTATAGTCGCTATGATCCAGCCTCACCAGCCTCTCTTTTTTCTTTTTTTTAAAATTAGCTAGTGTAATTTTACTAACTACAATTTTAAAATGATTGTTTCTCCATTACATAACCTCATAAAACAATTAATCCATGTGTCATATTTATAAAACTGAACTCGCTTGCTCCAGAATCCTTTTTTTTTTTTTTTAAATTAGAGAGCAGTGATGTTCTTAACACCAAGAAAATGATAATAAAACACTAATAAAATAGTGTTTCATAATAAAACATTAATAAAACACTATCAATACAAAACTGAGTTATGATCAATTCCTAAAATCTGCCTCTCATTGTGTACAAGCAAATCTGTGAAGTAAATTATTGTTTACTGATTGAAAACAGATTTTTTTTTTTTTACACATGGTATTCTGACTTTGTGATATAATCAAATTTGGCTTGAGGAAGATTTTTCTCTGTCCAAATTGGAAAAATATGTATGACATGACTTGGAAATGTGGGAGCATATCTTGCTTCTTCTAGGATTCTGGGAGTGCAGTGTCACGAGCTATTTTGGGGTGTGCGTGGGAGGGTGTTGGATCTCCACATCTGGAATAATCTTTGCAAATCAGAAGGTCAGAGGTACTTTACCATTTTGGATCACGAAGTGAAGTTTTTAGATGGTTTATGAATATCATCAAACACTGTGCATGCAAGTTCTGATTGCACCTCAAACACTTCGGTTCTCGTTCATCAATGTGTCAGTGTGAGTATGATGTCCATTCATCATAATCCTTTTGATACGACATTTATGTGGAAACTGTAGGCTGGTTTTCCATGCTTTTCCTTGCAGAGGCTAAACAAACAAATTTGACTCATTTTAGTACAATTAAGCCACTAATTTGCAGTACAACTGACAGCACTTTTTTATATATTCAACCAAATGTTCCCCCTTTTCTCCATCACTTTATTAAATTTGAGTGTTCTTCTGTGACCCTCTAACAGTGGGGATCACTCTGAAGTGTTCCTGACATGTAGCTCGCTACTGTCTGTACTTCCTTGGCATGAATCTGATCACCAGCGGAAACGATCAGGGCCCGACTTAATGAAGCAGAGTGAGGGAACATAACCAAAACAGCACTCTTAAAAGATTTCAGAAGTATTTTGATGGCATTCATTTGAGGGTTCCTTGAACACCTTAATCGGCTATAAAAGCAAACACATCAGAGTTAATTGCCTTATAGCCCCGGTTTGGCGCCCTTTGAGTCAGAAGGCCATCTAATTGATTTGCAATGCTTCAGTTCCTCGATGTCTGTGAGGCACTACAGAGTTCAGCAGCTCAGGGCCAGAATTTTTACATACTTATTCACAGTTTTCTTAAACACAGCACCATACTCTCTTAGAAAAAAAAAAATCTCTTTGGTTTTCAGATAGACAGTGGTTCTTAGCTTCCTAAAAGGATTCTACTTGAAACCCTTGATGAAACACAGAGTGTTGTGACCCTTATGGAAAAAATCACATATATTTCAACTGATCATAATATTTTTGCATGTGATTATGTGAGTCATATGTGATCACATGTGAAGGTGCACTTCATTGTGTTATGCCCTGAAATTGCTTGTGAACTCATGTAAACACATGGGATCAAGTGTGAAGAATAATAATAAAAACACATGCAGAACATGCGAAAAGTCCAGTATGTATGAAAAAGGTGTGTCTAAAACCCACATTTCTCGTGAATCATTTTCAAGATGGCCTTGAAAGGACTTTGTCAGACTTTTGTTAGACCTTTGTTAATTGGGCAGTATGGTGGCGCAGTGGGTAGCGTTGCCGCCTCACAGCACCAGGGTCCCCGGGTCTGTCCAGAGCTTGGGTTACAGGCTGTGTGGATTTCCTCTTGGTTCCCTACTCACAAAAACATGCCAGTAGTTGGATTAGTTATACTTAATTGCCCCTAAGCGTGAATGAGTGTGGTGTTCTTTGAAGGATTGGCATCCTATCCAGTGTGTACTCCCAGCTCTCACCCAGTGTTTCTGGGATAGGCTCCAGTGCAACCCTGACCAGGATAAAGCAGTAACTGCAGATTAGTGTCACATATATTGTTTTTTTTACCCTTTAGGTTTCTTCTCTTTATCATTGCTATAGCAACAGAGATGTCAATATTGTTAGGTCTGCTGCTGTTGAATGTCTTACCACTGGAAAGGAGAAATCCTTCATTTTTATAGCATGAAGACACAATAAACAGCTTGTGTGTTGATTTAATGACTGTGTTGAGCCTACATGCTGTAGGACTGTAAATATTGTTGAACGGATAATTTATTTCCTCCTGACGAGCACATCTTTTGATATTTTTGACTCGACTGTATGAGATTTAACTGAGATAACTGAACAATTCCTTTCCTGCAGTAATGTTTTAAAACACAGAACCCATTTCCCACACTCAGATGTTAAGGTACAACTAAAAACCTTTCTCTATGTAGATTGAAGGCTTTAAGATGGCTATAACACTGGTAGTAAGCCTGAGTAGGAACACTCACACAGAGAACTGACCCTTCTGCTTGATTTATACCCACTGACTGCCCCCAGCTGTTCAAATTGCCAGAGCCAAGACTAAGCATGCATAGCGGAATTGGCCAAATGCTATTTAGAGGGAATTCAAAACCAACCTCCATCCAGCGATGAAAAGACCATGCAGATGCCAAAGATGGCAATGCTTAAAATCAAGTTTGTGCTCTAGCAGCAAGTGTTGAACTTGTGGCAGAACGTTGAACTTGGGGCAAACTCATCAAACTAAATATAATACAGGTATAAAATGTGTAACATTAGATTCCTTATCAGACATTAGGTTTTTTTTTTTTTTAAACCAATCTTCGAATTAAACACAATGCATTAAATACACACGTAGCTCGAAAACCAAAAGTGTTAGGGTTGAGCATTGCATTGTATCATGAAGTTACATTGATGCCATAATAAGAATTATGTGAGGCAAGCTAATACACACACACACACACACACACACACAAAAGCAGATTAGACAGCTGCTTTTGTGATTTCAAAATTTGTTGAAACTAAAAAAACACTAAACTTCCAGTTCTGTCATATGTTCTTTTGTGTAAACTGTACTGCCTGTGTAATGTGTGCTTAGTCTATCTACTTTTAGTTTCTCCTCCAAAGGCATTTCAGGTGAAAAAAAGGATAATAGATTAAATAAACTTGTTCACATTCATTACACCCGTGACAGTATTTCACATGCGCATTCTCAATCAATGCTGATGATGTGTTACAGATGTGTCAGAGAAGCGGGCTGAAATATATCAGCACAAATGGAGATCAAATCTAAGGGGAGTTCCTCTTCGTATAATCGCCTGACATGACTGTCACTTGTAAGCTGCATGGATCTACAGTCTGGGCTAGAAAGGGATCAGCTGTGGCTTTGCTTCTTCATACCATCTTACAACTGCTGGTGGTACTGTTGTGCTCGATTCCACAAAAGTCCAAAATAATCCACCGTAAGATATTTGGTAACAGCAAATATCTGTTAATCCACATCTGCTGTGGATGTCAAAAATGAAAAAAAAATGATGTCTTTTTTATTTTTTTTTTTTACAATCGGTGGGGGCTTAGGGGTGCTTAGCCTTGCTAGCCTATTTATACCAGCCGCCCCTGGCGCACAGAGTCTCCCTCCGAGTCACTCTGGAGAAAACAAATTGCCAGAAAGTGCCAGATCCAACAGCCAGTAAAAATAATTCACAGCTTCATTGTGTGACCATTAAGGTCTTCAACTGAAGGGCTTCTGTTGCAAAATATTTTGTCAGGCCTTCAGTGAGAGATGAGCAGCGCTGTCTGGCACTATGTGTGAGTCCAGGACAATGACTCATTGTGCTCAGGGAGGGAGGAAAAGTGGGCTTTTGGGGTTCAGAGAAAAGGGAAAGTGGATATTACTCTTTGAACTTCTCCAGTCTGGGTCCGTGGCCAGGCCCAGTTTGCTGTGAACAAGAATGGATTACCCTCCACCTGGTGACCCGAGCAAGGATGTCGACAAGCAGCTGACAGGCCACGTCCTCGGCTTGGCTGCGGGACGACATCTCCATTAAACTAACAATCCTCTGGGAATTTGTTATTGAAATCATGTCAGTTGCCTCTGCCATGAAAACTGCACTGTACCGTGATGTGCCACAACAGGTGGCTAAAAGTCTGCTCATTTGGTAAACTTTACAATTGCTAGATTTATTAGTGATTGCATGGTTCAAATAAGACAGCCATATGTCTTAACAAGGCCTGTCCTGTTCTGTATTCTTGGAAAAATCTGACCTACATTTATATCAAATTAACAGAGCTCTCTTGTTGCACTCATGCTGTTAGACTACCACAACCCTTGAGAAAACAAACTATAACACTGTAGCACAGGCCAAAATTTTAGAGGAGAGCCACAAATCCTAAAAATCCTGAAGTGCCTTCAATGGTTCATTGTCCAGCCAGAACAGCTTATGTAAGAACACTTGCCTCTGGTCAGAAGTTCTCACATTTAATTTCTCTACCATGGTATAAAATGTACTGTGCATACAGGCATAATGTGCTTATTGACCATTCATTAATACTTAAAATGTTTCCATTTCTGTCAAAATGATATCTCTTTTTAATTACAATAAATATTAACATTCTTTTTAGTATTCAAATTATTTAATGGGTTTATAACTAATGACAGTGATAAAAAGGTGGCCTACATCAACTTTATGAAAGCATCCTGGCCAATAATCTGCTTACATTCCTACGTACACTTCTCTTTAATAACTGTACACATACAGTGATTGCTTTGTTTCAATCACATCCACAAGTTTTTCCTTAATAAAAAGTAATATTTCCATACTTCCCTTTCTTGCTTCAGAACTGAGACATCTGCATGTGTTTACTTTCCCTTCTGTATTTTGACAAGACCACACTATTGACTTCACTCCCGTTCAAGGCCTCTACAAAAGCTACATCTCACTTGGGACAGCAGAGTTCTTCTGCCTGTATCTGTTTTCCACTAAAACACATTGTGTGTGTTCTGTTTTGTGTTCTGATAATAAAAGAGGTGTTGGACGCTGAGCTGATACACTGTTCCAGAGCAGAGGGGACACTCGGAGGACTAAGACGTGCAAAGAATGTCCAGCTGACCGGGGTTTAAGTACTTCACTACCTCCTTAATGCCATCTTCACAGGTCCTGTTCCTACTGAAGTCTTTCTCCTTGTCTTCTTCCTCTTTAAACTTTCTCCAAGCATCTGAGTGAAAAAAATATACACACACTATAACACTAATCAGTGACAGAGGGTTGTGATGAAGTGAGTTACTGTTACCACCCTGTAGTTCATTATTTTCCAACAACAACAGGTCCTGAAGTGATTTATTCCAATTACCTCAATTTCTTTTACAATTACAATTTATTAAATGTTTTATATATTGAAATACACATCACACATTTTGTCCATTTAAAGGTATATTTAATGTTATATATATTTAATGGAAATTAGTTCAAACAGTTACAGACTTTTTTTGTTGTTGTTTTTTAATTTCGCTTATGTGGAGCAACCGCCATACAAATCCATGTGTAAGTTGCTACTATAGAAATGATAACTTGATAGAATGAATGCATTCATCTAAATCTGTGGTTTGCCTGACAGACAGCATTGCTGGCAAAATTGCTGTTAAAGATAGTTAATCAAGACTCTTTGACCAACCAGAACTGAGAATTTAATTGGTCTAACATTAAATAATCTACACTGCCGAGTAAGACAAGGCTTTGTAACAAGCTTGCTTAGTGAGACAGTAACTATATAAATAGGAAATCACATTAGATCTTCACATTTTAAGCAAAAATGTTCAATTTCCTTTCGTATACTGCTGTGTCTGTTGTTACTGCCCTGACCTGCAGGTGCCCCAAATGAGCCCCAAATGTTCCACTTTATTACACATTTCATACACGTTCACTATGTACTTGTACATGCAGTTCAACTGCAAGTACTTAAAAGATTTCCCCCTGAAAACCATTTCTTATCTCTTATCTTTATCTGTATTATGTTTCAAAGTACATGACATTTTTCACACATGAATACACCTAATACAGCGTTAACGTAACATAATAAAGAAGAAAGGAGGAAAATACGAAAACTCACCCTCATCTAATGTAGTCAGTAGAATATAATTCTCGGGATGCTCTATAAGGTCCTTTTTTTGAACATCACCAGTTTCCATCAAATGCAGTACCCCTAGAAATATTAAAAATCGTTTACTTCCATCTACTTAGCTTCTAGTTTTTACTGTAGTCTCTAATTTATGTAAAGAAATAGTTACTAAAGGAATAGTACTATTAAAGGAATAGTTCAGTGAAATGTACACAACTTCTCCCTCTAGTCAATCAGCCATGTAAGACATGTTTGATGTATTAATTTACTTCTTTACTATTGCATCATAGTTACGAGGTTAATGTAGCTAACCAGTAACATAAGTCGAAGACCTTGTTTACGCTTGGACTATCCACACAGAAATAAAAACGTAAATGCAAACAAGGTCTGAGATGCATTTCATGTTAGAAATGTAAACACATCAGTCTATCCAAGGCACAACTGACACCAAAACCCCTGCGAGTAGCTGATGCACATGCTCCATTAATGTTAATAAAACATCCATCTTATTAATAAAACAACTAAACATGAGGAACATAATTTGAGGAGCAAATTTGAGTACTAGCATGTAAAATTCGATCAGAATACAATGCAGATACAAGAGGCAAGAAATGACCAAACAGAAACTGGGTCTGTCTCAGCCAAAATTTTTCTGTTTCTGTTTATGTCCAAATCTTCTCATAATTGCTTCAAATTACATCACTAAGGTTCATAATCTCAATTTTAAATAAACAATATCGTAAGATAGCAGATAAATGCAAAAATATATTGGAACTATATTATAATCTACATTACTTAGAGTTTTCATCTGTAATCCTGGCTTTAATCTCTGGGAGGCGGTGGCTAGGTGGTGGAGTGATACCAAATCGTGCTACGTTGTACATTAAGGCCGACCCCATAACATTACAGCATTCACTGTGCTGGTAGGAGTGGCAGGTGTTCATATTCTTTACCGTCTACTGTTTTCCATACTTGCACCTCAACCTCAGTGGCTCCTTGTCTCTC
This sequence comes from Pangasius sanitwongsei, assembly GCA_037576675.1. NCBI lineage: Eukaryota > Metazoa > Chordata > Actinopteri > Siluriformes > Pangasiidae > Pangasius > Pangasius sanitwongsei. The sequence goes on along the minus strand of CM075017.1, from coordinate 9,814,267 downwards.
AATGGCGATTTTTCTCACCGTGTCTTCCACATGAGCGGAAGACGAAGATTCAACTTTATATACCAGAAGACTGTTATTGTCCTGTCCCAGATAACACTCCGTCCTATTGTTCTCAGTCTTACTCTCTGTCAGATATGGAAAAAATAATACAAAGAAACGTCAATATGTAAAACATCCAGGGACATATACTGTAGGATTTACCATGAAAGTGGCAGATGGGCAATAAATTGAAGGGGTGTTATGTTACCTGGGCAAATTTTACAGCATTTTCCATCTATCTTAATTGGGTGTTTGCATGGGTACTGGTTGGGGCAGGTGAGGCGTCTGCACTCCTGAAGGCCATCTCTACAGGTGCACAGGATGCACTCCAGAACTTTCCCCAGCACAGGGTGCCACACGTCACCATGGGAGTAGGTCTTCCCACTGTACGTGCAAGCTTAGACAAACGACTGTGAGAAAGTATTGGCTCCAAAAATATTTTGACTGCAGTATGCTCTGCAGTATGTTTGTATTTTTCAAAAATTGCACATTCACTTATAAGTCTAACTGAAAAGACCATATACAATGTTAGCTAACTTGATGTGGGTCTTTCATGAGGGCACACCTTTAAGGTTCACTCACTTTGTCTTCAGTGGATAATCTCACATATATAATGGAGATTTGTACCTAAGAACTCTTCCTGTAATCATAAACCACTGTCATGCAGTCATCCCAGGATGCTTATTTATAGTCTGCTAATGAGGTATAATGTCACTATCAGGTGTCACCCAGGAAAAGATACAGTATGTTCCCTTTTGGGTCTGATTTTTCTCAAGGTTTAAAATTGAAGCCTATCTATGAACTTAACTCACAACCATCACGCATTTCTGAGTAAGCAACTGGACCTCAAATGTAGTTTAATCATAAGTTCTCTCAGAAATAATGTAATGCTAGCTAATGCTAGCTACCTGGCTGAGAAACCATGTCCACATTTCCACTAATGACGTCAAAGACACACCATCTACTGTATGTACTGCAATCCTAGACTCTGCAGACCCTACTTACTGTTTCAGCTAGAGATCTTGTGGAGCTCACCTCTCTGGTGTTTGCGCTGTAAGAGGATCTTCACTGTGGTATCAGCCGCTCCTTTAAGGTGCAGTGTTTGTAGGTTAAGGCCTCTTGGTGAGCCTCTAAGTGCGGCCGGTGTGACTCGTGTGGCCCGGTTCTTCACCTGCTCTCCAGTGCACTGATCCACAGAATGCCTCTTTGGTTTGAGGAGATAATAGAGAAGATGTTGGGTCTTTGTAAATGACTCATAGCCAACTTCCACTTTCTAACTGAGTCTCCCCATCACAGGACAGCTAATTTTGACAAAACTGAATGTGCTTAAAAACATTCAAATCATTTCTTTAAATTGAGTCTTGGACACAAGAATGTGAAGTTTTGTTCTCCCATTTAAATCTTTACACCACTGCATAGCTTTATATCATTCTGTTTTATGGTTGTTAACTGCTTTCATTCCCAGCCATCCATCCATCTCTTGTATTTAAAATCATTCATGCTGACGCTCTACTGCAGGGTTCTTCAATCTTATCTGCAAAAGCCTTGTGTGGCTGCAAGTTTTCATTTCAGCCAAATTGGAGGAACACTTGATAGTTGATGGGAGACTAAGCTGAACTGATCAAACAAGTGTGGCTCAAACCGGCTCTTTGTGGATAAGATTGAAGACCCCTGCTCTACTATATGCATGCTGTGACGTATGTATAGTCTTAAATTTCACTGGGAAATCATACAGCAGATCAGCAGGCTATGCAGTGCTGAGTAATAGCTAAATGATAAATGATAGGGGTTGACATCCATTTTTTTCTGGTAATTGATTGGCCTGGAATCAACACATACTACACTGTGGATAATTTATTATGTCTAAGTAACGATGCACTATTAGCGAACAAATAACAAGCTATTAAATAACAAGAATACGTACTACTCCTCGGTTCAGTTGCTGTCCTCCATCGTCATATGAATTGTCAGGTGGACCCTCTGATCATGTCAGAGAAACAAGAGTCACATTGCCTCCTTAAATCTGCTTGAAAACTGCAAGTACTAATGTGCCAAATTTACAGAAAATCAATAAATAAGACATACTTAATACGAATTAAATGAACACAACTTAATCGTAATAATGATCACCTTTGCAAATAAAGCAGCATGTATCTGGGACAGAGATGGGTGAAGAGCATGTGATGGGCTGGCAGGTTTTCAGAGCACAAAAAATATTTCCACCCTTGAAGGCCAAGAAAGAAAAGAGAGACAAGTGACAATATAGACACACTAAAGTAAACTGATGTAATCCTCTTTTTACCGCATTACATCCTGACCTTAGTATCATAAATCCTCTCTGGGTAAAGAGCTGTTGGAGCATCAAAATTTTGATTCCGGCTAGCAAAACTCTAAAGTACTGAAATCTACATTCAACAATTCAAATCTGCAGCTCAACAAGAGCTACAAACATGCATCCTAACAAGTTATCATTTCTACAGTAACAACTTACATAGGGACTTATATGGTGGACACTCCACATAAATGGATTTTAAAAAAGCACATGTAATTTTTGATATTTTTCTGTAAGAAGAGATTTATTTAACATTTATGGAACGAGCCTCCTGTGCTAGTGCTTTGTAACAGTCAGATTGTAAGGCTGTAAGTTTCCCCCTACAGGAAAGTCTTGAGGACAGACAACTTTGCACTTCGCGGTTTCTCAGTAATATGATAAGCTGCATTTTTTTTGTCTTTTTAACTTAATAAGAGCGAGAGAGAAAAAGGAGGCTGCTGTGGGAGTGACTGTTTATAGCTGCTGAATAATGAAAATGATAATGAAAGTGATTACAAGAAAAAACTTGTTTATGTTACATTTAATCTTTCACACATTAAATGTATCAAATATTATGAAGTTTTATTCTTTCATGAATAATAAAATTCAAATTGCTGTGGTATGAGAAGAATAAAACACTTTGCGAGGTGATGTTATAGACAAAATATTCAACATCAGGGCAGTCACACAAATTCCAACATATCCACTTTTTTTCCTGTAACATTATTATTATTATTTTAATTACATTAATATTATAGGATTATTTTTCTATAACAGCACAGAATGGTTTGTTCTTCACATATTGCATCAAAAACTAAAAAATAATAATAATAATAACACGACAGGTATCCCCTAGTCATGAGGTTTATGTAGTTAACTTATTTTTGACCAAAGTACCAGACAGAATCTTATATTAATGAGATAATGAGATAATATAATGAATGATATTAATCATGGCATGCTTGCAATTGTAAATGATGGTATTACAGATGGGTCACAACGTTTATGTTTTAACATTAAAAAAAAATCAGTCTGGTTTTTAAAATATAAAAGCAAAGGCAAGGATGTGTTTTACGTACATAAAAGGAATGTAGGGAATGTAGAAAAAGCGTTGTAAAACATGCAATCACTCACAGAGCATGTGCACATAACACACTGGTTGGACTGTCGGGATGGGAACAGATCGTGATTAGTGAACGTCTCGCCCATTTGGTATGTGGTTCCATTGTAACGACAGGTTTTAACGGGAGCCCTCAAACCTGCAGGGGGCCTCTGATCATCTGTGCCAGAACACAGCGGTGCATAGAATATTAATAGAAAATGGAAACATTAAAAAATATACATGAAGATCTATCGATCTATTCATCCATTCATTTACTGGCTTACTATCTATAGACAGATAGACAGGCAGAAAATCAGATGACTAATAAAAGTGAAGAAGACACTGTAACGTGCACTGTACTGCTCATTAATTTCCTTGCAGCATTTGTACACACAGTGCTAAACTCAAAGCCTTCCATGTATTATAATAAAGTGTAAGTATAAGTTAGTCACTAGTGAGATACGAACCATAAAATGACAGAGCCAGCTGAGACGAGGCGTCACATAAAACTAACCATGTCACATGAATAATATTAAAGGCATTCAGACGACTCCTATAAAAATCCTAATGGCGTCTGTGCACACGACATGAAGAGAGTCTCACTGCTCATCCAAGCAGCATTGCTGAAAACAGTCTATCATAGATAGATAGATAGATAGATAGATATTAATGAGCAGTTACAGCATTTTCTTCAGTTTTATTAGTAATCTGAATTTTATACATTGTCTCTCGTATTTTATTTGTCTTTCTGTCTATCTATCTATCTATCTATCTATAGTTAACCAGCTAACAGACAGATAGATAGATAGATAGATAGATAGATAGATAGATAGATAGATAGATAGATAGATGGATGACTGGATGGATGGATGGATGCATGGACAGACAGACAGACAGACAGACAGACAGATAGATAGATAGATAGATAGATAGATAGATAGATAGATAGATAGATAGATAGATACATAGATGGATGGATGGATGAGGAGATGACAGCCAGCTAGCCAGCCAGCCAGCCAGATAGATAGATAGATAGATAGATAGATGGCTGGATGGGTGCATGGACAGACAGACAGGCAGACAGACAGACAGACAGATAGATAGATAGATAGATAGATAGATAGATAGATATTAATGAGAAGTACAGCACAAGTTAAAGAGTCATCTTCACTTTTATTACTAATCTGATTATACAGTTTCTCTTGTATTTTATATTAAAAGTTTGTTTCACACATCTATATAGACAAACAGATATCTTTCTTTCCATCTGTCTGTTTGTCTATAGATAGTTAACCAGTAGATAGATAGATAGATAGATAGATAGATAGATAGATAGATAGATAAATAGAGGGATACTTTTTTTTAGTAATCTGATAATACATTGTCTCTTGTATTTTATGTTAAAATGTTTGTTATTTATGTTTGTTTCACACATCTATATAGCTATCTATCTATATTTCTACCTGTAGATAGTTAACCAGTACATACATAGATAGATAGATAGATAGATAGATAGATTTTGTGTGTGTGTGTGTGTGTGTGTGTGTGTGTGTACCTGCACAGCGTGGGCAGCACTGTTGTGAGTCGGTCACTGGATTGTCACAGCGCAGAGTTGGGCATTTGATGGGGTTACATTTCACATGGCCAGACTTGGAAGGATCAGAGATGCATGAGAGACAGACAGAAAGAATATGGAGACAAATCTAATCCAGCTTACTTACTTACTCACACACACACACTCACAAAGTATATCAAATTGAAAAAGTATTCACTGTAATTAACTGGGAGTACAGTACATACTTCAGTGCAAGAACAGCGCATGCAGAACATGAACCCAAAAGGCTCTAGATAAGGATGCCAGCTGTCTCCTGGGCTGTAGGTCTTCTCCTTAAACGTGCAGGACACTGCACACACGAGACAGAAAATAAGCTCAGAAATAACACTGAAAGTCAGCACTGAGGATTCAGCACTGAGGATCACAGCCTACCCGTCTGCTGATGACTTTTATCATAATCCCCTTCATAAAAAAGTGCGCCTTTCGTGATAAAGTGACAAAAAGAGCTTGATAAAGTCGCCAGGAATATTTCCGACATAAATACAGTGAAACAGCCAATTGATCCTGACGCTCGGAAATTTAACCCCAGCTCTGATGTTTTACAGGCAGCCCACAGAGAGTAACATCTCACCATTCTCCCTAACGTACCGTCTGACACTTACTTTTTCGGCTTTGTGCTGCTTCTGTCTCACACCACACAAACCAGCGCATAGCAGCTAAAAGAAAAACTTGCTTCAGGTATGGCATTCTTCTCTTCCTAACCTCAGCTAATTCCAGTGAACAGATATCCTTAACTTCTTTCTCTTCACTTAGGAACTGCGACAGCAGGGACTACCGGAGAGACTACTGCAGTCCGACAACACTCACAGGGTTTATAGAAAAGCGCCTCCTACAGGAAAACAGGCTATTTTACACAAGCACCAAACTAGGCATCAAGAAAATCTGTTTAAAAATATGATTTTAATTTCAGTTGAGGCCTATGGATTAAAAACTCGATTGAAATCATATCACATCCATCATTTACGGCATTTGGCAGACACCCTTATCCAGAGTGACTTATTTATCTACTTCATTTATACAGCTGAGGGCCTTGCTCAAGGGCCCAGCAGTGGTAGCTTGGCAGTTCTGAGGTTTGAACTCACAACCTTCTGATCAGTAGTCCAACATCTTAACCACTGAGCTACATCCAAATGATGAAACATGTGACCTCAGTGACTCAGTGGCATGGGTGTTGGTGCCAAGCTGTTTTGAGTATTTCAGAAACTGCACATGTCCTGATACTTCCATGCACGACAGTCTCTAGGGTTTCTACAGAATAGGGTGAAAAACAAACAAACACAAAAAGACGTGGAAACACCCTGTTGATGAGAGAGGTCAGAGTCGAAGACTGGTTCAAGCTGACAGGAAGGCTATGGTAACACAAATAACAGCTCTTTACAAACGTGTTGAGCATAAAAGCATCTCAGAATGCTTTGTCCAATGCTGTTGTAGCCCATCCACCTCATGGTTCAGAAAAGCAACGGGCGACAAAGCATCTCAGAAACATCTCAGAAGGCTTTTCTGAAGCTTGAGGTGGATAGGCTACAACAACATTGGGTTCCACTCCTGGAATCTAAGAACAGGAGTCTGAAGTTACAACTGGCACGGGCTCACCAGTAGACAGTTAAAGACTGAAAAAAAAGACCCAGTGATGTATGGGTGGTAAAGGCGTTCCAATTTATCCCATGATTGTATATAAAATCCCAAATATCTCACTAATGTAGTCTCCGTTACTTTTTATGCTTGGTGTTCCTCTCTCACACCCCACAAACCAATGCAAAATAAAATAAAAACAAAAACGAGCCCTAAAGAGATGTCCTATTTTGGTCTATATTAAGTTCAAAATCTTACATATAGCCTCAAGTCAACTTTTCTGTGTCCTCAAAAGAAAAACCTCTCTCACTAGCCAAAACCTAGACATCTTTTTTTTTATGTCTTTGAATATATTTGCGCTCGCTGAGCCCTTGATTAAGCTGGAGACAGATCAAGTCATAACACTTCTCCTTGATGCAACAAACATTAGCTATTACATTTAACACTCATGACACAAAGTAAGAAGACATGTTTATTTTTTTTAGTCAGATCAGGCGCCATGCCTATAAATGCACTCCAGTGAGAATAGAGATGAAAGAGCTTTGTGGAAGAGCTTTGATGAACAGAGCAGGACAGATAATTATAGATAGAAGAACAGATCATTTCTCCATTACAGTGGGTTTCAGTAAAGAAGTGGCAGCGTTGTGTTGAAATTCCATAAGTCAGAGATGGAAATATGACTGCAAGAACCACCAATAACGAAAGAATAAAAAACTTGGGGACATGCTGTTATAGAAAAACAATCAACGATAAGCTGGTGTGAAGCTGAGGCAACCCGATGTGAAGTTGAGTTACTTTTACCACCCTAAAGTTGATTATTTTCCTATGACAGTACATCCAGAAATGTTTTATTCTGCTTATACCACAGCAGTTTGCCAGCAATTACATTTCTTTATTCATTGTAGGATGATATATCATACATTTTATCCATTTATAGTTACATTTGATGTTGAACATCTGTGAAACAAGTTGCTGCTATCACATTATAGCAGCTATAAATATACAGCAGTTTTTCTGTCACCAGGGCCTTTTTCCTTCTCTCTTGAAGTTAATTAGACAAAAAATAAAAAATAAAAAATGCAGCTTGTCATGTTATCAACAAACCACAAAATGAAAAGCAGCCTGCTTTGAAGAATATTCTGAGTCAGAAAACTTAAAGTTACTTTTCCATGGAGTTAAATGTAAAGTTACAGCTTTACACCTAGACACTAGAGACCTCCCAAAACTGTTAAATAAATGTCTCCTCACAGAAAACATCACAGTATCAACAACTACACACATTTTTTTATTGTTTATGTGGAGTATCTGCCATACAAGTCCATGTGTAGGTATTACTACAGACAAGATAATGTATTAGAAAGAGCACATTAAGAGGAAATTATTTGCTTTGCATCTGTCACTATTGTCAGAACTGCGTACAGAAAATTAATCAGCACCTTGTGATACCAAGGTGTATCTACCAGATCAAGAATTCAACAGCGCTGTGGTATAAATGAATTTGAAAAAAAAAGAAGTTGTTGGACCAACAAAATACACATAAAAGGCAAAGAAATGGTTTTTACGGATCCCTGATTAAACATGTAATTTATTTTAGTAGGTTTATCCCCCATTGTTCCTTTTAACAGCAGTTGCTCTCAATTTGTGCTGCTTGCTCCATTGATTTTAAGTGGATCATCTTGTACTTGCTCTTCATATCTTTCAGTAGTATCAGTGCCTTTTCATATTCATTCTTGTATATATCTTTGCCTTGAAGAACTTTCTCTGTGTAAAGAAATGGACAAGAATAATAAATAACAAATATAAATTCTGTATATGATCACACGACTTTATATAAAATAGGGTCTAAAATCAACAAAATCAACAACTTTGTAATAACTGCTCTCTTGTTTTCTTGTAAGCACTGATGTCCAACATGTCTAATGCTCTCAGCGTAGCAAAATAGTAATAACAACTGTGCACCATGAATCCAGCTTAGTCCATCATACACTGACTGCTCTGATAAGTGATGAGATAATAAAAGAACAGCTGCAATGCCAAACAGAGCACTTTCCAGTAAACCTATTTCTCAAGAGTTTCAACAGATCATCTCTGACTCAAGCATATTTATTATTGAATCGTGTTCAGTCTCCGGATCTGCCATGATTACATTTGTGTAACCTTAACTGACCAGGCCCGATGGTGCAACAAGATAAATATTCAACAACGTGGAGCATAAATGTTCTGACTCAACAAATTACAGTCCCCTCAGATAGCACTGGAACGGCAAGGCCAATTTACTATGCACTGAAGACATTTGGGTTTGAGATCAAAAGATAAATATAAGACAATAGATCAGAAATTCAGCTTTCATTTCTTGAGATTTACATCTAGATGTGTTAAACAATTTAGAACATGGCACCTTTCTTGTCAGACCACCCCATTTTTATGTGAGCAAAAATATTGGAACAGATATTAAGACTAGGACTTAATATTTGGTTGCACATCCTATGCTTGCAATAACTGCGTCATGCTGAAATCACCAAACTGTTGCGTTCTTCTATTGGGATGATTTTCCAGGCTTCTACTACAGTTTCTTTCAGTTGTTTTCTGATTAAGCTGGAGACAGATCAAGTCATAACACTTCTCCTTGATGCAACAAACATTAGCTAACAGAGGTTATACACTTAACATTCAAAACACAAAGTAAGAAGACATGTTTATTTTTTTTAGTCAGATCAGGCGCCATGCCTATAAATGCACTCCAGTGATTAGAATAGAGATGAAAGAGCTTTGTTGAAGAACTATGATGAACAGAGCAGAACAGATAATTATAGATAGAAGATCATTTCTCCATTACAGTGGGTTTCAGAACATGGAAATGGAAATATGACTGCAAGAACCACCAATACGTAAAGAACAAAAAACTTGGGGACATGCTGTTATAGAAAAACAATCAACGATAAGTTGGTGTGACACAACCTGATGTGAAGTTGAGTTACTTTTACCACACTAAAGTTGATTATTTTCCTATGACAGTACATCCAGAAGTGTTTTATTCTGCTTATACCACAATTTGCCAGCAGCGCAAAATGTGCGTTACAACGCAATTTGCCAGCAATTAACATTTGTATTCATTTTAGAATAAGCTTGTTGTTTGTTGGGGGTTCTCCCTTCAGTCTCCTCTTCAGAAGGTGAAATGCATACCTTCACCACTGCCCTGTGGAGGTAGTTGGTGATGTCACTGACTGTTGTTTTTGGGTTTTTCTTCACAGCTCTCACAATGTCATTTCTGTCATCAACTGCTGTTGTTTTCCTTGGCTGACCTGCTCTATGTCTAGTACACCAGTGCTTTCTATCTTTTCCAGGACATTTCAAATTATTGTATTGACTACGCCCAATGCTTGTGCAATTGCTGTTATAGAAAATTAGTCAACACCATCTGACCAATCAAAATTAAGAATTCAATAATACTGTGGTATAAATAGTTATATTCAATCTAATGTATGCAAAATGCCTAAACCCCAACCTGCAAACAAAACAATTAACTGGCAACAGGAGTTTAAAAGTAATCCGATTCTTCAGGAAAAGTACAGATACTGAAGAAATACTGAAGCTTACCCAAAGGGACTTCACTTATTGTTTTCCTTTCCTTCATTTCTGTGAGAATTTCTTTAACTTTCTCTCCTTTCGGTTTTTGTGGTTTTGCAGGAAGCAAATTCCTTGTCTGGAAAAAGAATAATTTTACGTTGTCAAAACAAACAAGCAAACAAAAGACTTTAAATCATTACTGCTTGCTGCACTAGAGAGATTATTCATATCGGAAGGTCCTTACAGCATACACTGACACTTTTTATTTAACAGCTGACTACAGTTAATGGAGCAGGTCAGCCAAAATCTAAAACATACACAATGTTCTCCTAATTGTAGTCAATCAGCCAACGCATGTTTGGTGTCTGAAGTTTGCTTCTTTAGTTGTGCACTAGTGCTACAATCCTAATGTAGATAAATTTAAATAGGAAGCTTAGAAAGACTTGAGCATTCATCTGGTGCAAAACCAGCACCTCAAACCATGGAAAGTAATGTCAAATGAACTTCAGTGTGAAACTGTATTATATCATCATTATTATCACCATAATCCATGCTATGCTATAGTCTATTTTCATCAAATTATCATGCACCAGAGTTCAACCCAGCTTGCTTTCACATAAACTGAAGATGGAGGAGCTAATCTCCATTGAGCTCCCCTTCAATTTAACCCCTGGATGGCACCATTGAGCAAGTTTTGGTTAATCAAGGTTTTGAAGAAACCAGACAAGACAAGAGCAAATCCTGCAAAAACAAGTCAAACAAGCTGCAGCACAAGATGACCAACTTCAGTCCTGGAGGGATGGAGTCTATCAGAATTGGGTGATTTCTGTGATCAGTGACATCTGATTTAACTGTGCAGAGCTCCCGAATATGGGTGGTGCAGGAAAACTGTTCACATGGTTCAATTTTGACATTTACTACTACACATAGTTCTGAAAACTACAGACTTTCCTGAACAGAAATTGGTGTCTTAATTAGTAAAGAAAGTTCAGTAAAGTTCTTTTAAAGTCTGGTTATCCCCAAGGGTGAAAAGGGAGAGATTATTTAAAGATTTCATTCCAATTCCACTGAAAGGCCCTCACCTACTTCTGCATTTATAACCTAGTCTACTTATGGAGAAACACCATTACTGTCACATTTTTAAAGAGTTATAAGTTTACAATGGGAAATTGTAAGGGTTCTCATTTTGATTATCTGCGTTATCACATCAGTCTGTCTCATCACCTGAGGTAAAGGTCACTCGCATCCTTTAAACAAGAGTCTCATGATCATCTCTTGACTCATGCTAACATTGGTGGGGAAATCATCTCTGATTAATTGAGTCACTTCTGTTCTGTTAGCTAAACAGTTTCTTACTAATATCTTTTTATTAGGATATTTAAATATTGCAAACATTATGACAGTATCTGATTACAAACTGAATTGGTTAAGTCCATTTCACCAACTATCCAACAACTTGATCAAAGAGGGACATTCACTGTGTGAGGCAATCACAACATTAGGCCAGTGCCAGACTGAATACGTGCAGGAATCTAAAGTTAAAGAATAGAAGGTTTTACTCTTTTTGGTTGTTCTTTATATGGTTTCTGTAGACGATCAAGATTTGCTTTGGAAGCTCTGTACACAAGCAGGTTCTTCAGTGTGTACTCCAGAACTCTCACGGTCTGCTGGATTCCTGACAAACCATAAAAAAGCCATAAATATTACCTCCTTAAATATTACCTTACCATCACAGATTAATAAAGCCATCACTTACCAACAGGCTTGGGCATGTCTAAGTCCAGATTATCATCTAATAGGGCTTCATAACCAAGGAGTTTCTCTGTTTCTCTGTATTGTTTTGCATCATTTCTCTCAAGATGAGTGATGTCCGTTGTCTGCTCTGTTCTGCCCTGATTCTCAGGTTCAAGCAAATCATTTACCTGGGGAATTATAAAGAAAATAAGAGTAGCACTTTTTTTAATCTTGGAAATCTTTGAAATTCAGACTGATATACCCAAAAACCAAATAGTCACGGAGAATTAAATTGTGTGTGATGTTAACAATCTTATCTGGAACGTTCTGCCCGATCTGCCATACAGTTTTAATCTTAAATAATTAGGTGATTAACTACTTCTGCTCATACATCAACTGTATTTGTTCCTGCTGTTCCATTTCCCATCATAGTATAATTAAAGCTAAAGAGAGCTCACCTCTGTTACAAAGAACGGTTCTTCATTTTGCTGACTCTCACTGTGGATTTCTGAATTTTTCCTTTCCAAAGGCTCTGATACACTGGAAGCAGTGACAACTTTCTCCTTCTCCATCTCCTCAGTGTTGGTTTGTGAGGAGCTTGGGAGCAATGTGTCAGTGGTCTTCAAATCTGATGGCTGATATATGTTTTTTTGTTCAGTACCTCTGTCTGTAGAAGGGATTTCTGAAGCACACAAGGCTGCTGTGATCAAGGAAGCCTTTAGCACCTTTGGGATTTTAGTTTTTACCTGTATTTGCAAGAGGAAAAATCAGTGTAACACTGAGGTTAATTTACACTTATAACTACTTATCAAGTTCTGTCAATTGATTAATGATTGGCAGATTCGACTAGCAGTATTCAAGTAATTCGTGGCAGATGCAAGCAATAAACATGTACCAGCCCTATTCTTTGTTAAGTCTGAATTCCAAATAAAACACTACTTTCAACTGAAGCTTGCAATGTTTTCTCCTCAGTCTCCCCAGCCTTTTCAGAAGCATACTCCTTAAACTGCTGAAGATGCAACTGAACGCATTTTTATTTAGGATTTTTAAGACATTAAGTTTCCTTTATCCTGTCATTTGACACAGAAGCTAATCATGAGTCTATGCATGGTAGCATGTCAAAGCTGAATCATACATTGAACATTAGTGCAAAAAGAAGTGGCAGTAAAGCTCCACGGACAGCTGAGGAGTCATGTTAAGACTTTAGGCCTCCGAGACGTGGTACTATTACAATTCCACAGGGTGAAGAGTTACTGTTACCGCCTCGAAGTTGATTATTTTACAATAACTGCACTTCATAAAGTCTTGTTCCTTTTGTACCGCAAAAATTTGCCAGCAACTACATTTTTAAAAGAATGACACATCAAGCTTTTTTATCTGTTTACAGTTGGAAATAGTTATAGGAATGTGGAATAAGTTAGTTTCTGTTATAACTTACATTATTCTCTCCCTTGAATAAAGCAAAAAATTGCTTGCCATGCTACAGAGGAACTGGAAAGTCCTCTGTCCTGAAGACTGTCCCATGATGGAAAACTTACAGCTACAGCTTTACATCTTACAGCTTTACATCTGACTGATACGAACCACTGACACTGGAGAACACTTACATAAATATTAAAAAAAAGTCACCTCACAGAAAACTTTAACTCATTGATGATTAGTAAATAATTTTTCTTTTAAAATCTGTAGTCTTAGTCTTAGATTACAAGGACTGCCTGCCATCAAAGTCCCTGTGTAAGCTGTTACTACAGAAACGATAGTGAATTAGAACAAGTACATTAATATAAACCTGTGATTTGCAGCTGTCAGACCTGCTATTATAGACAATCAAGCAATAACTTCTGACCATTCAGATTTGAGAATTCATCAGAGCCCTGGCATAATGAAAATAAACAATATTAGATCCATAAATGGATAAATAACCTTTCTTTTAGGGTTGACAGGGAGCACAACATGAGGTTTTACAATATCAGCTGACTTCTTATGTCTCATTTTAATACCAAGTCTGTCTTGAAGAAACCAGGTCAAAATTGGTGGGTCACCTAAAACATAGAAGTAGTAAAAAAAAAAAACATTAAGAAATCTGAGTATTACCATGACAAAAACAATACAAAGCCGCACACATAGAGAGCCTACCACTCCTCTTTGTAGTCAGTGGGTTTGAGTGGATAACAAGCTCGCTGAGCAAAGGAAACAATGCCACAGCCAACAGTGCCTCTTCTTCAAGTATCTGGGAAAATATGAAATAAATAATTGCCACTCCTCTTAAACCACTCCTTTTTTTTAATATACTAAAACTATGACAGCTGGAAGCAGATGGTAAACAGACCTTATTGTTAGCCAGATTCAGATATCGAAGGTCTGGAAACGGTGGACAGAAATCTTCCTCATTCTCCTAAAAATTTAGTCAAGTCAGAAGCAGAAATTCTACATAAAATGAAATAGATTTCTTATATAATGTATACATGTATGTTATTATATAATGTATAATAATATTAATACCAAATGTGGTGATTCCATATCAGTCTCTATATTAAAATGCTTCTGTTGGTTGACTTGGGAATCAGAGCAGCAAAAAAAAAAAAGGGGACAAAAAAAAAAAAAAAGAATTAATGCAAAGTCAAGGTCTTCCAATGGAGTATTATTTAACTGAACATGATGTCATCTTTTGTGGTGACCACTATTTCCAGATCTGAAGCACCTGGCACCTGTTGCAGTGGCATCGACTGAAGATAAGGGACTTCAGAGATGTAGTTTCCTTCTAAATTTAAATGCTGAAGCCTGAAATCAGTGCAAAAGTGAAGACATCTTTCTGTGAGAACAGCTGGAATGCAAACAATACATTCCCGGCATGATTGTGATGGAAATAACTAACCTTTTTAGATTTGAAAGACTTCTAAAAACACAAGAAGACAGTTTATTATCATCCAGCATCAACACTTCAAGAGTCTGAAACAATTCGCTGGACTCGAGAGCCCTGTTGAAATGAAGTATGTCAATTTAATGTTTTATTGTGTAAGTATGACATTAAATACAAAGCAGTAGACTGTAATAAACAACACGTACAGATCACCACGGGGAGTATTAGGGCCAGCCATATCAGGCGGAAGTGTCTGCAGATCATTTCCAGTCAGATGGAGGACCTTTAATCTTGGTAGAAGGCCAATGGCTAATATACCATCACTTAATAAATTATTATAGGACAGGTCCAGGACCTAGTGCAAGAAAAATACAATACAATTATCAGAAACTTGCTGGAAACCATTTAGGGGAATATCTTATTCTTTATTTATAGCACGGACTGTTAAAAAAAAACAACCTTAGAGTACCTTAGCTACTCACTAGCATGACCATTGTAATGCACGCTGTTTCTCAGCCAGTGGTTCTCAAAGTGGTCAAGGGGTTACGTAAGCATGGCTTTTATACAACAGCATCCAAAATCCAGTGTTCAATAAATAATGAAATTCATGATTAATAATCATTAACAATAAACAATTCTTCCATCATGCAATATAATCTGCCAACAGTAAGCTTTGGTTGCTAAGCAACATAATTGGTGTTGGCCTTATTGAATCTTAAATGTTAGGATTTTTTGACTATATAGACTCTGGTCACTAGATGGAGAAATTCTGCCTTTGTGTTGTCCTTTTTTTCCCCCACTTGCCTGTTAACCTTTGCTATAGTTTTCACCTGCCCCTGATTTGCTAGACTATTTATACCCTCCCTTTTCTTTGTTCATTGCTGTGTCCTCATGTTCCTCGTGTGAGTACCTAGCCACTGGCTTCATTTATTTATTTATTTATTTATTTTATTCTTTTTTTTTGCCACTAAGTGCTTTATCTTTTGCTGTCTCCCCTTTTTAACTTTTGGGATCTTTTATATTTTTTGCCTTTTCGGAATCTTTTATTATTTTTTTGGCCTCTTTGGCTCTTTGTGCCTTTTTGCCTGTTTTTTGGACTTAACATTCAGCTGATTTATGGCTGGATTGTTTTTTTGTGTCTGTTTGCCCTTTTGGTGAATCTTTCTGAATAAAAGAATTTTTCTGTTATATTCCAGCTCCGTCTCTTGGAGTTAAGTTGTTGGGTCATTACCACCATGACCAGTATTCCATTCCCATCCAGGGTCACCACCTCTTACACCAACCATGCCACAGCCATCTGTGGCCAGGAGCCATGGGAGCAAAATTGGCTGTGCTCTTTGGGTGGAGTGACGTTGTACTTAATCACAGCAACACTAGAGTGAAGTCCATGTATGCTGAGAAGTGCAGATAGTTCTTCCGAGTGTGTTATCCTTCCCTGAGCAGCAGTTAGAAAAGATGCAGTTGGCTAGCTTTACATGTTTCAGGGGAAATGTCAAGCCTTCCCCTGTCCCAGGTTTGTAGCTGTCACATGATGGGGGGAAAGCTGGCTGATGGGTGTGATTTGCAGGGAGAAAAAAAAAAAACATTGTTCTATGGACAGAACAATGACTTTTTGGTTGAAGAACAATGGTTTTATTGGTTTAAAATCTGCCACACTAATACAGAATTTGATTATTGTGAATATGGTGTGTGTGTGTATATCAAGGATTTTATAATGGTTTGAAACACTGCTGAGCCTAATTTTAGAACCGAAACTATTCATTTTAAATATTTTTTTACTTTGTTACAATAATGCTAAACACAATCCATTATTATCAAAGTTATCATGCTTATAATAGGGCTCTTATAATTATTAGCATATATGACTGGCTAAGTGGGTTTTAATCCAAACCTCAATAACCGATTT
This sequence comes from Pangasius sanitwongsei, assembly GCA_037576675.1. Taxonomy (NCBI): domain Eukaryota; kingdom Metazoa; phylum Chordata; class Actinopteri; order Siluriformes; family Pangasiidae; genus Pangasius; species Pangasius sanitwongsei. Next base: position 9,797,561 of record CM075017.1, on the reverse strand, counting down.
AAAAAAATAGGTCTGTAAATATTGTCAACTTGGACCTAATGTGTTTCATCTGTGGAAATGGCTCCACTCTGTGGCTCCAACAAATAGCCAGAAAGTTGCTGTTCACATTTAAAAATGAGACTAATATTTGAATAGTTGGATTGTGATTATGGGGGCTATTGAAATTTATTTTAGAGTTAAAAAGGTTCCTGGCTGCAAAAAGTTTGAGAACCCCTGTGCTAAGCAACCAACCTGCAAGATTATACTAGCTGCACCAGGAAAAAAACAAAAACATTTTCATTAACAAAGTTTGCCTCATCACTCAGCACCATGCAGCATAAACCTGTTCAGACATGGAATTCATGTTAATCACGGCAGATTCTGATTTCAGTAGCATTTATTCCATGCATAAGACCTACCTCTAATCTAGGAAAATCTACAGCATTAACTTCCACTGTGCTGAGGCCATTCAAAGACAACTCCAGCTCCCTCAGTGCAGGAAACCTGCTAAAAGCCTCTAAAGATATCACACAAAGACCAGATCAGTTTTGATCAATGGCCAAGTTTACATCTGGTTATTTCATGTCAGCTGATTTTTTTTTTGCAACATGCATTTACACTTGTAGTCAAATGTGTCCCTGGTTAGCTGGGTTGAAATCTGATCTGAAATCAGCTCATATGGTCTGTGTTCTGTGTTGTTCCTTGTTCCTAGTTATTTATTTATTTATTTATTTATTTATACAAAAGATCATTGCCAATAAAAAATATATGTATATGCTTTTGTTTAAAAAAGTGAAATGATTTATAATCACACTATCCAGTGTCAACCGGATGAGGATGAGTTCCCTTTTGAGTGTGGTTCTTCTCTTCCTCTTGTTGTCTCTGGGAGTTTTTCCTTGCTCACTAGATAATGGTATGTTCAGGGAAGTGAGACAGCTAGCCTGCTACTGCTAATAAGCAATCACTTTGCTTTGTAAGTATATTATTGTAAGTGATTAAGTAAATGGATTACTCAAGCTACAGAAATGATGCAACAGATGAGGAATTTTTTTTGAGTTACTGTTACACAGTGACATCCAGCCATACATGTTCGAAAAAGAATATACAGAAGAAGATCTGCACCAGCAAGAAGAGCAACAGGAGGCAGGTAGAAAAGAATTGTAGGCCCTTCAAAACTACACTGAGCCGAATAACTAAAGTTAGCAACAGCACAAGCAGCTACACTAACGTTATGTATTGGTATGTAACGTATATATGTTTGTAAACAAAAAGAGATGGTTAACCCTGGTTAAAAAAGATGTGATTACTATAGCAACTGAGCTACTTAGTTATAATCTAACTGAATAATCTATCAAGACGACTGACATTAGCTAAATGGATGGATTGCCACTAAAAGACGGAGAATGCTATTCGGGGGCATGTTAGTTAGCTAGAAAGCTAAGGGTCCCTGGAGGACTAGTGGTTAGACCACAGCACTCTCACCGCTGCGGCCCAGCTTTAGAGCAACAGTGCGCTCTCAGTGCCGGTCCCAAGCCCGGATAAAGTTGGGGAGGGTTGCATCAGGGAGGGCAGCTGGTGTAAAAACTGTGCAAATCAAATACACAAACCAATGATCCGTGGTGGCGACCCCTAATGGGAACATTTAACTAGAAAGCTAAGCATGTTAAATTTCTAGCTAGCATACCAATTTTACTGATAGTTAATGATTTAACTGAGAGTAAATGGGCACTGCAAAGGCGGAGCAACTCAGACCAGAATTATCTCTCCAAGCTTCCTGTAAACACAACCATCTTCTGTTGGCTTGGAAACGTGTCTGGTTTGATAGTATAGACAAAACGACATTTTAGAAAACAAATTCTGGCTTGCATTTAAAAACCATGATGTGTCTCACTCGGAGATCTGGATTGGTTGATCAGTAGTGATCCCAATGGTTAAATACATATCGGCGTATTGCATGCTGGGTATAGTAGCTTTCGCTACTTCGATGGGCGAAAGGGGGAAAACAGGAAAACGACATAAAATCATGAATTCTGCTAAAACGCAGACAGTAAGCAACATAATCCTGTGCAACAGTATACTACATACCATGACAAATTATATATTAAATTCTAGGTTTATGCTGGAATTCTCCTTTAATGTTCTAATACATTATTGTTTCTATAGTAACAACTCCTTCACAAGGACTTGTATGGCAGATGCTCAATGTAATATTAATCTAATAACTTTATAATACAATTTTAATTCTTGCCACTGTTGCTTCTGGCTTGATCATTTCTGCAAAGCTGCTTTGTGACTATTGTCCATCCATTTAAACGTATATAAATATACGAATTGAATTGAACTGAAAAACTTGTTATTTAACCAAGAAAAACATATAATCACTGATATATTGAAGTTTTATGTGAGGATACTTTTATTTAAAATTTATCAAAGGCTTTATAACAGTCAGAGGGTATAGCTGTAACGTTTCTGGCACAGGAAAGTCTTCAGGTCTTTGTGCTTTGCAATTTCAATGTAACAAGCTGTGGGTTCTCTGTCTTATTACCTCCTTAACTGTCTTATGGAACGACTATTTATACCTGCTATAATGTAAGTGATAACAGAAACTAACTTGTTTTGCGGACTTTCTACAACTTAAAATGTAACTTTAAATGAATAAAAAGAATGATGTGTCATTCTGTCATGAAAAAAACATTGTATTAGCAAACTGCTGTCGGAAAAGAGAAATAAAATACTTCAGAACATGCTGTTAGAGGAAAGTAATGTTTGGCCTCATCACTCCAGTCTGTTGTTGATTATGTTTTTTCCTTATTGTGATAATAGTGTAACATGATTAAAATTTAACAATCATCATGATATGAAAAGTGAAAGCATATTACCTAGAGTTAAATAGTTGTCAGAAGCATTCACGTAAGCAACACTGTCAAATTCCTCCAAACCTTCTAGTATAACCTGTCCAAACAAGGATGAAGTAAATCAGAGGAATCAAAATTTAAGAAAGCCAAATCTTTTTGGATCCGATGATGAGGCTTGTTATAAAGAAAGAAACTGCAAATTACAACAGCATGTGTGTGAAAGCCAAAGAGATGCAGTGAATGACAAGCCATCAGTCCTACCGACTCCAGCTTTCTTTCACTTATGTCCATAGAGCAGAGATCAGACGGTTTGTCCACACAGTGCAGAGCCATCTGGAGACGAATAAGAGAAGGATACTACATAGTCAGTTCAAATTTTGTTCAAACAGTGAACAGACTATGCAATAGAAAGCATAAATTGTACAAACATTAGCCATTTTAATCCAGTACACATCACATAAAGTCAATCATTGTACTCCTAAATGTGACCTGGATGATAAGTGGACCTGAAAATGTGGAGTGTATTTTAGACACTGTGATGAGTAATGAACAAAAATTGGCAGTCTTTCTCACCAAAATCTTTCCATTTAAAGTGTTTCCAGAACTTTTTAGTTTCCTTTGCGCAAGACTTTCACATTCAGACTGATCCGATGGTCCTGTGCAAAAGTGTTCTTCTGATATTGGCTGCTTTAGGATCTTGTATCGGTCCTCCACACTCCCCCTGTGGGCAATTAACCAATGCCCTGCTCCTTTAAAGAGAAAACAAGAATAACTTCTCAACAAGGGGCTTGCCCATGTGGGTGGCAAACAGCACTGCCAAATTAATGACTCTGTCACTAGATTTGGTTACTTTCAGACCTCTTTAGTACTTTATTTCAAAAAAGAGCCTAGCAACAAATCTAGTGACTTTTTGAGCTGATGGCAGTGACAGTTGTACATTCGATACGGTCCTCCAGCTCACATTACAGTTGCTGGTTATACAAGTTGAGAAAGCAGGTTCATTTGACTCCCAACCAGCTGTAGTGTGTAAAGCCTGACTAAGTTGCATTTCTGTGAAGTTGTGTTCCCAATGACCAATCACTGATCACCATTGTTCCCAATGACCAATCACTGATCACCATTGTTCCCAATGACCAAT
>CM075017.1:9737573-9759516 GCA_037576675.1 Pangasius sanitwongsei | reverse complement strand
GTGCAAGTGTTGAGGATGCAGAAGATAGGGATAGGTGGAGAGTGATGATTCGCTGTGGCGACCCCTGAAGGGAAAAGTCGAAAGACGAAGAAGACTTGTGCTACTGTGTCAACTTGAATTTCCCCTACATGGGATCAATAAAGGTACACCTTACCTTATCAGAGTTTAGTAAAATGCTGAAATTACACAAAAGTTCACTGACTGACTGTTAGAGACTACTTGGTAACTAATCCGGTTAAAGCTTTTCCCTACTGAGTGTTGTATAGTAAAGCTTGATAACTACATATATTTTTTTTTTTATTAAGTCAAGCAATCTGTATTCTGAACAATATCTTAAATTCACTTGAAACGTCCTAAACAAATACATATCCAATTTGAACATGGATTGTTCGGGGTGTTCTTAGATGGCTTGCTAGCTTCAGACTAGGAGTCACGGCAAGGTTTTTTACTTTATCTTGCTGCTTTAAAGGACAGCTCACGGAAGCTCGTGGGGAGGGTTGCCAGGTTTCAGCAAAAAGCTAATTACAACTCAAACACCACACAAAAGACTTGATACTAGCCCAAAATGTTAGTTCTAGCTCCCTACTTTTTAATAGCAGTGTTTGAGGTGGATATAAATTGTGGACCGAAGAAACAAAAAAAAAAAGTTATTTTCGCTGTCAAACGTTACACTATGTAACATAAAAACAAGAGACAATTTAAGGCGCACAAGTGGCACCCCATACTCAGGTGATTGAGCGTTCGACTCTGATACAGCCATCTGTTGCCAGAAAGGATAAAAGCAAAACTGGCCATATTGTCTGGGTGAGAGGGATGGTGTCCTCTTTCTGCCCTGTCAATCACAGCAACACTAGCAAATCGCAGGCTTCTTTGGGCCCATGTATGTTAATGACGGCAGACAGCACTTTCTTATAAGTGTGTTATGCTGAAAGATGTGGCTGGCTAGCTTTATTCGTCTTGGAAGAAGCATGTCTGAGCCTTCCCCCTCCCCAGTTGGTAGCTGGCATGTGATAGGGGACAGCTAGCTGTTGGGTAGGTAATTGGCAGGTGACCTAATTGGGGGGAAATGGTGGAAAAATGCAGGAGACAAAAATGAAAATTGAAAAGGTGTATATAGAATGAATGAGATGATGGCAAGAATTGAAAGTAAATTTCTAGTGTAGTACATTGCCAATGTACTGTATTGCTGCATGAATATTCCTAGATGCAGTTATCGTTTTACTTAAAACAATTTAAAACATAAATGTCAGCATTTATTGTGGGTACATCAAGCTGTCAGCCAGTGCTGCTGGACTTAATACTGCTTGAGCCAGTGAAAGAAGAATGTACTTAAGTCTAAGGACAGAATAACTGCATAATTGAGACAGATTGTTTTTGGCAAAACCCTGCTCTGCATGCAATTCCCATGTACCTGTCTGAGTAGCACTTAAGCCTGTAGTTATGTCTGAGGTCTTACCATTAGTGTGAGTGATTTCAGTATTAAATTCTCTCTATATACTTATAAAATCAATGCTGAATATGGCTCAATATGCACAATTAATATGCAGTAAAGTTTACGTACAATTTTCTGTAAAATTCTGTCAAATTCTGTGTGTATTCTAATAGTACAAATATATAGTAAACCAATCTTTCCAGTTGACTCGACCCCTTTCCAGATGCAGAAGTAACAGGCCACCCAACTAGCAAGTAAACAGAGTAAAATCTCCCAGTTCAATTTACCCAGTATCTCAATAACTGGAGAGATATTCAGCACTCGTCTCCTGGTGATCAGAAAATATAACATATTATTTTAAAAAGGATATTCCTATGAACATACTCCCAAAATTCGAAGACAGCAGAAATACTAAAGTTTCCTTGAGTCCTTTTGATAGACATATTGTTCCGGAGCTCAACACAGTTCCCTAGTCGGTACAGAGAGAGGAACAAAACAGGAGGCAATGAACAGAGAACAGCATAATTACATATTAAAGCATCAGTATGAATGATGTGATTAACTCTTTTTTTGCTAGCAACTAGGAGGTACACTAGGTTTATTATGGTTAAATGTGTTTAATTTGCTTGATAGGAATTCATTTAATATATTCCTGATCTAAAGGGCACCCATTTCTAGTCCAATTGCATCTCTGTCATTTATTCTACCTGTGTTCCAGAGATTACCACAATCAATCCATGGTAATTGGGAGCTTAAAGATGCGAAGAGGTAGAAAAGAGCCCAGGCCAGGGCGATATTGTAGCTAATGCAGCTATACAGTGAAAATATATTAGCCTCCATGACCAAAACCTGCCAAGATTACCCAGTGTTATAGTGGTAGTGCAAAATTTAAATTTCACAAAACTGTAATTAATGCAACTTTACTTATGCATAGTGCAATAATTTTATAATGTAACTAAGCTAAAATTTTGATTTTAACAATCTTTACAGGAGATAATTCGATAAAACATATCTGCTAAGATTTCTTTAATACAATCACTTTGCCTTAGATCAAAACTTTACCTCCTCCATTTTTAAAACACATGTATGGGAATCTCCAGACGTTGCCCAGACCAATAATATTTCCTGCTACAGCCAAGAGAAACTCCACTTTATTGCTCCAGTCTTTATCAGCAGCTGTCCTTTGCTCTACTTCTCCCATTCTTTAATTTACTTTTACCATAACCATCTCAGTCTGAGATCTCAGAAACCTCAAATGCCATCTTAGGTAACACTTGCATTATTCACATTCAAATTTAAGGAAATGCACTTGGGATTGTTATATATCTTAAGGCATCGCCTATCAGAATAAAGTTAATATGCAATCTATTATATAATATGCAATGCAAACTATTGCTGGGAACAGAATCTTCTCATAGAATTTTGGATGTGGATGCATAAATGTTCTTCCTGGGGACATTCAATTCACTTCAATTTTCCAATGTTATCAATAATGCTGTCCAATGCACACAATCAAAAGCTGCAATGAAAACTGTGAATTCTTTCCTTCAAAGATTTGTTCACAGCAGTGCTTTAAGCTCTAGTTAGATCTGAGGTCTGAATACCGATGTGCACAATTTGGGCTTCACCTAAAACACCCTCACTCTCAACACCCGAGCTCCCCAAGGCTGTGTTTTAAGACCTCCTCTGTACTCTCTGTACACACAACTGTGTAGCCACACACAAGTCCAACACCCTCATGAAGTTTGCAGATGAGACTGTGGTGAAAGGGCTGATCAGCAACAATGATGAGAAGGCCTACAGTATGTGGATGAAGTGGAAAGGCTGTCCCAGTGGGGCCTGGCCAACAACCTGTTCCTAAACTGGTTAGACTAAGGAACCGGTTGTGGTCTTCAAAAGGGAACAAGGGAGGACATACACAGCCCTTACAATCAACGGAACCCCAGCGGAGAGACCTGTCATGGTCACTCTGCTCACTTTTACTACAATACAGGAGGTGAAACAGCGTCGTTACCATCTATGTCAGCTGTGGAAGTTTAACATTTCCTCACTGCCACTACAGAGAGCATCCGCATTGGGAACATCACCACCTGGTATGGGAACTGCAGTGCTGAGGACTGCAAAGCCCCGCAAAGGGTCGCAAGGTCAGTTGAACGGATCACAAGGTTAGTACTGCCCAGCCTGCAGGACATCTACAGCAGGTGGTGCAGGACCAGAGCAGGAAAGATTTTAAAGGATCCCACACACCCCAACCACAAACCATTCTGATGGCCGTGGTCTGGTAAACACCTACGCAACCACATAGCCAAGACTGAGAGACTAAGGAGGAGCTTCTTTCCCCAAGCCATCAGAACCCTGTATATTTACATACAATCACCGAGCACTTTAACAGGAACACCTGTACACCTGCACATTTATGCAGATATCCAATTAGCCAATCATGTGGCAGCAGCACAAAAACACCTGATATATATAGTTCTAGCCTCAGATTCTTGTTCTTGGCTGACAGGAGTGGAACCCAATGTGGTCTTGCTTTAAGTGACATTGCTTTTTCAACAGGCCTTGTTTAAGTGTAATTTAAAAAAAAAAAACTCTCAAATTTAATGTCTAGATAAAGTGGGATGCTGCCCCCTGATGTTGCATGAGTAACAGTTTGAAAATATGCTTCCTCCAATGCATGTGATAGCTTTTGCCCTCCCTGGCTGGTAGCTGTCTTGTGATAGGGGAGAGAAGCCTGATGGGTTGGAATTGGCCATACCTGTAAACAAATTAGGGACAAAATCGTTAAGCAATCCAAAAAAAGAAAGCAGCTGCATGGTAAAAGTCACAGCAGGATTGCTGGTTGGAGATTGGCCTTTTGTGGCCGCCATTAATGCTAACTTGCCAGTTAAGTTAGTATCAGCTTGCGTCGCTGGTGGCTGAACACTAGTTTGTTTTGGATTTGAGGCACATTCTATGGTCCAAAATGTTTTGTGGTTATTCAAATATAAGTTGGGTAAAATGAATGATTTCAGCACTAATTTATTTAATGTTATTAACATAATAATAAATATAAATAAATAATCAAGACAAATCTGTCCAATCCAGTGGACATTGGGATTTATTTAATGTCTTTTACTGTTTGTATAACATCATAAATCTGCAGGTTTGTGTTAGCTGTTTTTATGGATTATACTATATGAATTGAGTAAGAAAGGAAAATCTTATTTTCCAGTAGCTTAAATCAAGGCTTTTCAACTTCTTGGCAGTTTGGACAAAAAAACAAACAAACAAACAAAAAACAACCAGGAAGGGCTGTGAGGGCTGATTCTGAACCTCTGGGGACCCAAAGTGACATCCTACTTGCCCCCTGTGTATATATATACAGTATCTTACATTCTTAGATCACCCTCTTGTTTACCAGGGCCCCTAACTGACTGCGTATACCTCTTATAGCTAGAAACCTGTGAATGCTTATGCAGGTGTATTCACCTGACTGTTCTCTTCTATTCTTCTTTTCTTTATTTAATTCTTTCTTTCTTTCTAACTGAAGATATTACTGTGTTTGCATGAAATTATTTTGTACATATTGTCTATGTAAAAGTGTTAATATAAGATATAAAATTTGTAAAATCTAAAATATTGAATCTTTTTCTTCTTACCAGACAGCCCTGAAAATGAACAAATAATCTACTTGCTGGGGTTAAACTGCATTTTCACTGCCCAAGAAAAACAAATTACCATGTTTTACTAATCTTTTTCTTTTATAAACACCAAAAAAAAAAAGTGCTATAAGGAGGTAGTTTGCCAGTTAAATTATTATTCAAAGCTGACACTTAAAGATGTAAATGCATTTGGCTTCTCTTGCAGCAATTTTCTATCTGGCAATTGAACACTGTGTCACACACATAATATGTCCTGAATTTCACATGGTGAGTGTAGTAGTCAACCAATATGGGTTTTTGCCAAGCTGATATTTGCCAAGTGTCTCTCGTTTTTCCCCACAGATACCATAGACCATATGATAACAAATGAAAATACCATACATTTGCTCACATTTTGAACATTTCTACTGCACTAAACATCCCTCATGCGCCAGCAACAATGGAATAGTTTGGAGTTTTTGTGAGGAAATCAGCATGAATTGAATGATCATGGTCGCATACAGAGCACATACACAGTTCATGTTAATCCATGTTAATCCAATTAACAATTAACTCATTAAATTAGATGAAATAGAATCATGTTTTCTCACTAAACAACAGGAATCAACCAGATTGTATAGCAGCTAGAGTAAACAGTGCTTATCTTATAAATGGTGGCTTTTAATTATTTAAATTAATTAGCACTTTGAGAGCTAAGAATTCAGCCTTACCATTTGTTTCCTGGGAACTTCAGTGCCAGTGCTTGCTGTGAGGAGTTTCATTGCATTTGGAGGCAGTACATGATTCCTGAGGTGGACAAAAAGAGAAGAATTTATTTGGCTGGGCCAATAAATCAATCGGTCGGCCACTAGTTCAGTGTTTTATAATGTCTGACAGGAGGTTTAAAACATTGCTTTTTCAAAAGGTTGTTTAAGTGTAGTTTAATATTTAACAATATTATTTACATAATATTGTATTTATTATTATTTATATCATTTTTGTAATTTCATTTTGTCAGAGCACAGCACTGATTCCCGGTGCCACCTGCTGGACTCAAAAAGCACTCAGTGGGCTAGTGTGTTACAAGGAGAGACACCCTGCTGAACAAAACAGTAAAAGATGAATTAATCATGGGCTTAAATGAGATAAATACAGTGTAGCCTGAAATGTAGACACAGTGGCTTGTTGAGAATTCAACAGCGCTGTGGTATAATATTCTTTGATCAAAAGATGTTGATTAGTTTTCTAGTACAGCGGCTATGATGATAGCGCCAGCTGCAAAACAAATCACAGGTTTATATGAATGCTCTAAGTTATTGTTTCTATAGTAACAATTTAATAACTGGACTACAAAAGCCTGTTGTTTAACAAAACAAACAAAAAAACTTAATTGTTCATATGGTGCAGTTTTCTGTAAGGAGAAGTATATTTAACATTTTATAGAAAGTGCAACTGTATAGGTGCTACAGTATAACACACGTGATAACAGGATAACTTGTTTTGTGGCTGTTCCACAACAGTAAATACAGCTATTAATGGATAAAATGTGATGCATTTTTTTCATAAATAATAAATAGTAGTCATTGTCAAACTGCTATGCTGCAAGAGAAATAAAACCATTGGGGACATGCTGTTATAGGAAAATGATCAACTTTTATGATGATAACATGAACTCCACTTTGCATCGGGCCACATCACACCACCCGTTCTTGATTTTTATTCCCCCTAAAACAGCACACTCCCAAATGTTTTATTCCTTACAGAAGCACTACTTTTGCAACAGGGCAAATCTTTGTGGAACTTATTAACTGCTTACTCTCAGATCCTAATGTAACTCTACATGAGTGCTTTATTAAAAGCAGACATGTACTCGGAGGATGAAACCTTTAAACCTGCAGATAAAAGTGTTTGCATTAACTGTAAAATATAAACATGTAAAGTGCCTAAATTGCCGAATTAGAATGATAAGGGTTTTGGACTTTTCCCTTTACATTAGATCTAGATTGTTCTGATAAAATAGTAAATTCTAAAATTTCTCAATTCACTACACATTAATAATAAATATTTCGCCATTCACTGATATCTATTCCTTTGTAAGATTTTCAAATTTTAGAGGATTTAAAATGAGGTCATTTAAACAAAATATAGGGGTAAAATAAAAGATGTTCAAAACCTTTTGCCTGGCAGTGTGTGCATGTGTTAAGCTTTAAAGCCACACTACATGCATGTTTTTAGTCAAAAGATTAACTTAAAGTACAAAAGGTGAACAATTGAAGGTACCACCCCAGTGACAAAGAATGGTACAGTGTGGTATCCTTTTTTTTTTCTGAAAGTGCAGAACTGAATTGTTCAGCTGCCACTTTTACCATTCATTCATCTTCAGAAAATGCTTTACACTGTTTCTGTTTTGAGAAACAGATCCAACTAAGATCCAACTGGGGCTTTTTCCACATTATTACTATCATATCATATCATTATTATACTATCATAAATAAATTATTTAAAAAAACTTTTTTATAAGGTTTACTATATTTTAGGGATGAAACTGAATATGAATACATTATTTGGGATGCAGAAATAATGTGTCTCTAATACAGATCATTGACTCATGGCTTTTTGGCAGTTTGGGAGTTGCTTGTTAACTCTCTGATAACTAAAGCTTTTGAAAAACACTCAGAAAACAGGCTCCTACATAACGTACGTCCTTCATTAAGTTGTTCATTATTCACATTCATCGTTATTGGGAAATGCACCCCAGTTGTATTCTGTCTCAACTGTAGGTTGATTTGGATAAAAGAATCAGACAAATGAATAAAATATAAAATGTAAAAACAAAACAAACAAACAAACAAAAAAATCCAGCAACTCAGCCCCATCCTGGTCTTATACAAATACTCAGGATTGGATCAGTGCATCTAAAGAGAAATGGTTTGTTCCTGCAAAACACAGTTTTACAGAGTGCATGAATTCCTGAGTGACCCAAAAAGTAAATGATATAAATAAAAGTGATAAACTTGTCCAGAAAGATTTTTTTAAATGATGCAACGATTCACACAAAATATGTGTTAATAAATGAGAAATAGAATAAAATCAATCCATCCATCCATCCAGGGCAGAAGCAGGATTCAAACCCCAACCCTGGAGGTGCAAGGCAACAGTGCTAACCACTAATTGATATTAATAGATTGGTCAGACAGTTACCAAAATATCTCTCCATGGATTTTTCTCCCACTTCTCAGACTGTTGTTCCTGTTGTGTAGATCTATGTGCGCCTGTCTTCTCCTTGACCCAATTCCTTATAAAAAAAACTTTTATAATATCCTGACCCTCGGCCTCCGCTGGCCGCTCAGCCTCTAATCACTATAGAAATCTAAACATACTTGTTTGTGCTTTGTAATCTCTTTGCTGATGTTAGTGTCTCTTTTGCTGGCGCCTCAGGAAGGCTGGTGAGTCATGTTTATCAGGACCCCTGTACAGAAAACACATCATGTCCCTAGATATTCTGAGGAATCATTGATTAAAATGTGTCTTAACATGTGTCTTATATTAAACCTATAAAGAAGATACACACAGAAACTCTCTTGATTAATATGATTCATTGTTTTATACTGAAGTCTTGTAACACTTATGTGTTACATTTAGAAGTACTAAATGTGCATATAAGTAGTGAATACAGCAGTTATTTCACAACATTAGAAGCTTATTAGTGCTTTGTTTAGTGTTCTCATATTCCTGCTTTATACTGAAGATAAAGGACAAACCATCATCTGAATGTCTGGTAATTGGTTAAATAATCTGTCAGGTATTTTTAATGATCTAATTGAGTTCAACCGTCTTGGTATTTATCTTTTGTTTTAATCTGACATAATACCCCAAATGTTGGAGTTTGCACAGTAAATTATAATATTCATTTATGAATTATTATGTGTGACGTGTAATGTGTGAAGTGACGTGTGGCCAAGTATGATGACCCATACTCGGAATTTGTGCTCTGCGTTTAACCCATCCAAGTGCACACACACACCATGAACACACACCCGGAGCAGTGGGCAGCCTATTTTGCTGTGGTAATCTTACTTATTATACAGTAACTTGAGGCAGTGAATTGACAACACAATTAGACTGTTATTTTACTAAACATTGAAAAAAATATATGTGACCACTTCAATCATTTATTTGTTTGTTTGTTTGTTTATTCCTGTCTCCTGCCATCTTGGAATCGACGGCCAATCCACCTTGACTCTAAAGCCTGTGTGCGAATGAGCCTGAGTGATTAAATGAAGACCTTAACACAATGAAAGAACACAACTTTAAGAACTTAAAATTCCCAAAAAGCAGCAGCCCTCACTGCTTTTCCGATGTTCTAAATGACAAAATTTTTTTTGTTATGAAAAAATATATTTTGATTTAGAGATTAATTTATACATTAACTTGACTATTTATATTTGTCTTCGGCTCAGAATTCAGTCATAAGCCTTTATAAAATTGCTTTAAAAACAATAGATAAAAATAGAAAAAATAGAAAAAATTGATTTCTAATCTATTGTGTCCAATCCATTGTCAAATGTAATATTGTTTAAACTGTTTTAAAAGTTTTTACTGGTCTGTAATAAATATATCACACACTGTAAATGTAATATGGTGAATAAAGTAAAGTATTCACCTGCCCATCAGTCACAAAGAAACAAAACAAACTGCAAAAGCTCAAACAGTGCCACTGAAATCTGACAGAAGTGCCGTTTAAATCAGTGTAATCATTCTAATATGTTATTTTTTCTGTACAGAGAACTCACACACTGCCTTGTATAATGGACACTATACATCATTTAAGACTAATAATAAACAGATAAAAAAAAAGCATGAAATTATTGGCAAATAATTAAACCATGAAATTACTGGGAAATAATCAGCTTCAGGGTGGTAATCAAAACTCTGCTTTGTGTTGGAAAGTATCATATCACCCCGTCATTAATTATTTTCCTATAATAGCATGCCCCCTAGTGTTTTATTCTCTATATAGTGTTGTTCTAGTCTTTTTATGTCCCGTTTATTTACATCAAAACTGTGTGATATTTATTTTTAAGTCAATTTTTGGGTCCTTGAAAGACCAAATGGTACTGACACACATAACAGAGACAAGCAATTTAATGCATATTTCAAAGTGATGTTCTTTATATTTGCAAATACTTTGTGTACAAAAATCTTCCTTAAGTTTCAGTTTGTTTCAGTGGGTGATTTTCTGTCACACAATTTTTTTTTTTTTTTTGGTATTTGCTAAGATCGGACAGCACAGCATCTGCAAAGAGATACAGGTAAAAACAATCAGAATTTTCAAGCTTAGTGTGATAATTCAAGCATTCAGGAACAACACAAAGCCTTCAGGGTATTTGGACATCACCTGTATCTGTGAGGACAGCCATGATGACCTGCGTTGTACTCTCGGGTGAAGCACACACGCCGGCAGAGTCCTCTGTAGCCACACATCCAGTTATGTGACTCAGCTTTGTGAGCTGACAAAGAGATAAACTATGTAAGGAATAAAATACTCGGGTGCATGCTGTTACAACGAAAGAAATAAAGATGGGATGATGTGATGTGGCCCATCACAAAGCGAGTTAATGTTACAACCCCGAAGTTGGTTATTTGCCTATAATAGTGCATTCTAAAGTGATTTATTCCTTTTACACCCCTTCAATCAATGACTTTTGTTTATTAATTAAAGAATGACACTCATACTTCTTACACCCATTTTCTATTTTAAGAGTGAGTGAGCTATATGGAGCTAGTATTAAAGTTAGTCTAGCATAAGCAGAATGACATCCAAGAAGCAGAATCTACCAGAAAAATCTATTAATGTTTTAGCTTAAAGAAGAAAACACAGCTACATGTTCTTATCTCTTAATAATGATAAGTTCATTCACAGTCATCAGATATAACCTCGTGCTAAACATATCAAGATTTCTGTCAGATGGACAGATCAAGATTGAAATCTAAAACATTCGCAACATTTTTTTCTTTCCCACACATGGACACGTGTATACTCACAAATCATCTGACATGGCATTTTTACGCAATACCTACTATGGCCAGCTGAGATCACCAGTAAGAGCAGAAACAGAATTAGGTCCAGTCTGCGCATGGTTTGGGCTCTGTAACTTCTCCAGGCTGTGTTGCTGCCATAGCTGATTCTGCATTTATATTGTTTTTGGTTGGGGACTTGGGGGGGGGTGAGTCCAGGGTAGCTTATCTAATCAGACATGCACAAGCTTTTTTGAAGCATGTCTGGAAAACAAAATGTGGTATCCTTCAAGGAAGCGCTGAAAGCATGTGAAATTAAATGCTAAAAGAAAACATGTTTATCTTTCTAAACTGTGAAGAATTTCATCCAGATAATGGAGATGGCTTACATCATCATACAGGCCTAACTCATTTTTAAATGATACTAAATCCATTGATGAGAAGGCAACATTGAGCAGCATTTTATAATGTATGCTTATGGCAGTGTTTGTGTTGCAAGGCATAACTGCTAACATACTACACATAAATTGACCAACACAGGTGATATATCTCAAACTGTTTTTTACCATTATGATATACTTATATATTGCTTATAAAAATAATGATATAAAATTAATATATAATTTATATAATTTATATACACATAACTCTCTCATAAATCTCTCTATGCATTTATATATATATATATATATATATATATATATATATATTACACCAGAAAATAAGCCGTAACTCACTCTGACTCACTTTCAGTAATTGCTTTATCCTGGTAAGGGTCCAGGATCCAGAGCCTATCCCAGGAACTCTGAGTATGTGGGAATACACCCTGGAATTAGATGCCAATCCCTCGCAGGGTACCATGTTCACACTCTTTCACACCTAGAGGGGAGAATTTATCTTAGTAAATCCACCTACTGGCATCCTTTGGGAGGTAAAATGACTAGAACAATAACACTGTGTAGGGGCCCCTACACAGACACGGGGAGAACATGCAGAGAAACTCTGCAAGCAGGTATGGTCAATCTTAAAGCTGACATGGACCAGCAGATAGAGTGTACCAATTAAAAGTAAGTGTGGTCCATCTAGGAGCTGGTGTAGAGGAACCATTCTGGCAATTCTTATAGAGGAGACTCCAGGGCACTACTGAAATAGTGAATAAAGGGTTATTATGCATTAATGAGAGGTCAGCACTTACTGTATAACAATATGTTTCCTAACTCTAACCCTAACCCTAATTAATCGTTTTAATCAGATTTTACAATGACCTGCCCATTGCTTACTATATTAACAGATTGTTATCCTTTCAGTACAGGAAAAAACATTTATACATGGTCACTGGTTAATCAATAACACACCATATTTAATTTAGCATAATGCTATGAGATCTATTTAAACACCTAATGTCAAGGTTGGACTAAGATCTGACAGAATTGCTAATCATATATCCAACTGTGATAGAGATTGAATAAAACAGGCATTTCACCTAAACTTTTGCTGTTAATAAATATTTAGTGTATCCTAATTGTGCTCACATGGCAAGACTGCAGAAGGTGCTTGGAAAATGTGTCTTTTACAGTGTTTTTTAGAAGAACAGTCAGCGTGATATAGAGCTCTGAAAACTCGAATTAGTGAATAACCAACCAGCAGATGTCGCACTTGCATTATGAATAGCTACCATAGCGTGTAGTGCCCTGAACTCCTGTTTTTGTTTATGGTAATGCATTTCTATTGTTATTCAGGGACATGGCAAGTAGTGTTGATGCCTCACCACTCGAAAGTCCTCACTCCAATCCTGAGCTCTGTTAAGCCAGTAGGTGGACTGGCCACTGTAAATTGCTCTTAAATGTGAAAGAGTGTGAGAGTGTGATCGTCGAGTCCTGGGTGTATCCTGACTTGGGTCCCATGTTCCCAGGATCCACCACAACCCTGTCCAGAATGTAGTGATTAATGAAGACAAATAAATGAATTACCATTTTCTAGCATGTTTTCTTTTTATTGAAAAAAAAAAAAATAACTGAGGTCACAGTACTCATGTAACTGCATGGATTAACTATACAGCATGTGGTGCCAGTATTCACTTATTAATCATGTTTTTTCTTTCTCTGTCATTAAGTATTCATTGTAGAAGTCATATATGTTATTAAGGGGCTTTATAGCATAGCTCATTGTTCAGTGTAGCCAGACTAAAAGCACTTACAGTTAAGAAAAAGAGAAACTGAAAAGCTCAGGATAACAATAGGAATGGAAAGTGGGTCAAGGATTTATTCTAATATTCTCCATCTAATGAATCACCTTGGACACTAAAGCAAAATGAAATAGAAGTTTTACCATAAAGTTTTACCATGGAAATGAAGAACTTTATGACATTTGCAGAACCAATTCCATATTATATACAGTATATCAGTACTTTAGTATGGTCTGATTAAAAATAATTAAAGGCAGTACTATTAAGTGTTACTTTTTATGTGCCCTTGTTCTGACTTACATGGTAAGTTGCATATATTGTATAGGATCCAGACCACCCACATTGTATGCAAATTCTGTTCTTGAAACGAAAATCTTTGACAGTCTTTTGCAGCATATGGTGATGGTGAGACTACTGAAGCAGCTATTAGAAATGCACCAGGCAATTACATTAAACTTCACATCTTTTTAAGTGGCTAGCAGTGGCACGGAAAAAAGAAAACAAAACACTGACCTTGTCATGGAACCTAAATTCACCACACTCAGTGTCAAGGTGTTTGAATGCACATGGCATAAAATAACATGAAAATTCACTTTGCATGGTACAGGCCTTATCATACTAACACTATTCTTCAAAGGAATTTCAGTGAATGCCTCCCTTTCAATGATCCCATACTTAGGGGAGGAGATGTTCTTTCTTAAAACATCAAAGATTTACAAAGATTGCCATCACACTTTCCTTTCACAGAATCCCATGCAATAAGCCTTAGGAAAAAAGAGGTGGAAGGAAATCCACACACAAATCACCTCTAAAAAACTGAAAAGTAACAGTTAGCTTTGAGGATTGACATAATGTAGAGAGACTAATTTGAGTGCAGATTTGTGGTTTTGACACAGGAAACTGTAATAGTTGATAGACCTGCCAGAGATGATGCTTTTAGTTTAGTGTCAGATCATTGTACAAAGTCTCTACACAACTGCTCGGGAACTGTAGAACCAGTGTTGTGTAACCTCTATCATTCTCTCTGACAACCTTTCCCAAATTGACTATTGATCTGTGAGAGCTAAAGTATTTGTGCCATTTGCACAGAAGAGACTGTTAGAGGCACCTTGTAAGTCCACACACCTGATTGACTGCATTGCTCGGAACTCATTAGACTGACTTTCTAAACTCTAGTGAGGCCATATGCAACCTACATCATTTCAGTAAGTTCATTGCTTTCCATTGGTGCTAAATGTAAACAGACTTTGAACTGTCTGCAACTCTTCATTTGGATAGTAGACTGTCAGACCGATCTATGCTTGCCAAGGTCACGGCAAAACAAAATGTTTTATCTTACAGATATTATGCAGACATGGAAGCTTGAAACTGGTCATTTTGTCAGCTGTAAGCGCAGGTCAGTCTTTATTGGGCTTGTCAGACAGGTATGGTGACAAAGTGAAGTCAAGAGTTGGCTGGACATACAGTACGCTGTCTGTTGATTTTCCTTGCAGCTTTGCTGAAGTCAAAACCAAACATAGGGGCAAACAGGGTAATGAAAGGCAAATCCATTATCACATAACATTTTCAGTAACACAGAACTTTACTTATACAACACACATCATCGCTAGTTATGTTATATCCATAACTATGAATACTACATTTTAAAATATGAAAGGAATGAAACACTTTGGGGCATGTTTTTATAGGAAAATAATCAATGATGGGGTGGTGTCATAATCATGACCCCGCACCTTCTTTTGTGACATTGAAACAAGAAAGCACTTATATATAGCCCTCACTGTTAACTAGAAAGAATAAACAAACATTCAATTAAGCTATAACAACAATTTAATTAATTACACACTCAATACATTGAGTGTACTCTTTGAAACAATTAAATCCATTAGCCCTATTTGGAAAATGTTTGATTGAAACTATCATGCAAATTGTCATTATTAAATGAAATACTTTTTTCTCCAGCAGGGTTGCAAGAGTCACTGATTAATGAGACTAATGATTGACAATGATGATTGATAATGATGACAAGAAAATACATCCTAGGATGTGCTGGGTAGCAGACTCAAGGATGATTCCTGAGGTCATCAGGTGTTTCAGGTCCTTCATCATCAGACATCCTCGCTCAGGCTACCCAGCTGGAGTTGATGAGACCCCAGCTTGTGTCTCAGCAGCATTTGATCACTGAACACTGCTCCTCATCCAAAGCCATATAGATGCTTTTTATGGCCTCTATATGGCCTCTTTGAACAGCAGCCAGAGGATTTGAGGTGGGTCAGAAGTTGATAAATCCAAGCTTTGAACCTGCTAGGTAAACCTGACTTGTCCTCACTGTTGAGCCACGCCTGAAACTTCCTGAGACTGCAGTCGAGACCTTGCCTGGATGCTTGACTGGCTTCTCCACAATAGATGGAATTACAGTGCCACCCAATTAAAAGCAGAACTTGTCCACCATGTCTGTCCTCCTTCAGCTTAGGTGACCTGGATTTAGCTTGATTTAGCAGACCCTGGAGGATCCATCTGCTGCCCATGACTGATGGCATTGTGCCTGTAAGGTTGTCCATAAAGGTTCTAATGAGGGGCTGTCACACTACATACAAGGTCGGGGGCCTCTGCACTCAACCTCAGCTGCCTTGACCAGTATATTCATAGCAAGGGTGAAGAGGATCACTCAGATCACAGTGAGATGATGCCCTTGTCCAGTCGATGCTGGAATTTGATGTTGAGGACCCAGCGGTGACTCTCAAGCTAAAGCTGCTGTAATAGTCCTTGATGTCAATGATCTTCCTAGGGACATGATGTTGGGTCAATGCAACCTCAACCAACTTGTGGGGTATTGACTCCTATGCATTGGCAAGTTCTAACCACAGCACAACCAGATGTCCTTTCCTCTCTCATGGTGCTCTGATCAGATGTGTGATGACACTAGTGTGCAAGCAGCCTGGCACACCTGCAATTCCCCCCCTTCTGCACTGCTGATTCGATATAAGCATTCTGGAAGAGAAACCCTAAAATAGGTAATTAATATTTCAGTGGAATTTAAAATTTTTGGAGTTGTGAGTGAGGACTTTGTGAAGATTGTTTGTTGAATGGCTGGTATTATTGGTAGGGCTCTGCCCCACCTGCCTCTATGGCCAAGCCACCACTGATGGCACCGCATTTTTTGGATGTAGATAACCTCAAATGCTACATATCAGTGCTTTCTTATTTCCTTTCAGGCAGCCTGGAATGAGGGTTTATTACAGATGCAAATGTAACAGAAGTAGATTATAAAATTTGACACATCTATTAGGACACAAGTCACCATCAGAGACACCTTTGAGTTCCATTTGAAAAACAACAATTGTCTAAATTGAATCATAGGCCATCTTTTAAATCATTCACCCCATATGGAAAACACAAAATACCAACTTTAACAAATTATTACAAAACCACTGGGAACAGTCTAAACTGGCAATTTTTTCCATTATATATATATTTTTTTTTACAGAAAGGATAGACTAGTAATTAGAACAAACATAGCAGGACTAAAAAAATGAAAGCAATCAGAAAGTCAAAAAATATAAACAAAAACAAACAGGAAGCTTCTGTGACAGCTGTTAAATGCGGTCTTCACACAGATCTGTTCAGTTCATAGGTTCTATAAAGCAAATTGAAAAGAAGTGGATGAAACCAAAAGGTCAAACTAATTAGACAAAGCAACATAAGTGTATGATAGATTGACAGAAACCATCACTGAAAATGAGATCAATGAAATGTCAGGCATCAAACATCCAGTGGCAGGGGTGTCATGCATCAATGTCCTTTTCAACACACACACATACACACACACACAAAGCACTACTGTTTAGTGTCTATCTCCAAGTCTACAAAATTCCCCACATGGTCTGGTTTATAGAATTTGCTTGATTTGGCTGTATTTCTATATATTAAAAAAAAAAAAAAAAAAATTCTAAACACCCGTTGAGGTTCTGGACTATGCGCCTGGGTCAACAGGTTGTATCAGGAAATTTTTCATCACGAAAAATCTAACTACTAGAAGAGTCTAACTACTACTCTAACCACATTTAAAGAATTTTCCCCATAACCGATTCCACATTTTCCCAAACAGTAAAAGCAGGTTCTAACATCTTGACATGTAGCTGAAACTACCCTGCTAAAAACCCCATTACAAAAATTTTTCCATAAGAAAAATCTCTGACGTTTTTAATCACATAATGGGCCTTAATGGGAATTGGCTTAATGATTTCCATCAGATTCTTCTGGGTTTTCATTAGGTTATTTTTCATTACCATAACAATAAAAGGAAATAAGTATTGGAACACTTGTGTTTGTTATTTAATATACTTCCAGTGCATATATCCACTTATGCCAACTGACTTAAATGTAAATATGCATGTAAATGTTAAATTTTACATACATGATATCTTTTGAGTTTGCACTTATACTTAAATATGACATAAAAATAGAAATCACAATTGATAAGGGAAAAAGAATTTGGACACTAAATTAAAAGTATATACAGTGGCTTGCAAAAGTATTAATCCCCCATGGAAATGATAAGACTTGTCTGAATGATAAATACACATATTCTTCCTGTCAGTATTTTTATTGCAAACCCATGTTCTCGCACAGTGACTTTTCAAGGTCAGAATTAATTACTGGTTAGTAAGCATTTCAAATAAAATCAAACACTGAAAAATGCTGCTCGCATAAATATTCAAACTCCCCACTTTCTGGAAGCTCCAGATAAAATATATTGTCTTAACGAGGACACAGCTGACTTCACCTGTAAAATATTAAACATCTTCCATTTTCTGAACAAAAACCACCTCAGCTGAACTGCTATTGAAGATACTGTCAGTCTGATGTAAAGGAGTGAAAATGAAGACTAAGGAGCATCCTAAGGAAGTTAAAAGTAAGGTAATAGAATATTATAACTTAGGAATAGGGTGTGAAATTATATCTAAGAGGTTGGATCGATAGTGCTGCACTGCTGGATCAATAGTGCTGAGGTGGAACCTACATCACACCATACTCTGGAGATGCTTTTCATCCTCAGAACATGGGCTTCTTGTTAAAATTGAAGGACGGATGGATGATGCAAAATACAGGGGGATATTACAAGAGAACCTGCTTCAGTCTGCTAAAACAAAAAAAAACAAAAGCTGGAGAGAAACCTTACCTTTCAGCAGGACAGTGATCACAAACACAAAGCCAAAGTAACACAGGAGTGGTTAAAAACAACAAGGTTTGTGTTCTACAGTGACCGAGGCAAAGTCCAGATCTGAGTACAATTGAGAATCTCTGGCACTGTTTGAAAATTGCAGGCGACAAACAACATCCAACCAGCCTGAAGAACCTGGAGCAAACTCTGCCAGGAAGAATGGGAACATCACTCCCAAACAGTGTGCAAAGCTGGAAGGAACATACTCCAACAGACTTAAAGCTGTTAATTCAGGAAAATGTGGTTCTACCAAGTAATATTCTCAAGGGGTTGAAAACTTACACAAGCAGCATTTTTTGTGTTTTTAATTATTTTAAAGATCTGTTGACAAATAATAAATTTTGACTTTTAAAATGTACTTATAAGAGCATATTGGTTTGCAATAAAATACTGTCTGGAACAATCTGTGTAAGTGTCATTTGTAATCCTGATGAAACTGATGACTTTTAAAAAGGGTGAATAATTTTGCAAAGTACTGCATATATGTAAAGGTTACATAAAATTAGACAAAGTTCTAGATATAAATGCCGCAAAAATGTTCTCATGCAAATTGCAACTTGTGTCATTATAAAACATTGACATTGGTTGGGAATATTTCATGCAACAAGCAGCAGTGAAGGTGGAGGAGCTTCATACAATTCTCAGGGAAAACATTATTAAACAACACTCAAATGGAAAATGCTACAGGGCCATAGCAAAGAGCAAATCCCTTAAGAATCTCTGTCAGTACAATTGGTTCAATTGTATGTAGGTGGAAAGTTTAGGGACCCACAACTAATTGTCCCTGGATAGGTGCACCACGCAAGATTTCACGTCGCGCTCTCAGACAAGTAATAAGGAAAGTAAGCAAGAAGCCAGCAGACACTCGAAAACAGATGAAATGAAAACAACAGAAACAGCAGTTACACAGAGATAATAACAAACCATGAACTGCATCGCAATCATCTCCATTCCTACACCTCGTGCAAAACTCCTTTACTGAAAAAGAAGTGTCATAAGTGTCATAGCCGAGGCTGGATTTTCTGTTTCCTGTTTGTTTTCCTGTGTCACCCCTTCCTTGTGTCTCCAGTGTTTTCTCTTGTTTCTCTTCACCTTGTACCCTGTTTGTGTTGGGCCATTCGTGGTTGAGAAAGCACAACCCCCAAATATACTGGTCGGCTGGGAGGGTTGCTAACTGGAGTCCCTCTGCCACTCTTTGTGCCTGAAATGGGCCCTTCTACCTGTTGCTGCCACAACGGCTTCCCCAGCCCCAAGCCCTACAGACTTCTCGGCAGTGTCCCTCAAGTACCATCACCTGAGAGTGGTCTTCAGCAAGGACTGGGCCCTCCCACTACCACTTCACTGCCCGTATGACTGAGCCATCAACCTGCTGCCAGGGGCCACCCTGCCTACCGGCCGTCTGTACAACCTTTCCCGCCCCGAACGAGAGTCCATGGAGCAATATATTAACGACTCACTCGCCACCGGCATAATCAGACCCTCTTCCTTTTGCATTTAGTCAAATCACAACTCTTTTGGAACAACATACTCTGGTCAGGTTGGAGCATCATGATAGGTGTCTGCTTTTCTGCAAACTGGGGCATTATACATCATCAAAGGAAACAAATGGAGAGATATATTAGAGGAGCATTTAATCTCTTCAGCCAAGAAAAAGAGAAGCTGAATGTTCCCCCCTAACCCCCCCCACCCCACCCCACCCCAAAAAAAGACCCCAAACATACAGCCAAAATACCTCAGTAAGGCCGTGCATGGCCTAGCCCATCTCCTGACTTGATTGCCATTGAAAAGGTATGCAGGATTTTTAAATTGAGCCCATCAGGGGGACACTCTTAACCTTGGATGATTTGATTTGCCAGGAGGAATGAGCCAAAATTGAACCACAATGCTGCGAAAACCAAATTACTTGTTACCATTTGTTACCACAAATGTCTCAATGCTGTAATTGCCTAAGTCCTAATGTTAATTTGTGGTGTCTGAATATTTTCCCCATCAATTTCATTTTTTAAACATCTTTGTTTATGCTTACAAATACATACCTTTTTGTTCATATTTATAAGTATGAAGTCAAAAGATATTATGTGTGTAAATTGAAAGAGCCTATATGCACTGGAAGTATATTAAATAACAAAAACAGCTTCCGAATACGTATTTCCCCTCACTGTAATTAACACCAGAATGCAATATTTTCCTTCTTTTATTCTGATGGTAGAGGATTACCATCAGAATAAATTTAAATAAGCCACTGGGAACCATTAGCAACAACACATTTTATTAAACTATTACAGACCACCAGTAACACATCAAAATCTATTAAATATCCATTAGTTACTAATATTTTTATCAGCAGGGTAATGTCCAAGGTGCCCTGCTAAAACTAGCACTTAGCTTGTTATTCATATCACTAGCACCTAGCTGGAAATCTGGTTATTAATCTTGCTATTGAACAAGCTTTTATTATTATTATTATTATTATTATTATATTGTTAATTCATAGATAAATGCTGCCCACAATATGAATAATTGTGTTCATTTTAAAGCTGCACTAAGGTTAATGAATAAATAAAATGATTTCACATCTTTCACTTTTAATCCTGTCAGTCAATTAAGGTAAAATAGGCAGTTTTAGTTTACTCACTATTAGCTAAACAGTTCACAAGCTTGGCCCATTTTTTATTTTTATTTTTTACCTTTTTTTTTTAACTAGTCTGCACCCTCCTTCAGTAATTTTCTATATTTTGGTTTATTGTGTCAATTATTACTACACATGAACACTGAGAGTTAAACTTCAGATTTGAATCAGCGTTGAATCAGTGTCTTCTTCTTTTCTGCTCATCTCGTCTGTAGTTCTGTATTACTGAAAATGTAAATATGCATTTGTCTTTACCATATAGTATACTGTATGTGCATATATTGAACTACTATATAAATAGACACTCCAGAAACCAGAAACGAGATGGCTATATGTTAAATCAGTTACTATAAGGGAGACTATCAGGAGGGGAGAACTGACAGTGTCCTTCTTTCTTTGATCTCTCTCTCTCTCTCTCTCTCTCTCTTTCTCTCCCTTTCTCTCCCTTGCTCTTTCTCTCCAAATATGAATGTGTGTATATTAGCTAAGTGAAACCTCCATTCCCTCACCCATTGAGATTAGCTAGCAGACTAATTCTCTCACTAACCCTACTACTTTGAAGTCTCCTGCCAGACAGCCAAGAGCTTTTCTGCCTCATTTACATAATCTAGCTGCTGCGTTCCATCACACAGATGTCTATTTGAGGGAAATGTTAGATACTCTAATTTCCTACCAAGATAGCATCATCATCACCACTGATATCATTTCTGGTTCCCTTGGGGATGCAAAATGACATTTAACAGGGCCTGATACATCCATCCATCCATCCATCCATCCATCCATCCATCCATCTATCCATCTATCTATCTATCTATCTATCTATCTATCTATC
>CM075017.1:9721277-9736579 GCA_037576675.1 Pangasius sanitwongsei | reverse complement strand
ATCTATCTATCTATCTATCTATCTATCTATCTATCTATCTATCTATCTATCTATCTATCTATCTATCTATCTATGTGCCCGTCTATCTGTATGTCTATTCTCATGAAAAAACATAACATTACATTTGAATACATCTTTGTGTCCAGTTAAAGACAACACGTGTTGGATTACTATAAACACGAGTAATATTGTTAACATAAATAAGGAATAAAACACTTCACTGGGTGCTGTTATAGGAAAATAATAAAGTACAGTTGGAAATACTGTTACCATCCTGAAGTAAATTATTTTTCTATAACGGCATGTCCCGAAGTGTTTTAGTCCTCTTATTGCCACAGGTAATCACAGCCCTACTGATTTTCTGCACAACAGCATGATTGCGAGTGTGATAGTCCTTTTATACAACAATTCTATAAACAAGTAACTGACACATCAGACAAAATATGGCCCCTGTCAACGAAAATAGTTCCCAAAGAAGCCACAGCTGGATAGAGCATTGTGTGTTGCCATGCAATGCACAGACTGATTGACAGCTCATAGTAAATGTAGTAATGATTGCAGAGAGAAAGTGAAAGAAATCACAGCTCAACACAGATCTTGCCTCTTACCACGCTCTCCTGTCCAAATTCTCATCTGAAGTGACTTCTGGTAAGAGTGCCTTCTACAAGGAAAAGCTGGAAACTTCTTGCAAAGTACCACAACATCTTTTCTTCACTACTCAACCCACTGGCTGCTTCTGCTCTGTCCTCCCTGACTGCTGAAGACTTTGCCACCTTTTATGATGAGAAGATTGAAAAAATCTGCCAGACATTCACTTCTACCCCAACTCCTACACTACACACTGAGGATTCCCCTTCTCCTTCACTGGCACATTTTTCTAAACTAGCAATAGAAGAGATCCTGCAAGCCATCTTGTCCTTCAATCCTACCACATGCCCACTGGATCCAATCCCTTCCACAATGCTCCAGACCATCTCCCCTTCATCACCACCTCCCCTTCATCACCACTATCATCAAAGTATAACATCTGGCCATGTACCAACTGCAGTCAAGAGAGCAAGGGTTATTCCCATCCTGAAGAAACCCACTCTGGATCCCTCTGACATCAGCAACTACTGACCGGTATCACTTCTCACTTTTCTTTCTAAAATCCTCAAACGAACTGTCTACAATCAACTATTTCTCTATCTCTCACAGAACAACCTCCAAGATCCTAACCAGTCTGGCTTCAAACCGGCACATTCCACAGAGACTGCCCTTTTGGCCTTCACTGAAAAGCTAGATGCTGCTAGATCGGCCAAACTGTCATCATTCCTCATCCTCCTTGACTTTTCAGCAGCGTTTGACACAGTGAACCACAAGACTCTCTTGTCCACCCTCATGAGTCTAGGAATTCATGGTACAGCATGGCAATGGTTTGCTTCCTACCTGGAAGTTCATCCCCCTGTCAGGATCTTGCAATCTCCCTGGACAACTCTCTGCTCTCACCTTCGGTTACTGCATGCAACCTTGGGGTAACCATGGACAATCAACTGTTCCTCTCACATTGCTAATCTGACACATTCATGTCGATTTCCCCTTTATAACATCAGAAGGATTCATCCATTTCTCTCCACACAGGCCACTCAGGTGTTTGTTCAGTCCCTTGTCATTTAAAAACTTGCTCCTGGCAGGTCTGCCTCTGAGCACCATTCGACCTCTGCAAGTGATACAGAATGCAGCTGCATGACTGGTTTTCAACCTTCCTAAGTTCTCCCACACCACCCCATTGCTACGCTCCCTCCTCTGGCTTCCTGTAGCTGCCCGCATCAGACTTAAAACACTGATGCTTGAAGCCAAAGAAAACGGACCAGCACCCACTTATCTCAAAGCACTTATCACATCCCGTACTGCACCACAGTCCCTCCGAACCTCTAGCACTACTCGACTGGTCCCACCATCTCTCAGGGTACAAGGAAGGCATGCATTGAGACTCTTCTCTGTTCTGGCACCTAGGTGGTTGAATGAACTTTCCCTAGATGACAGCTAAGTCACTGGCAGTCTTCAAACGACGTCTAGAGAATTACCTCTTCCTAAAGTACTTAAATTAGCACTTTAAAATAAAAAAAAAACTTTGTATTGTCTGAGTGCTTATTACTATATTACCTCCCCAGCAGTGTTTTTTGACTGATGGTATTCTTAGTTTGTGACCTAGCGAACCAGTATCAGAATGTATTTATTGATAGAGACTTCAAAGCATTCTGTAAATCACTCTGGATAAGGGCTTCTTCCAAATGCCATCAAATGTAATTGTAAATGTAAACTATTGGTAGAAATCGAATATTATGCAGCGAACACAGACAAGGGGAGTGATACAAAAAGTAAAATGTACCAGTGCTGTTACACTAGTGGAACGCTGCTTGTCCAATCAAATAGTGGACTGGAAGTGTTGTAGAAAAACCTTTATAACCTCTATTCTTTCACCAGGCACTCTTCTTTTGTCTCATTCGAAGTTGATAAGATAAAAAATACAGCTTGTCATGCTGAAAAACTTTATAGCTTTGTAGCTTTTCGTGTGACTATTACAAAATGCTGACACTGGAGACTCCTTCCATAAATGTTTGATAACGTTAAACCCTGTGTAAGTTGTTACTATAGAAGCAATAAAGTATGAGAACAACCTTAACATAAACATGATTTACATATGCCTTAACATAAACATGATTTACATATGCCTTAACATAAACATGATTTGCAGCTGCACTACTATCAGAGCTGCTGTTAAAGTAAAAAATAGACAAAGATTGCAATTTTATAACCAGACATGTTTTTTTTTTCTTTTCCTAACTATGGCTAAAAATTACTTAATGAAATCTCACCTTTTTTTTTTTTTTTTAACAAAATAGCATTACTTTGCATTTCATTTTTATAAAATCTATTTGCATAACTGTTAAATCAGCAAAAAAGGCATTACAAATGTGATGCCTGTTGGGTGATCTCCTCCCATAATAAAATCTATAAAAAGGTTATTATATATGAGTCAGCTCTTAACATTCACCTCAAGGATTTGAATTGGTCGCAAAGGACTGAGGGGGAGGTTTTATGTTGCTAGCTAGCAGATCCGGTATCTGTTAGCTAATTAGACAACTTACTCTGGTTAAGGTCAAACTGAGGGATTCACTTTTATGGAAAATGATAAATGGACATAATAACGCATTGTTCATACATAATGTAACATATTTGGTGACAAGTGCATAATATGAACTCTAAGAAAGGTAGGTGCAAACATAAAATCTGTGGTTAATTTCAAACGAGCTGCCCATTCAGCCCATTTAAGACTTTAAGCATGAAGAAGTTACCTTCTGATTTTCAGAGGGCATGACAGAACTTGGATGTGTCTCACTGAAGCTGTCTCGGTTTCATTCTTTATAAATTTTGGAGGGAATTTTCTGTGCACAATACTGAGTATGGAATGTTGAGGACGTTGAGAATGTTATAGGAATGTTGAGAATGTTATAGGAATACTCTGAGACCTAGAAAGTAAGGAATAAAATACTAGGGGGTGCACTGATGTAAGAAAATAAACAACAATGGGGAGGTCTGATGTGGCCCAATATAAAAAAGAGTTATTAGTCCAGCCTGAAAGTGGATAGATTGTGGAATATTTTATTCAGTGCTGTGGTATAAAGGTAATTAAAGCACTTTCTCTGGTAGTGTCTCTGACTGTTTCTGTCACTTGTGCTGTGAATCAGGAATTTGTTTGCTACACTGATTCCAAAGTAATTGAACACTATGTTGAGAAAAAAAAAATGGAATATTAAACATTTAGCATTACATATCAGATACATTCTCACAAGGTCTAGACTTAATGATAGACTTCATGCTTCAGTTAGCAAACAGCTGCCCTATAAGACCTTGTGGGAAACTGATATTAGACTCACTCTATAATTTTCCTTGTTCGGTAGGCCTTCATCTAAGCTATATATTAGACTCCTACCTCACACTGAGATCAACTGAGTGAGTATAGTCAGAGATAATTCAGTAAATAAAGCACATTTCCAGAATTGCATGCAACTTTATATGCAATATCAGGACAGTCATTTCCTTTCTAACATTTAAAATCACATCATGTCTAAATAATCCATGTCTTTTCTGTTCTAATTAATCCCACTATGTGCCTATTTGGAAACAAATAACCTACAAAACCCTCCATCAAGAGCTCTGTTTGTGAATTGTTATGTGGTTTGTCAAACATCTAATGCAGAAGGTTCGGCTTTTGCTCAGTGTCTCCGCTAGTGTTTGATAAACCTCCCTTTTGTAGCAAGACGTGATTCGCATTTGTAATCAGAACTGTAGCACTCTGTCCTGATTGCTAATTGTATCCTTTGGGCCTTGCATGCCTGCTGCATGGTTATTATTTTGTTCGCGCCCTCCCTCCTTCACTTCCGACCCCCATCCTTTCCCTTTCTATTCCCCCCATGTGTTTTTATGGACGTAATTCAGTTCTGTTTAGTGAACCACCATATGAGCTGCCTATCACACTGGACACTCTGCTTTCAGTGATCCTAATTGGTTCAGCTGCACTTGGATTTATGCCGTTAAATTGGATCATGTAGAGGGATCAGATTAGAGTAATTTTGTGTTTTTCAGTAATTTTTCAGGTAAAGCAAAATCTTTTATTTAAATTCATGGCAGAGTATGAAAGTCTGGAGAATCCATGCATGATCATTAAAATTGGTGTAATTAAATTAATTACCTATACCTTATTTTGCTAGTACTGGCCATTATTAAACATTTGTAGATTACAGAAGTTTAAGAATCTTTCTTCCACTAAAGTTGTCTAGCAATCACCTACTTGTTAGGGGTGTAACAATACACAAAATTCAAAGTCGATACAATATGGAGGTGTCGTGATACAATACATTTTCAATACAGCAGAAAATAAGCATCACCTGAATATAGGCCTTAGATTTCCTTTTTCAATTGATTAAAACATTCAACATAATGAAAGTACAAAAATTGAAACTTAATAATGACACAGAAAGTGCTCCCATACACCAGACCATTAAGATTTGGAGGAACTTTGCTGCTTACCGAAGCATTACTGTTTTCCTCGAGCTAAAATGTTAGGACAGAATGCTACAGTATTTTTTTTTTTTTAAATCCCGTACCCTCTCCAGATTCAAGTCGAAGAGGAACTTACTTTTTCAGAGGATGCAGTGCGGGCATAATTAAGTTTCAATGTTTATTACACCTCAAGTAATTTAAGCTGTATTTTATGAAAAATATCATACTTTATTATACAGTCTGTTGGATTTATTGTTCGATAAGCATAATAGTTGTGGAATATACAGTGCCACAGAAACTGATAGCTGCCTAGCATGATAGTGCTAACTCTATAAATCCATTTTTGTAGCTTTATGTATTTTGCATATCACACAATGGATCTTATGTAGCATTTTCGTAAGCTATATACAGTGCCCCTAGAAAGTATTCACACACACACACACACACACACACACACACACACACCCCAACATCAAAGTATATTAGTATGGGAGACATACTAGACATGGGAGGCAGTCGTGGCCTAATGGTCCGAGAGTCAGACTTGTAACCCGAAGGTGAACCCGAAGGTTGTGGGTCCGAGTCTCAGGTCCGGCAGGGATTGTAGGTGGGGGGAGTGAACGACCAGCGATCTCTCCCACCCTCAATACCACGACTGAGGTGAGACCCTTGAGCAAGGCACCGATCCCCCAACTGCTCCCCGGGCGCTGCAGCTAAAAATGGCTGCCCACTACTCCGGGTGTGTGTTCACGGGTGTGTGTGTTCACTACTGTGTGTGTGCATTTGGATGGGTTAAATGCAGAGCACAAATTCCGAGTATGGGTCACCATACTTGGCCACAAGTCACTTCATTTCTGCTCATTTGAAGTGACTGTCAGAAATAAAATTAAATACAGTATTTAGATATCTTTAGAATTATTAAAAAAAATAAAATGTCTACAAACTGCATAATTGATAAGTATTCACTGCTCTTTCTCATATTTACAGCGTACACTAAATATGCGTACACAGGGTGCAGAAGGTTATTAAAACATTGGCAAAGCTTTGAACCTTCTTAGGAGAACTGTAAAATCCATTAATCCAAAACAAAGTGGAAAAAACCCAGACACTACCTAGATCAAGCCAAACTGAGTGCCCAGGCAAGAAGGGTAATTGTAGGAGAAGTTTCCAAGAGTCCAGCTACAACACTGAAGGGGTTACAGAGCTCACTGGCTGAAATAGGAGAACCTGTGCAGACCTCAACAATATCATCAGCTCTTCACAGATCCGGCTTCTATGGGAGAGTGGCCAGAAGGAAGCCACTTCTGAGAAACTTCACGTTAGAAAATCTGAGAGCTTTCGGAAAAACAGATTTTGTGGTCTGATGAGACTAAAGTCGAGCAAGTTGATCTAAAGCCAAAGCATAATGTTTGGTGCAAACCAAATATAGCCCAACACCCAGGTAACACCATCCCTGTGATCAAGCTCTCAGATTGCTTTTCAGCAGGAAGAACTTGTAAGCTTGTTGCCATTACACACAAATATAAGCAAATTGACAATGAGTGAAAACTTGGGGCAAAAACCATAAAAGAATGGCTTGCCAAAAAAAAGCAGGTTTGTGTTTTGGAGTGGCCAAATCAAAGCCCAGACTTTCAATCCAAATGAAAATCTGTGGCATGAGATGAAAATTGCTATCTACCAAAATTCTCCATCTAATTTGGCAGCATTGGAGAAAATTTGCAATGAGGAATGGAAGAAAATGCCAAACACAAAATGTGCAAAAGCTCATAGGGACACATCTGAGAAAACTCAAATCTGTAATTTCTGCAAAAAGTATCTAAATACTTCATTTAATTTTATTTCTGTAGAGTCACTTCAAAAGGAGCAGAAAAAAACACCCATTCCCAATCCCATGCTTAAATATGATGTTGCAATACAGCAAAAAGAGAAATAATCATAGGGGGGTGAATTTCTTCTCAAATTCTCAAACCCGACTCGATGTTCCATAATATTAAACATAATTGTCATGCGACAGAGACAGATGTAGTAAAATGCAAATGCAGTTTAGAATTTATTAAAAATTATAAATAATAAATGTATGATGTGCTGTTCTTTAATTAATAAGAAATTGTTGGAGCTGGTGGTATAAGAGCAATAAAACACATTGGTACGTGCTGTTATAGGAAATAATCAACTTTTAGGGGTGGTAACAGTAACTATGCCTCCCATCACCACGTCATCATTTTTTTCCCCTATAACAACATGCCCCAAATGTTTTATTTCCTTCATCCGAGAGGGAATTTTGAATAGGAAGGTCTGTTTGGTGATCCTGCTATATGACTGAGTTCAATTTTTATTTATGTGTTACGTTTCTGACAAACTGCCATATTTGTTCTATTATTTTGTGAGGCAGTCATAATAAATTCAATTAAATTCGAGTTGTTTGCAAAGCCTTTACATGCTTGTTAGCCTACTAAATTAATGCTCTACATTTACCATGGAAGTCATACATTTTACTGAACTATTTTAAGGCTACAAATAACCTTAAAGGTTAGGTTTTATTCCACATATAATGAATATAAGCCTCATCTGCTCATCGGCTTTGATTTCCAAACTAAAGCTATTTCTGTATCTTAAATTATGTGTGAATTCACCATGAACTTTTATGCTGCAATATGTAATAGCCTTTGTGCTGCATTTGTCACATATTCAACTCTGTCACTGGAAGCCATATAGCCTGCTAGCACTCACCACAGCTGATTAATCTTTCCTTCTAAATATATGAATGTAAAACTGCCTGCATATGGTTCAGTAATCGCCTTCAGACAATTTTTGGCCAGCTTTTAATAGTTCTTGTAAAAAAAAGAGAGATATCTCCATTCCAACTACATACTGTATGTTTACCTTTGAAAGATGCTGTATTGTTCATTGTGTTTGGTGAAAAGCACTACTTTTACAGGCTATAATCACTGCGCTACCTGTCTTTATGTCCATTTTGCTCTTCTAGCTTGAGATAGCAGGTTGAAATGTGTTCTGAGGATATGCGGAGGCCACAGCTCCAGCTGCACAGGGCGAGCACTGATGAATATGTGGGCTGACTGGACGTCCTTAATTATTTACACCATCTCCTTAATCAAGGCTACATCTAGCAAAGATGGGACAGGCTGACGAAGCCGTATCAGGACTCCACTGGGTCTGTGTCAGTGTCTTGCAAAGTGCACACTCTGCATTTCATCGTACCTGCTTTAAGGACACTGTTTGCACTTCGTCTTCAAAGCCACTCTCACTGTTTCTTACATGCCATATAATTACTTTGCCACCTGTTTTTCAGTTTCCAGATTTTTCGCTCCTTGAAAAAAAAAAAAAAGTTATATGACAGACTCTTTGCTGATTCACAAAGACACAAATGTCCTAGACAGTTTTGTATTTTACACCTCTAGTTTTGTTTCTTTTTTGTATACCGGTCCATGAAGCATCATTATGAGC
Source organism: Pangasius sanitwongsei (assembly GCA_037576675.1). Lineage (NCBI taxonomy): Eukaryota > Metazoa > Chordata > Actinopteri > Siluriformes > Pangasiidae > Pangasius > Pangasius sanitwongsei. The sequence continues at coordinate 9,728,068 of CM075017.1, read as the reverse complement.
AGAGAGCAAGAAAAAGAAAAGCTATGATGAGAAAGGAAATGTGGCTTTTGATGTGTCAGAAAGATGACATACAAATGTTATTTTTTTCTCAAGCAGAGTCCTGATTTTTTTATGTCAACATAAAGAATGACTCAGTATTTATCTAGTACCTCTTTCCCCTTAACACTTCAGAAGATGATTAGCACAGCCTCTAAATAATGGATCAGATCTAACATAAACTGTCATCACTTCAAATCCCTGTTACTTTAATCAGATATATTAAGTGAAATTGTTAGAATGCTGGAAAATTGGGGGAAAAAACGAGCAGATAAAGAAGAAAGCCTACAGCAAATTAGAAGTAGGCACGTTTAATTTAATGCATGTGCCACTGTGAAATCAGTTTCGTTTATGTGGCAAACCAGGACAAATTGAGACAGAGTTGGCAAGCCTTGCCAGTCACAGTCGCTTCAGTCTGCCAAGCCATGCATATGAACCTGAGGAGTGCAACATGTTGTTATATGACTGACGATATTGTGTTTTCCCAGCCAATTTTCCATCTTCTTATGGCATTTAGCAAATGCTTAGCGAAAGCACAAAAATTAATATTATGGATACACAATATTCAGTATGTATAAATATTACATTGACTTTCCATATCATATCATGTGATATATTCAAGAGCAAGAAACAAGGTATGTTATACAACAGTTAGTTCCAGTTCACTAATTAGATTGGCTGAGTAGCGTTCCAAGGGTGCTTATACTTCCCATAACCACTCTGGGACATTTCACTGTGTGTATCACTCCACTCGTCAGTGTTCACCACCTAAAATTCCACTTCCTAGTTCAAAATGATTACTACAGTAGTGTTAGTGATGTCATCAGCGGACATGGCAAACAATACTTTTCAGGACTTTTGACTTAAAATGTGAAAGCTTGTGTAACACTTCCCAGGTTCGGGCAGGGAATGAGCAAGCTGGAGGCAGGCTTGGAACAACTCGAAAGGCGCTTTATTCATTATCTTTTACTTTTGCTTTTCAGCAGTTTTATTTTATAAATACACACACACACACACACACACGGCTCTGTGCTGGTTGGCTCTCTCTGTTGAGGCACTCGTCTCTCTCCTTTTTATCCTCGCCACAGCTCACTGCAACACAGAACATTCATTAGTCCAGTTCCCCAGCCCCAGCCTGTGCTCACTGTAGCCTCAGCTTTTTATTCTTGGCTGAAAGAAGTGGAACCCGACATGGTCTTCTGCTGTTGTAGCCCATTCGCCTCAAGGTTCGACTTACTGTGCATTCTGAAATGCTTTTCTGCTCACAATTGTACAGAGTGGCTATCTGAGTGGTTACTGTAGCCTTCTGTCAGCTCGAACCAGTCTGGCATTCTCCATTGACCTCTCTCATCATCAAGGCATCCTAATAAAGTGCCAGACGAGTATATATATAGATAGATATAGATATAGATGAAATTCGTTAATAATACAAAAAGTTCTTATGCAGGTTATATCTTTGATATTCCAAGTTTCCTGAATTCAGCAATATAATTTTTGTCATAAATGCATAATGTTGAAATATATATATCATGGTATAAAGAATGCATTTTTTTACTGATTCATTTTAATGTCCTGTTAAAAGTAAAACCAAAATGACTGTGCTTGGTTGAACTGCATAGTTCATAAGTAACTACTTAAATTCCAGAAAAAAAAAAAAAAATTATTGAATTAAAGAAAATGAATGAAAAATTCCCAGACATTAATGAAATTCAAAATAGGCAAATCTTGTAGAAAAGCTGCATTTACTCACTCCTTTACTCACTGATTAATGAAAAAACCCAGACATTAATGAAATTCAGTACAGACAAATCTTGTAGAAAAGCTGCATTTGCTCACTCCCTTACTCACTTTCAGTAACCACGTTATTAGCCGTGTTGCATGAGAAACCTACAGCGTTTTGAAAAGTCTCATGTTAAACTGTTTTTCAGTAATGTTCATGCCTGATGTTCAGTGTAGTCAATCACCCAGATCATGTTTAGTAGCCAAAGTTTACGCATATAACTTTGGTTGTCTGATTGCTTTTAAGGTAAAATAGGTATTAAGTAAAGAATCACATTGCTCATTATTAACTAGCTGACTGAATTAATCGTATATGACAATACAATAACCACCCCATCTGTAAGCAGAGGCAATCGTCTGATTAAATTGGGTTATTTTAATTTTAAACGTTAGACTTTTTAAAAAATTGTCACAAATTAGATTCATGTTCATTGTGACAGCCATATTAATTTATATTTACTTTAACAAATGGTGTGTTGAATGCATAGTAAAAAAAAATATGATGAATATTATCATGTTAATGGATAAATCCCAGAGTGCAAATATGCATGTAACATGCAAAGCAAAGCAATTTAATTGGATGTATTCATACTGCAAATAGAGTAATCCTTCCATCCAGTCCTAGCTAATTAAAGAATCTGCTTAAGCCAATGGCGCCAATCAAATACAGTCACTGTGTAAAATGAAATGAATGTTATTGTACATGGACTTTATATTACATAGTATTACTGACTCTAATACTGCTATTACTATTATGCCTACAAATCTACTCACTGTAAATTTAAAGTATTTATTTTACAGCAAAATACTGTTTTATTATTTTACAGGATTGTACTATAAATCAGGCAGTTAGAGCAGCGCATTGGTTTACAGTAAAATCCATGTACAGGGGGCTTTATTAACAGATCTAAAAATAAAATTTAAAAAAAAAAAAAAACACAGTCCAAAATCTGAGTGGTAATTGTGGCAAGGGGCAAACAGAAAGACAAAATATTTCCAAAGCAGACAGCAAATCCAGAAAGTATACGATAGGCAAGGGAACGGTCAAAACACTATAATGGCAATCCAGGTAAAGAAGGCTCAGAACTTACACAAATGCTGGAATTGGCAAGAATTCTCGAAAGTGTATAGTCATAGACATATGTGAATACGTTGATGTTGCATTGGCTTGGCTGTGATGCATTTAGTGAGTTAGCATCGGCGCCATATTACAGCAGTATACAGGCAGACCCGACAACAAGGCATTGCATTTTCCAAGGAGGTGTTTTAATTTAGTAATTTGCATGTAAATTACATGACTTTGCCAGTGGTCAGTGATGTGCATGTGTAGTCTACAGCTGTTTTCATCATGCACTTTGACACAAGGTTGTTGTTCCAAAATAAGTCGTACTCTATCAAGTAAGCATCAATGTAGATTTGAATAGCCTCATCCAGGGATTGCTATTTTGAATTATAGAGTAAAATCAGCTCTCATCATGCAAGTCAAACTTGATGAATACCATCTATAATATTATATTATAATATTAATATCACAATATTAATTACATAATTAATATTATGATATTAATTTTATAATATGTAACCATAATATTATATGAGGAAAGCCCATCTCCCACCCCCCATCCTCACCATATTCTACAGAGGGACTAGCGAGAGCATCCTGAGCAGCTGCATCACTGCCTGGTTTGGAAATTGCACCGTCTCATATCGCAAGGCCCTGCAGTGGATAGTGAGGACGGCTGAGAATATCATCAGGGTCTCTCGTCCGCCCATCATAGACATTTACACCATACGCACCCCTCACACAAACTCTTCATCCTCCTGCCCTCTGGCAAACGGTACAGAAGCATTCGGGCCCTCACGGCCAGACTGTGTAACAGTTTCTTCCCCCAAGCCATCAGACTCCTCAATACTCAGAGACTGGACTGACAACACACACACACACACACACACACACACATACACTCATACTCAACTGAACACCATCCCACTCCCTTTGCAATTTTTGCACATTTCTGTAGTTGCTACCTACATTTTTTTGTTGCTACTGTATTTATAAAAATATTGTATAGAATTTCTTGTCATTGCTGTACTCTCTGCCTGGCTGCTACCCCAATAACTGCTATGTCAATATATAGTACAAGCTTATCTGCCGAATACTACGTAATAGCATGTTATGTAAACATTCACAGCAATTTATTATATCGTTTTTCTTTCGCACTACTGTTATATCTGACACGTTCATACTAGAACTGTGTATTGGTCTGTGCTGCACTGCCTCGTACTGTGCCTATTGTACTGTCTTAGTTATTGGATTGTTTTAGTAGTTGTTGTACTGCCTTGTGCTGTTTGCACGCGTTTGCATGTGCACTTTATGTAGTAATGTGTAGTCTCTTGTAGTTCTGTGTTGTTTTATGTTTTATTTATACAAACTAGCTGTATATGGTTGAAATGACAATAACGGCACTTGACTTGACTTGCCTTGATACACACACACACACACACACATATATATATATATATATATATATAATTCAATTTAATATTAAGATATAATATTATACAATAGCATATTAATATTACAATATGAGACATGTCTCATAAAGAGTGCTGAATAGTGCATGCAGCATCTAGGTATCTATATCTATGATAGTAATGCCTAGGCCATAAATATTAAAAACAGGAAGTGACCGGAAGTAGTGAGCTAGAACTGAGGGGATGGAGACCTCTGCTGGCAGGGCAGTGTAATGTCCCTTGCCGGTGTGACAGTGTTGTGTAAAATATAAACACTGGGATAAACTTGTTGGATTATTTGAAACAGCTGGTGAAATATTGAAAAATACAATATGAATTGTGCACCAGTCAGTGACAGAGTGGACTAAAATTGACAGGAATTATCTCAAAACACTGTTGGCATCCTTACCTGACAGGATCGGCACTGTCATTAAGGCAAAGGAAAGCATAACCAAGTGTTAAGAAAGAAATAAGACTTTTTTTTTTTTTTGTCTGAGGAGCTTACAATATCACTGCTATAATGCTCCTAACAGTAGCCTACTGCTAGTACTACGATACAGACAGTCCTACAACCCACATATTAGATAAACAGAAAAAAAACACAATTCAATTCTCTTGCTATTAGGAATCTTTGTTCATGGTCTTTTTAATTATATAGGTTTGGATAAGGAGAATTACAAAATACTCCTACTACGATGCTACTATTAACACTACAATTATACTACAACTATTACTACATTATTTTATATGGTGCTGTGACATAGAGACAGAGAATATTGGACTAACTGTCCACCTGTCCAGTTTTGAACTTAAAAATCTTTATTCATAGCCTTTCTTATTTGCATTGTCTTGGATAAGGACATCAACGAGTCCTCAGTTGAAGAAATGAGATTGGGGATTTTGATTAAATATGAAATGGCCTGATTTAATAATTCATCACATGCCAATAACAGGATGGGTTTGTTTATCCAGACACTAGCCGATGAATTCACATGGTCATTTTCCCTTTGCTTTCCAGGAAGCACTCTGTTAGGCTCCTGTTATAGATTTAAACAAATTCAGAGTAAATGACAACTTATTAGTATTTGGCCATACCTCCTAACATTAAATTCAACTTTGATTATGTGTCTACTTTAGAGAGATAAGAAAATTAGATTGACAATTTCTAATTTTATGCCACCGTAAATGATTAAATGAACGACTACCTTTTGTAATTTTGGCCAATTTGAATATGTAATTGATTATACTGTATTTGGTTGTAAAGTGAAATTACAAAGTAGTTTAATAGTAGTTTAAGATGTTTCAGCATGCAGTACTTAGGGGGAACAAAGGCAGTGTGGTATTGTCTTAAATAAAGACATTTAGTGAAATGGCACTTTTCATATTTACATGCATTTATCATTTACATTTTGCTTTGACTAAAATAATGTAATACTTTTTTATCAACATAATCAAGATGATTAAAGACCCAGCTGATTGTGCTAAGCTACCATTAGCTGTTGTCATACTTTTTGACTTTAACTTAAAACCTGGCCGTTATTGTAATGCTGAAATTAAATGCCACCCCTCACATGTGCATGAATTCAGAACAGATTACAAGAGATTAAGAATTTCAACAGATTGTGTTGAGTTTAGGGCAAAAGGGAAGCAATTAACTTTTAACTTTACTTATTTACATAGCACCTTTCATACATAAAAATGCGGCTTACAGAGTTTCACAGTAAAATTAACTAGACAGCAATCCCACATATATAAAACAGTAAACAACAAATAAAAACAAAATAAAAAGAAAAAAATTAAAATGGAAAGAAAATGGAATTAAAAATAAGCATAAAAGGTTAAAAGGCTGTAAAAATGTTTTAAATTTAAAGGTTTAAAAAACTAAATCAATAGACTGTATATAATTATTAATTATTATAATAATATTGCCAAGAAAATGTATTTATTTATTTGTTTCTGTTTATTCAAGGCCATGATGTGTCCTCAAGCTAGACACATATTCTATTTTTCTTGGTATAAATTTTAACATCATTTCCCTGCCAGTCAACAAAGCTGGGAATGTTGTATTCTCAGACGTGTCCAGCTCTCTGAGGCGTAAACATTTCCACCACTTTTTTGTCTCTAGATGGAACCTGGTACAGATGTTTACTACAATGTACTGAGCATTGCAGCTCAAAAAAAAACCCCAAGCAGTTTACCCAGGGTTGATTCCCTTGCCCAGTGTGCCAGCCATTTCTCACTCCAGTCAAGCTTTCACTGGGACAGCTCTTGCTCTCCCTGTAGTGACTTGATTGTGGATGCTTAGTGGAGCTGGTTTACCTGATCTGTCTGTTCCCTCTTGTGAGCACTGCCAGTGTGTAAATGGTCCATCTGCTCCATGTGTTTGAGGAATTGGTTCACCTGGCAGGAGGTGCAGAGTAAGGTTTGTTCACACTCAGCTGGGCTTTAATGAATGACAGTAA
>CM075017.1:9687118-9708207 GCA_037576675.1 Pangasius sanitwongsei | reverse complement strand
TTCTTCACTCGACTCAGTCACAGACCACTAGAAAATCTAAATGCCTTGCTTTGTTTGAACAAAAAAAAGCTGTCTTCTTATGAAACACATGCAATATCCGCATATATTAAATCATCATTTGTCAGACAATGCAAAAAAGTATTCAAATCTCTGGGAGCAAACATGTAAAAAACAGACAGGGAAACAAAACAAAAGGAAAAAACAGATAGCGTGTGGAGCTTCATGAGAGCTGGGGACTGCAACTCCTAAGAATGATGTGTAGTAACATGCAGTTGTAACACATGTATATGTATCAAAAGCACAATATCAATAAAGAAGTATGCATAGACTGGGATGACAGTAGAACAAGACTGATAATGAAACTACACACAGTTGACAATAAGAATGAAGGGGAGCTAGCTAGCTCACCAAAACACAGATAAAAGTTCCTTAACTGTAAATTTATCTGTGGTAAGTACCTTCTTGTTTTAAAATACCAGGAACTGTTCATGATACTACCAGAAGCATCAGTTGGTGATTTGTCAAAGAGAAAGGAAGATAAGGTAGTTAAAATGCATTCACATCTACTTCTGAAAAATGAGTAATTCAGGTGCTTTCTCTTACATGTTATTGACTACAGAAATAATAAACTTGTATAAAAGCATGTCATTAAGTTTGGTGCGCAAATAATTCAGTGGGAAATTTCAATATGTAGCTTTTTAATTTTCAGTAACTATCAATGAACAGAGTAAAGTCAAATTAATTACAAACTATGCTGATTAAATGAGATAAAATGTCAACTGTGAAATATCTTAATTATCTTGCCTTACGTGTTTTAATGGCCCTGAGTGGGCCCTGTAATGACAAGCCCTGGGGGAAATGATGTCATTAGCCATATAAGAACATAGGCCCAGATTGGATATCTACATAAACACTGTTATACCTGAGGGGCTGATACATCACCGGGTAAAAAAAAAAAAAATTTAAGATACCTGAAGTCAAAGAAAAGTTTGAATGAGTGTAAGAAACTGACTGATGATGATGATGATGATGATAATAATAATAACTAAAAGGAAGAGAAAGAAAAAATATAATACACTAGGAAGGTTTTGTCAATATACACTGGGCATACGTTAGGATGAATAGCTCACAAGGCACATCAGCAGTGTGAAATAACACCAGCAATATTTGAAAAATGCACTGGCCCACTCATCAGGCATGTCCTCAATGACATCAGACATGCGATCAGCTCCTGATTTGAGTCACATTCAAAAAGAGGGAGATTTTCTATTTTACATTCATGTCTTGTCTTCTCTGGTAAGTACAGAAGAGGAACAATATAAAAACAGAGAATACCACATACCAAAAATCCAGCCAATTACTAGAGCTTCAGGTAGACATATGAAACAATAGCAAGCAGCCATAAGCCATAATAACCACTTAAGTGAAAGATGTAGACAAATCCCTGGGGAGAAAGAATAGGGAGGACAATGAATCAGGGATTACAGCAAGGCATTTTACACTGAGGGTGCTAGAATTTTAAACAGCATAGATGTGGGGTGCACTATGACATCACACCCGAACAATCGTCAAATATTTCTCCTTTTAACAGAGAATGTGTGTTGATTACAATGATTTATACTACAGCACAGTTCAATTCTAGATTAATTTTCTAGATTAATAAAAGCACTGCTCTAACATTAGAACAACTGTAACTTAAATGATGGTTTATATTAATGCACTCATTCTAATACAGTACATTATCATTTCTATAGTAACAGCTCATTCACAGGTTCTTGTATGAAAGATGCATCACATAATCTAAGCCTAATAATAAATGGATTAAAAGAACGTATCGTTGCTTAAAAAAAATAACAATCATTGGAATGGTGAAGTTTTCTGTTAGCAGATGTTTATTTAACATTTAAATTACCCAACATGGGAACGTTTCCCAACACAGGAGTCCGATTACTAGTGTTCTCAAGACTGGTCTTGGGCCCACAATTCAGTCTCGGTCTTGTCATAAACTGGTGAAATTTTATTCCGTCTTGTGTCGGTCTCGGCCTGCGATGACTCGAAATATTTTTCCGCCACCACCAAAGACCATACCATCATTTTCATGAACAAGTACTTTGTAATGTTGCCATTACAGTACAAAAGGTAAATGTCTCTCTCTGCATTTGGAGCTATATAGCATCTATAAATTTCAAGTAACTATGTTTCACAATACTTCATCTTTTTATGTTCAAAATAATATAGCACAAGTACTTGTAATGCACAGCTCTAATTGGTCTCAGAAAGTTGCATGAGCCAAACCAAATTCTAGGTTTTATTTACCTGCTGTGTGCTTAAATCAAAGGAAATGTGCTTTGACTTGCAAATTTTTACTTTAAAAACAGGAATATTTTGTATAATTAGAAAACTGTCATTTCATTTACCTCTCGCATGCTCCCTAACCCCCAGTACATTGATAGTGCTTGCTAGAAGAATGGGCTATGCTTAACATGTACTACGTATGTCCTGTGTACTTATTTGTAGAAAATGGTAATACCAAAGTAGAGGGATTATTTTACTTAATACAAGAGAAATTTCAAGTCAGGTTAGGAAGATAATACAACCAGCATATTAGCATTTATATTTCTTTTACAGTTATGGCATTTGGCAGACGCCCTTATCCAGAGCGACTTACAAAAGTGCTTTGAAGTCTATCAAAAATACATTCTGATACTGGCACGCTAGGTCATAAACTAGGAATACCATCAGTCCAAAAACTCTGCTGGGGAGGTAATAGACAAGCACTCAGACAACACTTTTTTTTTAAGTGCTAATTTAAGTACTTTATGAAGAGGAAAGTCTTTAGACATCATTTGAAGACTGCCAGTGATTCAGCTGTTCGGACATCTAGGAGAAGCTCATTCCACCACCTTGGTCCCAGAACAGAGAAGAGTCTCCTTGCATGCCTTCCTTGTACCCTGACAGATGGAGGGACCAGTGCTAGAGGATCGGAGGGACCGTGGTGCCGTGCGGGATGAGATAAGTGAGTGCTCGTCCGTTTTTGGCTTTGTAGGCAAGCATCAGTGTTTTAAATCTGATGCAGGCAGCCACAGGAACCTAGTGGAGGGAGCGTAGCAATGCGGTGGTGTGGGAGAACTTAAGAAGGTTGAAAACCACTCGTGCAGCTGCATTCTAGTATAGTTGTGGTCTTGCCCCTGCTTACAGCAGCTTCTTACTGCTGATGAGTGGTTTCCATCTTGTAGTATGGCCTCTATATTTTTGCTCTTGAAGTCTTCTTTGAACCATAGATTGTGATACCTTCACCCTTGCCCCATGGAGGTTGTTGGTGATGTCACTGATTATTGTTTTTGGATTTTTCTTCACAGCTCTCACAATGTTTCTGTCATCAACTGCTGTTGTTCCTTGGCCGACCTGTTCGATGTCTGGTTGTTAGTACACCAGTGGTTATTTTCTTTCTTTTTTTTAGGACATTCCCAGTTGTTGTATTGGCTATGCCCAATGCTTGTGCAAAGGCAATTTTCCCTCTTTTCTCAGCTTCAAAATGGCTTGCTTTTCTCCCATAGACAGCTCTCTGGTCTTCATGGCACACCTGGGAAAAATGATGGGTGTGTTCAAACAGAAGGTGCCATGTTTTAAGTTGTTTAACACATCTAGATGTAAATATCAGAAAATGAAAGCTGAAAATCTCATCTATCATCTCACATTCATCTTTTGATCTCAAACCCAAATGTCTTCAGTGCAGAGCAAAAACAAAAGAAATGGACTTGCTGTTCCAATACTTTTGGGGGGGACTGTAGATGCACCAAACCAAATTTCAGCTTGACCAAAACCAAATGCAAGCAATCATGAGTTACAGATGTGTGAGTAAATTAGGTTGTGCTTCATTAGAATTGATGTGGCGGCCATATTGTTTACAAATGAAAATAAGTAAATGCTGCTGCAGCAAACTATTTTAATTTTGTTAATGTTAATGCACAATTAATTTATATTTGAGGAGTTTAAATTTAAAAAATAGTAATTGAGGCATGTACAAAAGTTTAGAGACCATTCTAGTTATAAAGTTTCAGAACTTAATTAACTTGTTAGGCCTTAGGCTCGTTAGGACTGTTAGGCAGGTCAAGAATTATTAGAAATAACAATTCCAGAGTATAGTAAATTCTCTGACTCTTCAATTCTTGTGCTAATATAACAACCATGGGCTCCTCTAAGCAGCTGACTGAGGAATTGAAAATGAAGCTACATAATGCCTTCAAAGGAAGGGAAGTCTATAAAAAGATATCAAAGTGCTTCCAGCTCACAATTTCCACTGTCCGAAATGTCAAAAAAAAAAAAAAAAAAAAAAACTTTAGATAGAGCTGGCTGTATACTGGCAAGAAAAGCAAAGCAAATCCCCCATATGACACTAAGAGCCTGCAGAAAAGTTAAGCTGACACCTTAAACAGTGTGGTGCACCATTCTAATGTGCAGCATTGCTTGCACAAACATGATCTGCAGGGAACAGTCATCAGAAGGAAACCTGTGATCTTGTTTAAGCAATTTGCCTTCAAGTTTTCTTTGCTCTTTGCCTGGTGAGGGTCACGGTGGCAGTAGGCTGAGAAGATTAACCCAGATTTCTCTATCCCCAACTACAGATTTCAGCTCCTCCTGGGGGAATCCTCATCTTAAGACCAATGTGAGATGTAATATTTCCACTGGGTCCTGGGTCTGTCCTGGTGTCTCCAGCCAGTGGGATATATCTGATGCAGCTTAGCAGAAGCCAACAACGGCTTAACCACCACAGATCAGTAACACTGCTGCCACTGACCCAATCTGTTTGTCAATCTCACTTGTGGACAAGATCCCAAGGCACTGCCTCCTGAAGGGAGGACATGTCCACTGGGTTAAGGTTCTAGGTTCTCAAGTGGACCTTCAGCCCTCACTTACAACACAGTAGAAGTCAACTTCTTCTTTTTCTTCTTCTTCTTCTTTCGGCTTTTCCCTTCAGGGGTCGTAGAAGTCAGCACTACGACAAATTCACTCAGCAGAGCTTGTGCATGATCTTATCTCTTCCTGGGGTCCAGCACAACTTAGGGTTCCCACCCTGACAGGCAATGGCAAGCTTCTTGTTTTAACTTCATTAAGGATTTTAACATGGTCCTTTCAAACTCAAGGTACCCAACCTTAATATGTAGAAGAAAGAAGTATTTTCTGAAATAGGAGTTCTTATTTCACAAAAGGTTCTGCCAGATGTTTCCATGCAATCTGAAAGGCTCTCTTGATGTTACCAGGTAAATCTGGCCATCTGATCAGTTGACAGTTCTGCCCCTCTCTTTAACAAAATGTCCAAAATCTATGGCTCAAGTCTGATAATACAATCACAAAATTGATCAGTGACCTTTGGCCCAAGATGCTTGGGTACCAAGTACACTCATAAGCAACCTTGTGCACAAAGTGTTTGTTCTTGACAATCCATAGTTTGCACAGAGGTCTAGTAACATTCTACCACACATTTTCAGATCCATGTTGTCATTCCTCCAAATCCCATATTTCCAATTATCTCCATCATTCTTAGCATGTGCACTGAGGTCCACCAATAGCACTATGGAGTGAGTAGGACTAACCCTCTCCAGTACCTGATTCCCCTTCTCAAAGAAGGCTGAATACTCAATATGACTATTTGCTGCATAAATTTCATAGAAGGAACCCTCTTGTCTTTTGGGAAATAGTCAAACTACAAGGCACTCTGCCTCCAGATATTCAGTATCCCCACCACTGCCTGAGGCCTATCCTGTGGGAACTCCAGAACAGGGAATTCAAACTGTGTGTACATTTTAAAAAAATGGGTCTGAAATGTGAAAGAGAAAATTAGCTAATAGATCGGACATATCCCAGCCATCCTTAAGTGTTATCATGCTAGCTGTATTGGTTGGCATAATTAAATTGACAAGTTGGTACATCAGATTTGAGGCAATGACCAGTTTCCCAAATGTAATTGGTGCAACTGATTGCACTCATATTGCTATAAGTGCACCTAGTCAGAATGAATCTGATTTTGTCAAATCATTTTCATTCCCTAACTCACATAGTTCAGAGGAAAGATTCTACAATGACACACACTCTTTAATATGTTCAGTTGTAGAGCGTACCATTGGCCTGCATAAAGGGCAATGGTGTTGCCTGGATGTGACATCAGCATGTGCTTGTGCATGTGTACACAATCACTCCAGAAGGAGTCTCTATGTGGGTCTATAAGGTTTGTGCAACCAGGTAGGGGAGAAAACATGTCTGAAAATTCGGATTGCTACTTGGACCGGAGTGGAATCGGCTGTCTTTGAATGCTCTGACCCCCACTTGTCTCTCTCCACCACTTTTGAATGGCTTTGAGTACATTGCATAGTACACCAGAACTAACACAGCGCAATATCCTCATGCTGACCAGTCTAATGGCCCGCCAAGATTCATGCCAATTCCATCAAAGAGACTCTTGATAAGAAGGAGAGGGTGCAATGGCGCATTTGGAATGGCCAGCGGATTCACTAGCTGACATTCTTGGCAAGATGCACACCACTGATGAACATCACCATGTATGCCCAGACAGTAAAAATGTAGAAGAAAGTATAATATATAATTATTTAGCCAAATCTGCATACTTTTTAATGGATATTTCTATGAACTTACTCCTAAAATGTGATGACACTAGAAATACTGAAATTTCTTTGAGACCTGGTGATAGTTATATTGATCTGGGTTCATGCGAGCGCTACACAGTTCACTAGTAGAACAGGAGACAATGCACAGAATGCATTATCATATTAAAGTATCAATCTGAACAACAATGTGATCAACTTTATGTTCAGTGCATTTGTGTATGCATGTCCTTGAAAATGTGGTTTTGAACAAAGTTTCACCTTGAGCTAAAAAGACTAATGAGTGGTCAGAGACTGAAGATGCTGACATGGCTCTATCACAGGTCATGGCAGTGCATTTTAGAGCCTGTAGTTTGCACAGATTTATTCACATTGTATTCACACACTGTCAGTCACAGACAGGTAATTACTTCACTATTGTTCTCTCGAATTAAGATATTTTATTACAAAGCATGCAGACTTATCTAATAATTATCAAATGATCAAAATTATTATGCAAAAACTAATTTCACATTCAAAGCAGGTTTAACTTAAAGCACCATGGGTGGGCTTTTGGAGGCCAGGCCCACCTTGGCTGAAGTTTGTGCACCCCAAGGAGTTGTTCCGCAAGCACTCCCAAGCAAAATATTAATGTAGTAGACTAATTATGAATATATTATCATTAGTTGTGTGCTAGGTTGTTTAAATATGCTTAATATAAATTATGTATGTGTATATTTTCCTATTTTCAGAAATTGACTGGGTATTTTGAATTTACTGAAAAACTTCTCTACTAATGAGAAAGAATTAAGTTGTTTGTTTCATATTTCAAATTGTGTTTGTGGGTAAAATTTGGCACTGACAGCATATATCCATATCTTCTTCATTTTCTTCACTCAGCTGCATCATGCTCCTGCCAGTTTATCTCATAGCTCAGTATGGAAATAGTGATGTCTATACAGTTTATTTATATTCACCTGGCAGAAGCTTAGCTATACAAAATGTGACAACATACAGGTGGTGGATAATAACTAAGCAGATGGCATGCAAGAATCAAAAAGAGCAAAGACGAAAACAATGAATAAAAGCAAAACAGAAAACAAAGGCTTTACTGAAACATGGGGTCAGGTCCTAAGTGTCCTATCTAACAAGCTTTGTTAAGGTTTTTTTTTTTTTTGTAAATTAAAATTATAAGGGGAACAATTTAAGAAAATAAATAAATTAAATAAAGGTAAAACAAAAAAGATATGATATAAACTAATCTGGCATACTTGTACTACTTTCCAACAAATTATATGGAATTGAAAGTTCTCTTTAAAATACACACAGTAATGGACTGTCATATGTTGGTTCCAATAAAATAGAATAAAATTAATAATCAATATACCACAGTGCTGTTAAATTCTCAAATCTGATTGGTCAGAAGGAAATGACTGTTTACACCTGTTACTACATAAATCATAATGGGAAGTAACTTGTTTTGCAGGCATTCAGCAACATTAAATGTAACTATAAATGGATAAATAAAACATGGTGTCATTCTTTAATAAATAAAAAGTTGTCATCACTGGCAAATTGCTGAGGTATAAGATGAATAAAACAATGTGGAACATGCAGTTATAGGAATATACTCAACTTTGGGGTGGAAACAGTAACTCCTCATCACACTACCCCATTGTTGATTTTCCCACAACAGCACACCATTCCATGTTTTGTCCCTTACATTTTAAATAAATTCATTCATCATTTATACTTCATAACTATAAGCTGTAAACACTCAGATATATAGCCACAGTGGCTTTAATACATAATTGCTTACTGTTTTAGAATGGAGAAGTTAAAGGCATTAATGAATGCAGAGGCACTGCTCACTAGTTAATGGAGCTCTGTTCTAGGTGCTGAATTAAGCTCATTGGGCTTTGTGGTTTGAGCAATATGAACTGACAGAAACAAGAGAGAATATAAACCAAAACTGACCATAGAGACATATCACTAAAGGGCTGTTTTCAAGGAAGGACAATCATTATTTACCGGTTTACATTTGTGCACTTCCAAAATAATATCAGCTCAGCAGTGGCTCTATGACAACGCTGTCCCAAATGAGTGCCTTTCCACTGACTTCCTTTTACACCCACAGACTGTTCTAAAACTAGCACAAAATGGCTTAAAAGTAGTGACAGTGGCAAAGTTGCCAGGGCTGTGTTTTCCCAATGATTCAAAACTCACAGCAAGGGAAAAATTGGCATATGAACAAACCATTTAATTTATGCGTTTAACATTTAGATTTATGTTTAACATTTACATTTAATATTTAGACTATTTAGATAAGATTTACACTGAAACATTTTCACATGAATCACTATCTAAATGTATTACAATGGCCTCAAATGTTCAAAAAATAACAGATAGAAAAGAGTATTAAAACTTTTCCAAATGTAAATGTTAAATATAAATCTAAATGTTTAAAATGTAAATTTTAAATCAATCATTATCTAAATGTAAATGTCTAAAAAAAACTTTTTACATTTGGCACCTCATAAAAGCAGACATATATAATAAATGTTTGTATTTTATATAGATAATATTTTGTCATTTGATTTGAGCCATTGATAAAAGTGTGGTCATCAAATTACTGAAATAGGAATCTCTTTTGATCTGCAGTTGTGCTCTCTGCTTTCTAGTCAGACGGAGCTTGTCATCTGGAGTACACAGACTTTTAAAACGCTGTTCAGAAAGAAAAACAACAGAAGATACATTTTATTCTACACTTATGCAAGTTCTACCCAAATATCAACTGAAGTAAAAAAAAAAATCAAATGTGAAATATTATAACTATCTTGCCTCACTTGTTTTAGTGTCCCTGAGTAGGTGTACAGCTTCTCCAAACCCCAAGTAATAACCAGCCCCGGAGAAAATGAGGCCATCCAAGAACATAGGCCAAACATTAACGTTCCCTGAAGGTAAAGAAAAGGTTGAGTAATTGAGAGAATCTGGCAGATGATATTGGTGATCATTAAAAGGAGGAGGAAGAAGCATAATACACTATGGAGGTTTTGCCAGTATAAAATTTGCATATAGTAGGATGAATAACTCACAAGGCACATCAGTGGTGTGAAATAATGCAAGCAGTATTTGAAGAATGCACTGGGTGGCTTATCACACATATCCTCAATGACGTCAGATAGGCAATCAGCTCCTGATTGGAGTGAAATCTAAAAAGAGGAAGATTTACAATATTATATCCATAATTCTAAAGACTATCATATCGTTTGATCTCAAATCCAAATGTGGCCTGGTTGTTCCAATACTTTCAGAGGAGTCTGTATTTTACTTGGTAGCAATTGCATTGTTTATATTCATATTTAAGGAAATGCACTTGGCATTGTTATGTCTTGTGGCATCACCTATCACCTAATCAACTATTACTGAGAACAGAATCTTCTCACAGAATTTTGGCTGTGGATGCCACCTTCTTCTCTTGTCCTTTTTTATTTGAACTCAGTTGATGTGGGCAGTGGTTTGCTGGTCTGCAATGAGGTGTGCATAGTTGTAGAGAATGTTTGTGACCTCACCATTGGATTCAGCAAATATGGCACTGTCGGCAGTAAACATCAGATCTGTTACAAAATGGTTTTCATTATGCTGAACTCCTCGCCTTCCTTCAATTGTTTCCTCATGATGGCTTTGATCACTGTATTGAAGACATTGGAAAGCCTGGCAAACTGGGTGCAAAACTCCTCAGACATGTCATTTTGAATACTCATGAATCTGCTTGAGCCATTGTATATTGCTTGGAGGTGGCGGATGACTTTCTGGGACACATGCTAATTTTTTTCATAATGCTGGCCAATGCACACAATCCAAAGCTGCTCTCAAATCTATGCAAACTATGAATTCTTTCTTTCATGAGTTGCTTGATGGCAAAGATTTGATCCCAGCAGTATTTAAGGCTGTAGTTACGTCTGAGGTCGGAATACAGATATGCACAATTTTGGTACTAAATCCTCACTAAGCATGTGCAAATCAACTCTGAATATGGCTCCGTGTGCTTGAGTATATGACAAGATTTATTCTCCAGCTCTATCTATAAAGTAAAAGGTACACATCACCACTTAGCAGACATAAATTTTCAAAGTTCACATAGCAGAGTGGTGTAATTATAAATTAAATTAATGACGATCAAAAAACTTTTGTTTTCAATCATTATTGTTATTGTTATACAGTATATCCCCAACCTAATAAGAATCACAGAGTCCACAGCAACAGTAAGATCAAAGGCAGATTTGCTTACCATTAACCAAGTGACTAACTGGAAACTGGAAACTGGAACTTGTAAAAAGGAAACTAAGACATTAGGAAATCTTGAGACTATGAACAACAACTCAGAACAAAATACCCAGAAATGCTTTTGATCTGGTAGGCGACTTGCCAAGGAGAACTCACTGAAGACCCATCATTTGTTGGAATAGCAGATTAGTCAGTATAAAAACACATTAAACCCCTATTCTAAAAAAAAAAAGAGGAAATAAATGGACAGTGTTGACTTTTAATAGGCAGTGTTGTATAAAAAAAGCCAACATTTATACTTGAATAACAGTACAAGACACCATAATGTAAAATGACTCTAGTAAAAGTTAAAGTAACCCAAGTATGAAACTCCAGATACAGAGCTAATATTATGTCCATATAGCTTTAGCTGGTCATAACCATGTCACCTGGTTCAATGCATATAGCACAAGCTGCTAGAACATTAATTTAATAGAAATTTGCTGAGTGAGCATTGTGTGTGCAGGACTGTTGATTTCTGCTGAGACTGACTTGAGTTGGAGACTGAACCTTTAAACTTTATATATATATTACTCTAGCAACTTTCCTGTTGGTCAAGGCATGTATGATTTGGTGGTTTACAGGGGGTTTTGACACTTACAGACTGGTTATAGCTAGTGTAGCTGTTCTGGTTTCGTAGTTTTAAAGTGGTTTTGACATTTACAGACTGATTATTCCTAGTGTGGCTGGTCTGGTTTGATGGATTTAGAGAGGTTTTGGACACTTACAGACTGGTTGTAGCTAGTGTGGCTAGTCTGGTTTGATGGATTAGAGGGGATTTAGACCCTTTCATATGGGTATTAGCAGGTCAGGCTGGTTCTGGAGGGTCAGGCTTGTTCTATATAGCCAGGGTGTTCTGGTTTGATGGTTTTATAGGAGTTTTGGTCACATAGAGTTTGGTTCTAGAAGGTCTGGGTGGTTCTAGCTGGTCAATGTGGCACAGCTGATCTGGTTTGATAGTTTTAGCTTGACAGGTTCATTCTATCTGGCCAGGCTGGCTCTCCATTGACGGGTTGGGTCTGGCTGGTCAGGCTGGTCTGGTTTGAAAGGTTCAGAGGAGTTTTGGACACTTACAGGTAGGTTGTAGCTGGTCAGGCTGGAAGATCAACCTCTGAGACAAACTGACCAACCAATTAGGCAAGCCTAACACTAGCTAGACAAGGCTGGGAAACTAGTTATACCATCTTAGGCTTTTTTTATCCAGCCTCAATAAGAGGATCCTGCTAAGTTGGCTAGCTAGCAATAACCTCATGTGATAACTTCAGGATAAAGACAAATACAGAGCAGAATCTTCTTACAAAGTAACTTGGCAAGAGCTTTCATCCCAGTAAAGCAAGTCCATTATCTGCTTTCTTGGTATTGAGAAAACACTATTGTATTTTAAGTTATTTGCAGTTATATGGCTATTGATTCACGACAAGTGATTGCAATTCTAAATTAAATTTCATGCACATAACATGTAAATGAGAGATCTACTTCATGCCACTTTTCCGTGTATTTACAAGTTTGTTTTAGTAATTGCCAAAATAATGTGCTCGTTTGAGAATAGGCTATTGAGAGCAGAATGCATTATTTAGTTGAATTATTACTGTGTTGCTTTTTAATTTTATTAACTGTAAATGCAGTGTAAGCTACAGAGAAGGAAATAAAGTGAAAAATAATTTCAGGGTGACTTATCAGGCCAGCACCACATCAGCAATGCTCTGGATTCTTTCCTCAGTGAGAGAAGGAAAACAGTTTCTTTTGAAATTGCTTGCAATTACTCATTCTGCAGTGAGCGTCTGGGAGTTCTGGGAGGAAATGCTGTTTGTGTTGGTGAATGTGTGTGCTGCATGCATGTATTTTCAGCAGTGTAAATGGTGTGAATATTAACAACATGCATCCAAGTGGAAGGGAAAGAGGATTGATATTGGTACAGCTCCTAAGCACTCATTTTCTTGAACCATTTGCATGTCTGGTTTTATTTTTGAGTAGGAGAAATATGTCAAGCCCCTTAAATGGCTGTTGTTCAGTAGATCCATGGTTTCAATGAAGGCAGTAACATTTGCCCTTGAGAATCTGGCTTTGAAGAGACTTATTGTGTATATGTGTATTCAGATACTGCTGATGTTGCTTAATCGCAAGTTATGGCAGTGCATTTAAAGGAGCTGCCTTTTAGTAGTTTACTTCAATTTATTTACATTTAATTTTCTCAATTTTATCAAAAGTGCTTTGCTGTGCCTCATACTGAATGAGTTCACTACTGTTATGTGATGAACTGTCAAATAAAGCCAGCTTTCTCACTACAGGCCCTGTTGGTCCAATTGCTAATATCCACATTACTTTGCTATCAATAAATTCTCCTTTAATACAAGCTGACTTTTGCAGCCTCACAGCTCCTGGGTCCCTGTTTTGCTCCTGAGCTCAGGTTACTGTCTGTGTGGAGATTTGGAGATGTTCTCCCTGTGTTTTCTTCAGGCACGTTCTCCCTGTGTTTCCTCTAGATTCCTACTACCTTCATGCTGGTAGGTGGGTTGTAGGTGGGTTATCCTTAGGTCTGAATGTGTATGTACAGTGTGTACTGTGAGGGACTAGCATCCCATCCAGGATAATATTCCCTCTTTGTGCTCAGTGTCCTGAATCACCACAGCCTCCCATATAGACTCGGGGTCCAGGCCAGGATAAATCACTGAAGATGAACATGATACAAGCTTAGCTCTTTTACATCCAGAGCTATGGCCATTAGGCATTAGCCTGCCCCAAAGGACAATTGTGCTTTTTCTGTAAATCACTTCTTTATTTTTCATATCAATAAGCCAAGATAAATGTACTAGGCTGGGGTTTGTGAAAATATATTGCATAAATATTATGCTGTTATTACAGCTGTTGAGGCATATCCTTAACCATTCTTTTTCTTGTCAGCCATGTTACTAGACTGGTAAAATTTAAGCCATATTGTATGAGAACCGAAGAATTTAATGACCGTATCTCACTAAAAATGTCCTCTTTGCTACTGTTGTGAATATATTGTGTCCAGACATGCAGAACAGTTATATGTAGATAAGGTTATAGAGGAAATAAAACTAGAGATAGCAAACATGATTTAATCATGTACAGAAATGCCACAAATATAAACGTAAACATAGAAAAAAATGTGTTTCAAACCAGGGTTAATTTCAGACTATGACCCAACAAAACCCTGAAGGAATACCATAATATTTCAGCAAATTTTACTTCCAATCTTATTTTCCAGTAGCTTTTCAAAGAAAGCCAAGGCTTTACAACATCTTAGCAGGTTGGACAAATAATAAAATAGGCTTTTAGGATAGGATCAGGGCTTTTTCTGAATCTTTGGGGACCCTAAGTGGCACCCTAATCACCCCCTGTATATATTCAATCTCAGATTCTTATAGAGCCCCCTTGTGGAAGTGGGTCTCTAAGCTTATAATACTTACAGCTAGAAACGTCTGAATGCTTATACACATGCATTCACAATCAGTGTCCTCTTTATTTTTCATTCTTTCTTTCTTTCTTGGAAAAAAAAATTTATATTAAACATTCATTCACTCACTTTCAGTAACTGCTTTATCATTGTCAGAATTGCAGTGACTTGGGAGTCTGTCCCAGGTACACTGGGCATGAAGCAGGAATATACCGTGAATGGGATACCAGTCCATCTCAGGGCACCATGCACACACACATTCATACACTCATTTGCATCTAGGGGCAATTTATCTTAGCCAATCCACCTAGATGGGAGGAAACCAGAGAACCTGGAGGAAACCCTCATGAACACAGGGAGAACATGCACAGACACCCTGCACTGACAGTAATCCAAGATCAGGATCAAACCTGGGTTCCTGGAGCTGTACAAATAATCCAAAATAAATAAATAAAACCAAACAAAAAATAACCCACTTCTTAAACTACATTTTCACAACTCAAGAAAAACAAGTGAAACATGTAAACATACCAAAAAACAAAAAGTGCCATAAGGAGGTAGATTGACAGAGGTAATTTGACAGCTAACTTATTCCTCAAAGCTGTTAGATGAGTAAACTTTGAGGAGTAAATGCTCTGGGGTTCTCTTGTGGCTATTTTCTGAGTAACACTATGTTACGCAATAACGTCCTGAATTTCACATATTGAGTGTTTTATAATGTTTCATTGTCTCACAGTAAGTTACAATATTGCCTGTTCTACAGGTTTGTTTACATGTAATTAAAAATAAAAGCATAGATTAAAATGTTCCTTACACCTAGATACAATCATGGGACAGAGATAGAGTGTGTGAGGAAAGAAATACAAGGAGAAAGAGTGAGTAATGAATGATACAAGCTCTAATCACAACACACAGACATTTGATTGATGAGATGTAGGGTTTTGAGTAAAATAAAAAATAAAAAAAAACACATGCTGCATTTTAATTCCTCTAGTGAGTGAGTACATGAATGCATTCTACACTCTTAGCTGACACACAGAAGCAGCTCTCTCCAGTAAAGCTGCTCTCCACTGCAGTCTACAGGGACAGATAAAGAGAACCAGCAAAGCAAAAATGCAGCGTCAGTGTATAATAAGTGTAGTGTAATTATTCCAGTTCCCACCATCTCCCCTTCACATCCAGCAGCGTAAGGGTTCTTCGGATGTCCCTTTGGGGGAACCCTTAAAGATCCTAGGTAGAACCCTACAACAAAGTCTTTTCCAACAGAAAGAGTTCCAAGTAGAACTCATTGTTGCAAGTTAACGAACCATTGAAGACACATTTTTCAAAGATTGTAGATTTCACTATACAGCACAATTTCACTATGACCTTCAGAGATCACCACAAATAAACGAGACAGTCCTCGTGAGGGTGGAAAATTTACATTCTTAGACAATCTAGAACCATGAAGGATTCTTCAGTGTCCCTTTATCGTAAGAACCCAACAACAAAGTGTTTTCCTATCAGAAAGACTAGAAGCCTTATTTGGATGCTAAAAACCCTTAATTATCCAACGAAGCATTGAAGAACCTTTGAAGAACCCCTTTTTTTTAAGAGTATATGCTTTAACTGGGTAAGTGTGTGGGACAAAATACAACTTATTGTCAATTATTTAATTCTTAATACATATTTAGCTGAACTACCTCAGTACTTTGTATACCTTTGAAGGGTTCTTGAAGGGTTCATTGGATAATTTAGGGAGCTTAGCTTCTGAAAAAAAGGATTCTACTTGTAATGATTTCTGACACGGTAAACACTGTCGTAACCCAACAACAGACGGTCAACCAAAGAGAGAGAATGACAGACAGAGAGAGAGAGAGACAGACAGATTCATCTTCTTTACTAGTCTGGCACTAACAGAGGTTAATGCATTTGCTGCAGTATGACACACGCCTGCCACATTCTCCTCCTGTGCATTATCTTCAGTTCTCAGAGGCATCAGAGCCTGTAAGCTCCTCAGGCTGCTAGACACACAGAGCCCCCACTTCCTCTCGTCATGAAGAACAAGGACACAGAGTCGTATGCAAATGACAATCCATAAATGTGACTCAAGAGCTTAGGGCCCTGCTATAGAGGAAAAGCACAAAGGATGCTCTGAAGGATGTGTAATGTGTGTGCATGTGTGTGAGGAAAGGCATGTTTTTATATCTTGGTGGAGACCAAAGGTCCCCACAATGATAGGAATATCTGACAGGCTAGATGTTGTTGGGACATTTGGCAGCTTTTAATTAAATAATTTCAAGAGCAAAAATGTTTCTTTTTTTAACTAAGGTTAATGTGTGTGTGTGTGTGTGTGTGTGATCACAGTCACTGGCCATCATGATAATTCCAATGGTGTGCAGATTGTATACCGTTTCCCAGCAGGGGAAAAACACTTTATTAAAACATAAAATCTTCAATCATGAATCAATGGTGAACTCGTATACATCCATAAAGGTACTATTGAACCAGAAGAGAGAGAGAGAGAGAGAGAGAGAGTGCATCAGTGAGAAACAGAGAGAAAATCTAAGAGAAAGAGAGTTGTGACTTCAATTAAAATGTTCTGCTTGAGAGGAGAACAGAGTGGCTGTACAGCAGGTGCTAGCTTGTGCGTGTAGGATTAAGACAATCAATTAATCAATAAATCTTTAAATACATTTGCCAAGTAAGCAGTATGTGATCTCTTTACCTCCGTTTATTGCCCGGGGGTGGCCCTGTGGCCCAGTGATGGGGGGTACTTTGAAAATACATGCACTGGGGATTACTGTAGTGACAGGAGAAAAAAAAGGCATGAGGTCTTGTTCTTACTTCACTATGATGCACTATACTAAATTCTCAAGATTATCAGTACCATATCAGTACCAGTGACTAATTTCCCCATCATTAGTTTGCATCTGATTCCAAATCAAGTCGAGTAGAATTGATCATGATCTCATTTCTATGCATGTATACAGTGGGATCAATATTGCACCTGCAAATTCACAAGGTCTCTGCACACACAACTATATACACTAAGTGACCAGTTTGTTAAGCTATTCATTCATTCATTCATTCATTCATTCATTTTCCTTCTGGTAGGCATTACAGTAGCAACAGGCTGAAAAGGCCAGCCTAAACTTCTCTATCCAGCAGATCCTGGGCCTGCTCTGGGGTCTCTGTGCAGTGATACATGTCCAATATGGCTCTAAGACTCTCCTGGATTGTCGAGCTCCTCACCCTATCACAGAGAGTAAGCCCAGCAACCCTGCTGAGAACGCTCATTTCTTCCACATGTACTCACAACATTATACTTTCCATCACTACACAGTTTGTAATTATAGGTGAGGATAGGAACTGTAAACAGTGAGCTTCATCTGCAAAACTGAGCCAGGAACCAGGCTGGGGGTCATGCCTAGGTATGTGTCTGGTGACTGGGCCACCCACATTACCTGGTTGAGCTCAGCTCGAATTGGTGACATGGAGCAATCTTGTGGACTTGCCACCTGCAATGCCAGGTGCAATGCCGATCAGGCTGTAGGCATGTGATGGGCAGTCTTAGATGGAACAGATTTTTAAGCTGCCACCATACAAATGTATACAACATTTTACTTTATGGTTCCATTAACTAATATTACTTACTGCATTAGTTAACAATAACAAACCATGAACTTCAGCATTCAAGAACTTCAGCACAATAAGAAACATTAGCAAATTAACATGTATTAACTGACATTTATTAATATGTTAGTGTTTCTATAGTAACAGCTCATACACAGGCACTTATGCTGCAAACACTCCACATAATCTAAGATCTAATAAATCTAACAATGGTTGATGTGTTGATGCATTTTGTTAGGAGACATTTATTTAACATTTATGGAAGGAGTCTTGGTTGTTAGCACTTTCTAACAGTCACGGTGCTATGTAAAGTTTCCCAGCATGGAGGAGGACAGAGGAGTTTGCACTTTCCGGTTCCTCCGTAAAAGAAAAGAAGAAAGAAGAAGAAAGCTGAGAGAGACAGAAAGAGAGAGAGAGAGAGAGAAGAAGAAGAAGAAGAAGAAGAAGAAGAAGAGGCTGGTGAGGGAATGGCTATAACATAAGTGATAACATGAACTAACTTGTCTCTTGGATGTTCCACAACATTAAATCGAAATAACCATTAAAATGTGTCGTTGATTAATAAACACTGTAATTGCTGGTGGTATAAGCAGAATAACACACTCTAGTCTATGTAATAGTGCCATTTTTTCAGAAGTGTGCTGAGTGACACCAAGTACTTTTTTTTCTTCCTGATAAATCAGGTTGCAAGTTGGGGGCAAAAGAGTAAAATAAACCTGGAGGACAAAATGCTGGTGAAAAATGAGCGACTGAGTATAAGGATATTTACAACATGAATCAAATATTTCTCATTGCCAATATTTCAACATTGTAATGTAACTAAAAATAACAATGTGTCTATCTTTGGGACATTCACCGGTACATGCTGTGATGTCCCCCCTAACAGCAGCTGCACACAGTCAACACAAGCAGTTCCTATTCTCTTGATTTTTTGCCTCCAAAGCTACAATGAAGGCAGACAACCGCCTTATTGCCAATGTTAAACCAATTTCTATTTCATCTTTATAATAATAATAATTAATCTAATCTAGAGAGCAAGCGACTATTTAATTAGGTGGGAAGAAACTCCACACAGACAGTAACCCAAACTCAGGATAACCAGGAACCCCGGAACTGTGAGGTCGCAGTGCTACCAACTGCACCTACATGCCTTCCTGAGCCAGTAATGAATGCCCTAATTAGGAAATTGTGGAAAATGCAGACTACTAAACAAGAATTGTTTTTACTATGTTCTTTTTCACCTCATAGTAGAGATATCTTTCATTAAAAAACTTTTTATATTTTGTATGTATCCTCATGTGCCCCATTCACTTTTATGTATTTAGATGACTACAGCCCTTTGATACACATCAATATACCTATTAGCTCTAATGGCTAGTATAGACTAATGAAAGGAGCTTGTGTGTGTGTGTGTGCGTGTGTGTGTGTGTGTGTGTGTTAAAGTGTGCATTGCAGGGTGGGGGGTAAATGATATCTAAAAATACTCTCATTCACCTCCTATGAGTCAGCTCACCTCTTAAAATAAACAGAGAAGGGTGAGGGTGAGGGAAGGTATCGCGATGGACATAAAGGAAAATTGCCTGGGGAAAATGTCATGTGTTTCACTGCTGCTCTGTCTGCTTCAGTGAACACATCCCAGAAGAAGTTTGCTTCTGAAATGATAGAAAATGTTTCAGCAGTCCAAGCGAAAGAAATGCTGACATGTTTTCACACACACACACACACACACACAAATTTAATTACACACACATTTAATTACACAATTCCAACATGAATCATTTCATTTCATTAAGAAAAAGTCCTCTTGTATTCAATTCAATTCGATTCAATTTCATTTGTATAGCACTTTTAACAATCACACTGTCACAAAGCAGCTTTACAGAAATCCGGATATAAAATTATCCCTAATGAGCAGGCCAGAGATGACGGTGGCAAGGAAAAGCTCCCTGAGGTGACAAGAGGAAGAAGCTTTGAGAGGAACCAGACTCAGAGGGGAGCCCATCCTTATCTGGATGACACCGGATAGTATGATTATAAATCATTTCACTTCTATAACTGTATAAAGTCAGCCAGTGCTAAGTGTGTTAAAAGGAACTTGAGTATGAGCATCATTAGAGATTTAAGGTTGAGTTTCTTGTATCACACTGAAATTATCAACTGTTGGTTGTTGGTTATCAACAAGTGATGGAGACTTGAGTGTAAACTGTTCTTAACAATTGCTGTCTTCAGGCTATCCAAAGAATTACATCCACATAATGCAGATCCACATATTATTAATTATGGTACTGTAATGGTTTAAGAAGATGTTGTGTCCATGCACACTATAAAAAGACGAGCTCTTAGACACCACTTAACTGCATTAAGTGATTTTCTTCACTTTGTCTAAGCGAAAGTGCATGTTGGAATTGACTAAATGACTCTCAGGCTTCTTTTGTTCTACAACCACTTGACATGTACAGAGAAATGAGTCCAGTGGATAGAAGATAAACAAAATCTACAATAGACATTATACAATATGTGAATTTTTTTAGACTGAACAGTCTGCAAAGAGGAGAAGGAGTCTAAGCATGGTGTGTTGTGGTTCCCCAGCCATCTGATTATTATATTTAATTTGGCCATATGGAACAAAATGCCTTGATTGGAGAATGAAATAAATGTCTTAATATGTCCTAGAAGATTGTCACTTCATTGATGCAAATTATGATCCATCCATTTTCTGTACTGCTTATCCTACACAGGGTCGCGGGGAGCCTGAAGCCTATCCCAGGGGACTTGGGCACAAGGCGGGCGAACACCCTAGACGGGGTGCCAACCCATCGCAGGGCACAATTGCACACACACTCACACACCCATTCACACACTACTGACAATTTAGAGATGCCAATCAGCCTATGATGCAAATTTGTAGAATGCAAATACATATTATTTTGGCAGAGTTGTGATAGTTGCTGTAGTAAAATTAAGAAAGACTAAAGTCTGTTTTAGCAATTTAATAAGCATACCTACATTAGATAATAATACTGAGAGTGCAGCCTGCAGCTCTACTCTAAAGCTAGGTTTGCTAAATATCAGATCTCTTGAGTCTAAAACGCTCTTAGTTAATGAACTGATCACGGATCAGGAGTATG
>CM075017.1:9649704-9687018 GCA_037576675.1 Pangasius sanitwongsei | reverse complement strand
TGTTTGTGTAAAGCTGCTTTGAGACAATGACCTTTGTAAAAAAGCGCTATACAAATAAAAATGAATTGAATTGAATGAATTGATAGAGGTAAGGTATAAAACACAATGGGTGGTGCTGTTATAAGAAAACTAATCCATGATGAAGCAGAGTTACCACCCCAAAGTTAATTATTTTCCAAAAACAGTATGTCCCTTGTTTTATTTTACAGTTTTTATTTTAAGTTTTTATTTTAATTTCTCTTATACCACAGCAATTTAAAAATTATTACAGTTTTTTTTTTCTTTTTAACGAATAAAATGTGATACTTTTAGATGTTTCTAGTTACATTTCATGTTGTGGAACATCCATAAATCAAGTTAATTCCTGTCATTACTTTCAGTGGCAAAGAAAAACTCCTGAGATGACATGAGGAAGAAACCCTGAGAGGAGCCAGACTCAAAAGGAAAGCCAGCCTCTTCTGGGTGACACCAGATAGTGGGATCCTCAAATAATGCTAGATATCTAACAGAGAAAATCCCCAAATAGAGCTAACATTAGAGAATCTGCAAACAAACTACCTCACTAATGTTACAGACTATCACCAAATTTCCAAATGTCTGAAAACAAAGCTAGAAAGGTAACATTAGATAAAAATACTCAAAGATATTTAGTTCCACTGCCAGAAACTATTTGAACAGCCTATATTTTATGATTTTGTTTAAATAACCTTGTTTTAAATACTCTAAAATGTTAAAAGGAATAAAAAAAAGTTGTAAGTGAATGGAGAAATGTTTATTGTTAAATGTTCAGTGAATTGAGAAATGTTAGAAATGACTTCCAGAAATGACAATCTAGATCTAATCTTGAAAAGACAAATTCTAGAAAAAGGCCAAAATCGTTAGGCACATCAGGTATTTATGTTTTCTATTTATTACTAGCACTGTCCATGAGTCTATCTATAGGCTTAGCAGCTTCATCCTCTAAGTGTGCCTGCCTTTATTAGAGCATTTATTTAGAGTCCCATTAGGATCTGAGAGCAAGCAATTAATAAGATCCACAAAGATTTAGATTTCCTGATTTAATTGCTGTTCTGCATCATTTTGTTTCATCTGTGCCAATAATAGTGATTAAACTGTAATAAAATATAAACTCCAGGGTTTCAAAAACTTTTGCACTGGCAATGTACCATAAGAAAAAGTCCCAGAATAAAGCTACTTGGACAATTTTGAAGTAAATAATCATCGTTGGATGTAAATTCCCAAAAACTGTGATATTTGGTTATCATATGATGAATTGTTTTATATTGTCTGAGCCCTTGCATTTGGTAAAACAATCTTTGCAAACATTGTATATGTTCTAAGATTTGCAAATGGTGTGAGAAATGAAAACAAATACGATTTTACACATATTCTAGTCACTTCACGTTACACATATTCAGTCTCATCCAGGCTCTCGGTTGTGCTATAAAACACGGCTGCAGGAAACCGTAAGAGTTATAGAGCCATTCTGTCCTTGAACTCCTGCAGCTGTGTTTTATAACAGACATGTTGAATACACACACTCTTTAGGAGCCATACTTTTAAAACAGTGTATTATGTAAACTTGTTCTTTGCTTTTATTGGATATATTTAAGGGCAGTTTGAATGAGTTTAAAATAGTGCTTGTTTCAATCCAAGTTTAAGACATATACAGTATGTCCTGGCCTCAGAGTTTTGGTAGCAGAGCAGAATGCTTATCAGTTTGTGTTATTTTCTCTTGCTACTACTCAGTAGAAACCTCAACTAAGTATGACATGACGAATGCCTACAACAGTAATGAATTCAGGCAACACTTTCCAATCTTTCCAATAGCTCACCCAGTCATAATTCTACAGTACGAGTAGTAGTGAGATTAGATCCTTCAAGTCATTGATTTAGGAATCATGCTAACTGGCAGGCCCATTTTTTCTACTCTAACAATGAAGGCTTTCAAACAATAACTCTATATGACTGCCACCATTTAAATAAGAAATATCTACATTGTTTCTTCTCATCTACATGAGAAATGTTGGAGTTTTTAATGGATTTGCTCCAGAAATTTCTGACTGAACACACACAACACGTGCAGAGAATGTAAGAAAGTCCATGCCATATGGAGGTTTTATGAGGAATAAAACATGAAGGTTATGCTGTTATAGAAAAATCTATTATGGGGTGGTGTGATGTGGCCTGATGCCAAGCAGAGTTACTTGATTATTTCCCAATAACAAAGTGTTTATTAAAGAAGTATTATTATTTTTGTTTACATTTTTTTATTAAAGAATATCCATTTATAGTTATATTTAATGTTGTGAAATGTCAGTGAAATAAGTTAGTTCCTGTTTTACTTACGTTATAGCAGCTACAAACAGTCATTCCCTCATCAGCCTGTCTTATTCTCTCTCATTAAGTTAGAAAAAAAAAAAAAAGGTTGCAAAGTGCAAACTCCTCTGTCCTGAAGACTTGTTGCCATGTTGGAAAGTGTAAGGTTTACCTCTGACTGTTGGTACTGCTGACATTGGAGATACCTTCCATAAATCGTAAATACAGAAAAAGTATATGAATAATTACACCAACAATTACACACATTTGTAGCCCATGTATCTAGAGTGTCCATCATAGAAATGCTAACATATTAGAACAAGTGTATTAATATAAACAAATGATGTTTTGTCCCTGCACTACTGTCAGAGCTGCCATTATAGATAATTAATCATATTTATTAATCCTCTGACCAATCAGAATTGAGAATCCAATAGCAGTGGTATAAATTGTTTTATTATATGTTGAATTATTGTAGGAGATCATGCAAAGGCTTACTTACCTATTATCAACAGCTTTTTGACAGCCATGTTGATAGCCAGCTTACGATGATTTGTGTTTTCTCTTTTCAAACAGGCTAAAGTCAGCATATGAAGGCCTTGCTAGTTAAGCTGACTAAAGTGAGAAAATGAGACAGAGTGCTAAACACTCATTTTGTGGCTCTCCAGGGTGGCAGTTTGATGGCAGTCTTGGTCTAAACAAATCATAGAAGCTTAATGGGCCAGTCTGTGCATTTAGGGTTCCAACCTTTTGTACTTTCAAATGAAAACTATATAAACTATATATAGTATGAAGAGAAACTATATAAACTATATATAAAAAAATATGTAAGATCCATGTCTGCAATTCTGTCTGCTTGGATCATCAAGCATTTTAATTTCATTAACTGAATTAAGATGCATGCAACATTGAGTGGTGTATATACATACACACACACCTCAGCCATAACATTAAAACCACTGACAGGTGAAGTGAATAACATTGATTATCTCGTTACAATGGCACTGGTCAGTTCTTGAAGTTGATGTGTTGGAAGCAGGAAAAATGGGCAAGCATAAGGATCTGAGTGACTTTGACAAGGGACAAATTGTGACGGCTAGATGACTGGGTCAGTGCATCTCCAAAACGGCAGGTCTTGTGGGGTGTTCCCAGTATGCAGTGGTTAGTACCTACCAAAAGTGGTCCAAGGAAAGACAACAGGCGACAGGGTCATGGGAGCCCAAGGCTCATTGATATGCATGGGGAGTGAATTCTAGCCCATCAAGTCTGATCCCACAGAAGAGTCACTGTAGCACAAAATGCTGAAAAGGTTAATGCTGGATATGATTGAAAGGTATCAGAACACGTTGCGTAGCTGCAGACTAGTCAGAATTCCCATGCTGACCCCTGTCCACCACTGAAACTGCCTACAGTGGGCACGTGATTATCAGAACTAGACCATGGAACAATGGAAGAAGGTGGCCTGGTCTGATGAATCACGTTTTCTTTTACATCATGTGGACAGCCGGGTGTACGCGTTGCTTACCTGGGGAAGAGTGCACCAGGATGCACTATAGGAAGATGGCAAGCCAGCGGAGGCAGTGTGATGCTCTGGGCAATATTCTGCTGGGAAACTTTGGGTCCTGCATTCATGTGGAGGTTAAATTGGCATGTACCACCTATCAAAACACTGTTGCAGACCAAGTACACCTCTTCATGGCAACAGTATTCCCTAATTGCAGTGGCCTCTTTCAGTAGGATAATGCGCCCTGCCACACTGCAAACATTGTTCAGGAATGGTTTGAGGAACAAAGAGTTCAAGGTGTTGACTTGCCTCCAAATTCCCCAGATCTCAATCTGATCGAGCATCTGTGCTGGACAAACAATCTGTGTTGGAGGCTCCACCTCGCAACATACAGGACTTAAAGGAACTGCTCTAGTATAGCTCTAGTATAGATACTTGCTTAACATTTTTGCTGAAAATATATTAACTGTTTCCTGAGTAATTTATATTGACACTTCTCATATATATCTGAGTTTATAAAAGTGACAGAGATAGTAATGAAGTAGATGCTCAGTTTGACACTGGAAATATGAATCATTTGCAACACTACACAGGTTTAATGCATTAAATGTTAAATTACAAGATCTCGAGAAAATACAGAGGAAATACACATATAAACACTGTAATGTTATGATATTGCTTTGGTTTTTGTGAAATTAAAGGTGAAATTGCTTATTCTTTCAGTGGTCTGTTCTTGACACAAACCAAGTAGTGTTTATGTAAATTAGGAAGCCACAGTGGTAGAGAAGAGTTCTGCCAAGCTTTCAGCACCATGGACAGCACCACAGGCGTTTAAGCACACACAAAGCTTCTTTAAAAGGAGGACACGTGGAGTTACCAGTTTAGCAGGTTACCAGATACCTTGTAGCATCATTCATTGGCCATTTTATCAGCTACACCTGCCAGGTCACTTTGTGAACATACAATTACTGTAGATGCGCAAGGACTGTAGCTTTGCACCATAGAACCACCACCAATTAGATATTATTTGGTTGGTGGTTCATCCTCATTAAAACAGAAACATTCCACCAAAAAATTTCCAACCAAGTACTCATACAGAGCATAGGATGATTAGCACAAATAGTTCATGGATAAAAATCCATGAAGCATTTTGTATGGATTTTGAATGTATTTGTAATGAAAATAAATGCACCTGTAATAAAAAATAAAAAAATAAATAAATGCATATTTATGCAGTCAAGCAAATAAGCAAACAAGCAAAATAGCAGAATGCAAAAAAATGAAATGTGGCTGCATACTGCAACAACAACCATCTAAAACATGAAAAATCAACTGAAAAAAGAAAAATTTAAAGCAAATTTGGCCTGAGTCAGACAGACAAGCTCACCAAAAGGCATATAGACAGGCAGAAAGATAGATAGGCCACAAACTGTCAAATATTTCCTAAGCGAATGTGTGTGTTTGTGTTTGTGTGTGTGTGCGTGTGTGTGTGTGTGGGGCGACTTTAGCTTTAGTGACATTTAGAACTCATTTTTCATTTAACTCGCTTCAGGCTGTGTTTTGAAAATAAAAGTCATCTGTGAACTGCATTTGGCTTGATGAATATCCGCTGAGTGAACTGTGAACCTCCTCCTCGGTGTTTGCATATTGACTACAGCAAAAATCAATGCCTCCTCTATAAGTGCTGCCCGGTCACAGTGGGACACTGACTGAAGGGTAAAACAGAGAAGTAGGTGATGGAAAACACAGTCACATAAGAGAATTGAAGGAGGAAAAGTAAATGCCTCTCTTTAAAGGTCTATTAATATCCTGGTGATAACAGAGACTTTCAAAAGAGTCAGAATCATGTTTTTTTTTCCAGATATCAAGATTTAAGACAGCATGAAAACCTTTAACCTGTCTTTTGAGCAGAGGCACAAGTACACATTTTGGCCCCGAGATATCTTTCTTTTACAAGGAAAATATGTCTATGGCTGTAAACAAGATGTCACACTTCATATGTATAAAAAAAATGCGTAGACTTTTTTTTGGGTCATGTGACATGAAGATGCGCAAGCAACTGGAGGCAAAAAGTTCTCTGGAGGCATGCTAGGAATGGCACATGTGAAGTGAAAAAAAGATCTTTAATATATCTATTGCCTGTCTGTGTATAGCCTACCCTCTGTGAAACGCTATTGGTAAAATGTCTTCAGGTTGTGGGGTGTCAAAATAGAAAAACAAAACAAAACTATTTACATTTTTATCTCATACCTTCTGGCCCGAGCAAGAAACAAGCCACGCACAGTCATCTTTGACATCAGGAAATCCGAAGAGATCATCAGGAATTCCCATGTATTGCATGCCCTGTGTGTGGCCACAAAGTACATAATTGTATGCATCTAATGACTTGTATGCCTTCAGTTTTTCTTTGGTGTAGATGCTTGGTTTCTCCACTAGATAGCTGTATATGTCAGGCCATTCGATGGTAGGCCAGCAGGTCACATCGTCAACCGCAGTGCACACGGATCAGGTAGCTTAACACCATTGCTTAAGAGTTAGTTTTTTGTTGTAGTCCTACACTGAAATATTGGACATTGAGACATAGCAAACACTGTAGTGTAAACAGGCTAGCTAGTTTGGCTGCTGTTTGGCTTTCTGTCTCCACTCTATAGGGGATATGTCCATAGGGGCCAGATCTATGGTGCCACTGAGGTAGCATGGTGGTTATATTTTAATGAGGAGTGGTTGTTATTTTTTTTCTTTTTTAACTGGCAGGAACAGATGAAGAAGTCTATTTGCCTTGGGAATTTGTGGGGTAATGCTATAGGCCTATCCATGTTGAAACATCAGTGACTCCAGTAGGTCATTCCTCCAACAGGTCCTCCATGCTTAGAGCAGCACAACGGTGCAGTGGGTAGCATTGCCACATCACATCGCCATGGTCACCAGTTCAATCCAGGGCTGGCATGTTCTCACTGTGTCCATGTGGGTTTCATCCAGGTTCTCCAGTTTCCTCGCACCTCCCAAAAACATGCCAGTAGGCGAGTTGGTTACTCTAAATCGCCATCAGGTGTGAATGAGTGTGCAAATGTGTGTGTGCATAGTGCCTTGTGATGGACTGGCCTCCCATTTACGGTGTATTCCTGCCTTACACCCAGTGTTCCCAAGATAGGCTCCGGATCCACTACGACCCTGACCAGGTTCTTACTGAAGATGAATGAATGAATCTCCATACTTAGGTTCCTGTGGTCTCAATGGTCTAACTCATTTTATAATACAATTGCCACAAGTTAAATATTTTGTGGCCGAGAAACTTAACTCATGGCCTAATCTTATTATTTTGATGTCACAGCTTATAACCAAGTCATCTCCGTGGTTCTGTACAGATCAAAGATCAACCGACTTAAAACAGACTGATAATACATTCTCAGTAATAAAGGTGCCAGACTGTGCTTTTCCCTTTTCCCTGGAGTGGTACCATCAAGGGTACATCTGTTGTACCTTTACTATGTATTTTTCCACCTGGAAGGTACATAAAGTACATAATTAGACCTTAAAGACCACTGATGTACCTTTAAAGCTGTACTCTATAAAGGTAATTATAGGTACAGGCTCTTCCCATGTAAAAGATACAAAAGAGAGGCCGTTGATGGTACCATCCCAGAGACAAGGAACAGGGACAGTGTAGTACCTTTATCTCTGAGAGACAGGCCAAGGCAATGTCTCTGGGATGCACTACTGTGTAAGCTGCATTCAAATCATACACATTTAACAATGGTGCACCAACACAGTCTTGCCCTTCTGTTCCCATTTTAAAGTCTTTTTTTTTTTTTGTCTCGTTTTGCTCTCACATGTTAAGGTTCTGCAGCATATCATGGGCTGCACAACCCTTAAAACCAACACTACAATTTCAAGCCTCGTGCTCCATTCAAATGCGCAAAATGGTTCTTATCTTTTGTCTATTGTTGCATTGAGAACGAGGACTGCAGACCGCTAGTACAGAATTAGAAGCGATTGCTCACTTGACCATTAGACTCTCTACACTGTAAAAAGGGGAATGGTAACAGCCTAAAGAAACGCACGATGGTGGAAAAAGGCGCATGTGTGCGTGCAGCTCCCGGTAGACGCTCCCCTCTACAGTGTCTAGGGTTGCCAGATTGGATTGGATTCCCCCAAGCCATTGTTTCAAACAAACAAACAAACAACAAAAACACCAAATGCACCAGTCTAAAAAGTAAATGTATATGTGCATGCAAACCTAAAATATGACTACCCAAAGAGCAGAGTGATTAAAAAATAGGGATGCATTGATACCGATACTAGTATTGGATATTGGTCAGATGCTGTGCGTATTTACTCATATCACTCATGTTTGTAAAAAAAAAAAAAAAAATAAAGAAAAAAGTGCAGCCAATAACACATCATACTATGTGACATAAGCCTAGTGTCCACTGTCACTCTAGTTAAGCAATAACGCACAAGCAAGAGTGCGCTTATACTGAACGTGGCCAGATGCTGTAGCTAATCACAGCTATGCCGATATTCAGTATAACAGTATGATTGCTTTTATACAACAGTTCTATAAACAAGAGTTAATATTGAGTAACTGACATTTCAGACACAATATGGCCAAATGTTTTGTTTAAGTAGCTAGCTAGCTAGTTCACGTTGGTTTTTACATTCCCGTTAAAGGTGCTTGAAATTGGCTTCCCTTTTCCTTTTCATCTTCATCTGAAGAGCTTTCATGTTTTAAGTCAAAAATTACATTCATGAAAAATGTATCATTTGCCATGTCTGCTGATGAAGTCACTAACACTACTGTAGTAACCTTTTCAAATTAGGAAATTGAATTTTATGTGGCGAGCACAGACCAGCAGAGTGAGTCCCAGTGTGTTTATAGTAAATTAACTAGCACTATAACTAGCACTTTTGGAGCGCCGCTCGTCCAATCAAATTAGTGCACCAGAACTAACTGTTGTATAATGTGTAATGACAGACGACATGAAATGACAGAGATCTGGACATATTTCACAATTAATCACAGCAATCAAAGCAAAACAGTCTGCAATCACAGCAATCTGCAAAAATATCAAGAGGATCTACAGCATCTTTCTACAATACAAGTAAACTGATAAAACAACTTATGGCATTTAAACTGTATCTTTAATAGAGAGAACGAGGGCTGCTGGGTGTGCAGAGCAATATCAACGAACATGGTCATTAAAAATCAACACAAGGTGCTGTGAATTGCCCGCACACAATGGTATACATGAGCATGAAGCAATGACGCAAGCATGCACAAAGACTCTCCCTTGGGAGAGCACTTCAGTTCTGCAAGCACTGAGCTCTGAGTCAGGCTTCCTTTCACCAGGTCTACACTTTGCCTTATGACCAGGTTCACTGATATCACTCTGCATGCCTTTGCGCTCAATATTAAAGATACAGTTTTAAACACCATAAACAGGATAAACATAAACATCTGCATAAGGCAGGGGTGTTCAAGCTTATCTTCAACAGGCCAGTGTGGGTGCAGGTTTCTTTTATTCCAAACAAGTAGGAGCCACACCTGATAGTCCATTATAGCACAAGATGAACTAATTAAACAGGTGGAATCAGTTGCTTGGTTGGATTGAAAACCTGCACCCACACTGGCCCTTTTGCTGATTAGTTTGGACACCCCCGGCATAGATCAGGTCAGAGGTGTCCAATCTTATCCAGAAAAGGCTGATGTGGGTGCAGGTTTTCACAAAACCAAGTAGCAGCTACAACTGATAGTCTATTGAAAGCCAGGATCAACTAATTAAACAGGTGGAATCAGTTGCTTGATTGGATTGAAAACCTGCACCCACACCAGCCCCTTCTGGATTAGATTGGACACCCCTGCATACATTAGGTCAGAGGTGTCCAGTCTTATCCAGAAAAGGCTGATGTAGGTGCAGGTTTTCACAAAACCAAGTAGCAGCTACAACTGATGGTCTATTGAAAGCCAAGATCAGCTGATTAAACAGGTGGAATCAGGTGTGGCTCCTGCTTGATTGGATTGAAAACTTGCACCCACACCAGCCCCTTCTGGATAAGATTGGACACCCCTGCATTAGGTGTTCATTGTAGAAGAAAGCAATATAAACAGAGAGAAAAAAAAATTCTCCATGACGCCCCTGAATGCGTAATACTTCAGTATTGATTTTGGTAGAGACGAGTACCTAAATAAATAAATAAATAAATAAATAAATCGGTGCGATGCATCTCGATTAGAAATAGAGTGCAAAAGCACGCAATCTGGCAACACCGTGTGCCGAGAGCCCCTCTCCCCACCCCTCGTCTTGCATGTGGAGCGTCTGCTGGCGGACGGACTTTCTGCACCAGGGTTCGCGCCACTGCGGGGGGAAAAGCAGCAGCAGCGGCGGCGGAGATGGAGATGGATTGCTGATATCTTTCTGTCCTGTTTTTTTTTTCCCGTTCCTTTTTCACCCGGCTGACGTCATGCTCCACGTCTCTCCATAGTTTTAGCCGAACAAAATGAGGATTTCTTGCCATCAGCTTTTACTGATATTTTCCTGCGTTCGCGGACTCGCCATGGGGGCTTTTCCGAGCAGCGTTCAGATCGGTGAGTTGCGTTAAGGTTCCCTGGAGATCCGAGACTCCTTCATCCTTCATCCTTTCATCCTTCATCCCTTCTGTCATCAAGTGTGCATGATCGCATGCGCGTGTCAACTTTCAGGGGAAACATTTTAAAAGGAAAGAGCAGACTCGCAAATGTATGTGTGTGTGTGTGTGTTAAATAGTAGAGTCTATTTAGTAATGTTAATCGATCGGTGTGAATCCTGCCATCCGTTCACTGTCACGTAATCCGGCGCGCGCCACTGCAGTGCGCCCTAAACGGCACTAACCGGGATGCTCTGCTTGGACAGAGCGAATGGGACTATTATATCACTAGAAATAAAACTTTTTTTTTTTTTTTGCTGACACGTTGTTTTTTTTTTATTGCGCAAATTCCTTGTTTAGAATTCAGCACGCGTTTGAGCGTTTTCAGCCAGTCCCATTGCGCGCGCATTCCTCTGCCACTCCAAAGTGCCTTCCTTAATTGTATTCCAGCACTGCATCAAGCTCTGTGTCACGTTTCTTACACCCTCCCTTCTTGCTTAATAAATAAATATATGAATGAATAAACGAATGAATTCATGTCAGTCTGTCCCACTGTGTCACCCTTGATTTAATAAAATGCTCTGTTCAGTTTGAAATCATGCAAATGCCCAACTGTGCACACTACAGTGTTCGTTTTTCATTTTGGACCGGGTTCAGACCTTTGATTTCCATTTGGCACACACTGTGGATGTCCATCATTAAGCCATTTCTCTCATCCATAATCAAATAACAGTCCTCTTCTTTGGCACAGAATATAATCTTCCTTTCTCACTCTCTCTCTCTTCTTCCCTCTCTCTCTCTCTCTCTCTCTCTCTCTGTCTCACCCCTGCAGGCGGGTTGTTCATCAGAAACACAGATCAGGAGTACACTGCCTTTCGCTTGGCCATATTTCTGCACAACACAAGCCCCAATGCGTCAGAGGCACCCTTTAACCTGGTGCCCCACGTGGACAACATTGAGACAGCTAACAGCTTCGCCGTCACCAATGCCTGTGAGTCCGAGCCGGAGTTGCTTTAAAAATATTAACGGCTGTGTCCATTCAAGCTGCTTAATTAGCCAGGAGAAGGACTGAAGAAGTGTCACTGGGGGGAGGTCTTGTCAAAGGGTTGGGTGTTGCTTGGACTTGAGCTGTTGCTAGAAACCTGAGACTCGTTAATGGACACTGGTGTGAACGAAAGAGCTGATAATGAGAGGAGTATGGGGCAGAGTTGCTACCTGAGAGCAGTAGTGGCGGTACGGTGGCATTACACATGCTAAACTGTGATGAGCCACTTCCTGGCTTTTGTCCAGCCAGTGCTTGTGCCTCTCTGGCAGACCTGTCCTCCGGCTCTTTAATGACACAAATACAGACTAAGTGCACTCAAAAACAGTGGCATTACTCTGTGTGTCTGTGTGTGTGTGTGTGCGTGCGCACCCATCCCCCAGTTAAAAGAAAACACCGCTCTCAGCTGATGTGAGGTCATGCTGAAATTTGCGTTTGGATTGTGTATATTTGTTTTCATCTATGTATGTTTTTCCACTTGCCTCAGTTTAGATGTCAAGCTATGTCTGACACGGTTTGTCAGCTGGTACGACTCGAACGTGCATACTCTAGAAGAGAGAGAGAGAGCGGTGCATTGCTAAGAGAGCCGCATCGCACCCGGGGGCAGACTAGGCCAGCAAAGACCTTTTTCGTGCTGCTATCACAGCAAGACTCCCCCACCATTCTCTGCAACATTCAGGCTTTTGTCACTTCCCATCAGGATCAGGCACACTAGCGTAAAGTAAGCACAGAGAAGGGGCAGCCATCACGTCAGCCATCCACAGCCTGCTCTGACCCACACATCAGCCTCAGCTCATGCTTCTTCTTCTGTGCCACACTGAGCTTTGCTTGCCTTTTTTTTCTGTTCACTTCATCTGTAGTGGAATGTTCGGAACTCAAGGCAGTGACAAGCCTTTTCGGTATGTTGGCTGTGCTGTGTAATAGAGGTGAAATCCATGGAATGGACTTGTCTGTTTGTGTCAGTATAACAGACACATTAATTTATCAAAGTGAGACTTCTTTATATTGGTAAATACTTACTGCAGAGATGCTAACGAAAGGCCTGTCTTGCATACTTGTGTGAATAAAACCAGCAGCATGCAAGCTTGTTAAATGTTGGTTTATGCTCCCTTGTGAAGCCTTCATAAGGTTAGAAAAGAACCTCTTCTGGGAAAATTGAGCAAAGCAGTTCCCAAAAGTCACCCATATTCCCCTCCATACTGATTAGCCACACTCACTGTATGTGCACTATTTCGCATTACCTCCCCTCAAATGTGTGCATCTTGTCAAGGTTCCTGTCACTGTGATAAAACAATAGCATACAAATTCTGCTAGGAGATTGTGAAGGCTGTGGTAACAGGCCAGTGTCTTAAAGGAAGGGATGGTGGGTTTATTCCTAGAGCCATGAGTAGACAGGGGGTCCCAAGTTGGTCCTAGGAAGCAAAACTTGTACAGGAAAATGGAAATTGTCCAAGTGCATTCAACTGTCAGGGTGCCTCTGGGTTACGTTGTTTGTCAGTGTCTTTGGTGCCACCATTTTGTTTGAACAGACAACAGTAAAATGCATGCCTACTTTCTGTATGCCAGTATTGCCATCAAGTCACTTCACTGGAATGGGAACCCAGAGCAAGAGGTGCTCGGGCTACCTGAATAAGTTGGCTGGAGTGGGATATTTTGGCATAAATGTATTTTATTTGAACAAAAAATATACTTTTTTATGTAAAATTCATGCACAAACAGATTTTAATGAGTCTTACAAGTCAAGTCTGAAGTCATATATAGAGCAGAAAGACCCTTGAACAATTATGTTTACTGGTAATCTGTCTCAAAAACACGACATTATCATTCATTATTTAGCAAAAGAAGCTCTTGGAATTTCAGACAAGGCATGGACATCAGTAATGATATCGGTCTCATATTCAGAATGAAAATATGGGATTGGTATGACCCGACCCGTTACCATCCTCTTCTGTATCAGTGTCATTACCAATTTGTACATTAAGATAATGTACCGTGTCACTTTTTTCCCACCATTGCTCATATGCCCTCTGCTTTATACCTTTTATATCCCACGCACTGTCTTCCAGTCGTTCAAGGGTCTGTTCATAAAGATAGGAATCCTTCTGGGCAATAATGACGGATATGTCGGAAATTTATGTGGCCCGTTTAATTTGCTTGTGAGATTAAACGCATATGGTGTGCTATCAGTAATTCACGACAGCCTGATAAGTGCTGGTGTCATTACTGTGTATGAACAATCAGTTTCAGTTAAGCAGATTAGCCGCTCAGTCAATTACTCGCCATTTTGGGACCTATGTAAATCACAGTGGAGAAACAGCAGTGTTTGCCATGTGTGTATGTGTGTGTGTGTGTGTGTATGTGTGTGTAAGTGTGATATCCCAGCAGCTGGGAGTAGTTATGGTTCATCCTCAATGTTCCACCTTTCCTCCCTCCTCATTTCCTCTGTTGGGCACGAATCCGCTTGCAGTTTGTTGCACACAAGGGCTTTTATTCCTCACCGGGGAGCCGTGGCTGCGATGGTGGGGTGAGCACAGGACAGATTATTCCTTTCCGATGATCCTTTTGCCTTCTGCAGTCTGCTCCTCCAATTCTTCCCCCTGTTTCTTCCCCCGTTGATAGTCCCTTATTTCGTTCAATCAATCCAATCAATGGCTAAATAAAGCAGAGAGTGCTGAGCATGTGCAGTGAGGCGTGACTGAGAGTCGTTTGACCGCAATACCCCAGTATCCAGGGTTCCTTTGACCTTCATGGGAAATTGTCAGATTTGGTCATGGTTGGAGCTGTTTTCTGTGTAATTCCGTTGTATCAGCAATACAGCGCTATCAGTTCGTCTGATATCATCGCCACACTGCCGTTTCCCTCTCTCACTGAGGTGCAGTCACAGCAGGGGGGAATTCAACTGCTCTTCAAATGGATGGTTTCAAGAGCTCCACTTTAGAGCGAGGTGATATTTGATATTTGTGCCTAGGTTCAAATCATATTCGAGGACCAAAAATTTAAGCTGCTTTTTTCCCCCTCTCTCTTTGGGTTTAGGTTGTTGAATCAGCTGGACTAAAATGGAGATTAGCAAGAACCCTGGGTAATTCTCAGTCTTATTTGGACTTTTCTCATTATGTACATGCTTGGCACCATCTGAAATCCATTTCCAAAATTGAAGAACCAAATACAGTGAGTGTAGTTAAATAACTAAAATCCTCAATCCTGCCTAAATATCAAGATGCATCAGATGGTGACTCAGCAACAAGAATAAATTAAAAGACTCAAGTTTATAGTGACAATTTAGCCTCAAATTTATTTCTGACAATATGACAAAATGTATACAGGAATGCATACAGGATAGGGTGGGTAGCGCTCTGCTTCAAGCTCTTTTAGTTGTTCTATGATGTTTGAAAATGTCATGGTTGCTGGCTTTTGGCTTTCAGGAGGAAACACATT
This sequence comes from Pangasius sanitwongsei, assembly GCA_037576675.1. Taxonomy (NCBI): domain Eukaryota; kingdom Metazoa; phylum Chordata; class Actinopteri; order Siluriformes; family Pangasiidae; genus Pangasius; species Pangasius sanitwongsei. The sequence goes on along the minus strand of CM075017.1, from coordinate 9,672,094 downwards.
AGCCTCCCAGACTGTTAGCTGTTATGCACTGGGAGAGACCAGTAGTCGCTAGTAGGTGTGAATTTTGAAAAAAAAAAAAAATCCCAAAAAGTCTACATCCGATTCTAAAAAAAATAGGTGAGAAATGGATAATATTTGATCATTTCATACAAGCGGTTTGTAATTTGGAAGTCTTTTTGAATCTGGATATTGCATTGACTAAGTTTCCTAGCTAGTAATAACCACCTGTAGTAAGTTTACGCTAACTGGAAGCAGCTAGCCTAAACGCAAGTTAGCATATCTCAAACCTTTGTAGGAGTTTTCTTCCTGATTCTTATCTGCCTGTGTTGAGGATTGGATTATGAAAATGACACCTTTTTAATTCATTCTCAGTGTCTCGTAGGCGAATCAAGACTAAATAAATCAAGACAAAATATAATTACAGTGAACACACCGGACTTTCATGTCATCTATTTTATAAACATAATAAGAAGACGTTGTACTCTGTTCCTTGTACAAAAACTTTTTATATATCCGTATATATGTATGTGAATTCTTCCGTCCAACATTTACTGTCTCATTTGATTTCTACATGCATAAACATAGACACGCTCTTTTACTGTTCCCATTGTGCTGAAAAACAGAACTGCATTGTACATGTGTGTACATTGTGTGTGTGATTGAAACCATGACATCCCCTGTGCTGCAGTGCCACTCTTCCTTGTCTTGCATGTGATTTGGTTACCAAGAATCAGAGGCAAAAGCCAGAGCCAAGCAGTGACGTTCACTGCCTGAGACTTCTGGGTGACTGTTTCTGCAGATAGGAACCCTCTGAGAACAGTGTTAGTCTCGTTCTTCTGTGGTGCAGCACCCTATCTCTCCTGGCCTGTCTATCCTCTCATGCTTTCATTATTGTGCAGGAATAGTGTTTGCATAAGTCGATCGTAATTCCTCAGTGCCATCCTGCAACCGTCTGCAGTAGGAGTCAGTGGTGATCTGATGCGGTTTGACAGAGAAGAGGAGATGTGTGGTGTGGGAGGAATGAAATGGAAGTGGGAATGTGACTGACAGGAAACTATCCTTGCAAACCATGCAACTTGTGTAGTTCCTCTGCATCACCTTGCTAATAATGGTTCATGAATTGTTCAACAGCATTTAAGCTTGTTACTGTTTGTACGCAATAACACATTTGGGGGGTTTGGTACAACCCTGAAGTTGATTGTTTTCCAATAACAGCATGTCTCAGAGTGTTTTATTCCTTTTATACAGCAGTAATTTGCCAACAATTATGTATTTTTTTATTTATTAAACAATGACATTTGTTATATTATCTTATATAAATATTATCTGTTTATAGTTTACATTTAATGATGTGGAACCTCCACAAAACAAGTTAGTTTCTGTTATCACGTACATTATAGAAGCTATAAACATTTATTCTCCCACCAATGTTTTTTGACTTTCTTTCAAAGTCAATAAGACTAAAAATGTAGCTTGTACCAAGAAATCGCAAAAGTGCAAACTCTTCTGCCCTGATGACTCTTCCGTAGGGGAAGTTACAGTTTTACCTCTGACAGGTACAAAGTGCTGACACTGGAGGTTCCTTCCAAAAATGCCAAATAAACATCTCTCAAGTCCCTGTGTAAGCTGTTACTGTAGAAACGATAACGTATTAGAATGAGCACATTACCGTTAACCCTTGATTTGCACCCGGAACGACTGTCAGAACTGCTGTCACACAAAATCAGACCAATCAGATTTGAGAATTCAATAGTGCTGTGGTATAAGAAAAGGATAAAAGACAGACACGGGCATCTCATGAACCAGAATCGTGATTATTCATGCCAAAACGTGACACCAGTATTGACATCAGTATTGTATTGTCATTCTTATCATCTAGACAGACCTAGCATTAGAGAGATGTAGAAGAAATGGTGTCTGCCAAGTGCAGAAAAACAAAACAAAATGCAGTTATGATTTTATCTCTGTAATATAAACCAAATTTTATCAATAAAATAAACCAAAATCATTTAAACCACTCTGTGCTACAGTTGGTGACTAAAATGTTCTTAGCTTAAAAATGTCACAATATGCTAAGTTACTGTGTTAGCTATCATGACTGTTCTTTAGTGGTTTCCAAACATTAGGTTGATAACTAGCTAGCTCTCAGGTCTGATTTGTATAGGTACAAGTGAGAAAAGGTATATTCATTGCCAATTTATCCACTATGTATGAACAAGACATTTGGTTTTGTATGTGTTTATGTTTAGGTTCTTAGACATCCATCCCTTGGTTTGTGAGCTCCCTTCAATTTCAATTTATCCGAAAGTCAGAGCATGTGCTCATGTTTTTCACACTCTGCTGAACCGTTTCCTCTCTCGCCCCTTGTGGCATGACTCTGAGCAGTCTTTAAGTGGTTGGGATTCTCCTCCTGATTAGGGCTCTCTAGTGGCTGTGTCTCTGTGGGTCTAGTCTGAAGTTTGGAAAGGCACAGATCATCTCCGCCTGAGAAGGCTGAGGCTCAGATGAGTCTCTAGGAACTGGAGGTGGAGGTTTGTGCTGCTAAGGGCTTGTTGTTGGAACAACTGTGGTGCAACAGTGGTTCTTTCTAATGAGAGATTAATGTGGATGGAAAAGTCACGAGTCCCACAGAGTATTTCTCTTTCCAGTTTTCACACACATCTCTGCATAGCCAGACAGACATAAAAATTCATTGGCCATTATTCCCTTCACAGTCATGACTTTATTTGAGCCCTTTGTGTTAGCTGTGGTATTTTTCCTCTTCTAACCCCAGTGTGCAGTGATCTTTGTAAAAAAAAAAAAAAAACAAACTATATTTCTCCCAGTGATTAAATGCCTCGGGATGTCCTTCATAGTTCTCACCATAAATCCTTGGACCATGAGCAAGATATTTTCTATTAATTTTATTCACTGCACTCCATCGTTTGCCTTTTTTTTTGGGGCTGGGCAAAGTATCACCACTAATAAGGGCCACCACTGTCCACTAAAACCTTCTCTGAACTTCTTTGAGGAGCTCTCCCCAGGCCAGCAAGACTACCAATCACAACATCCTTATTGACACTCTTGAGAAATCAGCAAGACCTTGCTGAAGTGATGGATCACCACAGGGCTACACATAAAGACTGCAGGCAGGAAGCAGGGAGGAACATTGACACTAAAGACAGGAGCTACCTGTCAAGCTTCCTCTGGCATCACCCATGCTTTGCCAGCCTTCTTTTGTCAATTTTAAAAATGAATACAATACCTTAATTGTCACTGTGCAAGTACAGTTCAAATTTTAAAAAAAATCACTGAGATTCAGCGAGAAGGGTAACAGTGTCTGCCAATAGATTGAGAGTAGATACACCAGACATTATGTATGTAAATGAAAAAAAAAACCCAGCTTTGTTCTTACCAGAGTCCGTTGTCCTGTCCCCGCAGTGTAGCATGCAGGCTGCTAGCTCAATAGCTTCAACAGGGATCGAGGAGTGTAGCCAATGCTTGGTCAAAATCATGGTGCATGAGTCTTGTGTACTGCCCCTTCAGAAAAATGCAGTTTAAAGTTGTCCTTTTTATTTGTGAGAGAATTGTCATTAACAAGGACAAAGTGTGGACCAGAGGTTTGTACGGTGAGCTGCTTAGCCTGTACTTGCCCCACTTTCTTTCCCTGTGCCAGGGGTGTTGCCTGATGAGCGGTATAGTGATCCCCGGAAGCCCCGGTGTCCTTTGTATGTTACCTAGTTCCGGTTGTTGGATAGCCATGTCTCTTGTGTTAAACAGAGTGCATGATTTTCTGATGTATAGCTGTTCCTGATGAGTGAATAATATGTATGCAAGTCCTTTATGTATGCGAAAACTCACAGAAGAGATGAGAATGAAAAGGTAGCTTCGGTTTGGGCAGCCATCTTGAGTGAAAATATCCGCTTAGCAACCAGATTTTGTGAACAGCTTTTAGTCACATGGTCCCTTTGAATGACTATATCCAGAGTGGTCCATCATTGGAATTTGAATCTGTTGCCAGGAGTCCACGCAAGCAAGATTGGACCTGCTTTTCGGCACCTGAAGAATGGTCCTCTTGTTTCTTCTGGAGCAGAACAGCTCTTGACAGTCGGTGCAGTATAGAAGAGGGTAGTATTTAGCTACAGCAGTTTAATAAAAGATGCAGTGGCTGATTTCAGGTGTATCACAAGAGGCACGTATTAGTCTTCTGTCCTCTTGACTGGTAGTTGTTGTGCATTAGTGGTGAAGTGGATGTTAAAAAGCAATGACAGAATTGGAAATAAAAATAAGCGTAAAAATGTTGTCCCAAAAGATTTGTATTTGGTAAATTTGTGCTCTCTGGAATGTCCAAAGTAATAAATAAGTAGGCAACAGGGTTGCCTGTGCAGCCAAAAATGGGCTTTGAGTTCGTGAACATGAGCATGTAAGTAACATCTCGGTATGAAAAACAGGCTGCTACAGAAGAAAAACTATTTCAGTATTTGAGATATTTGACCTTGCTTTGACCTTGACCCTGTTTGCATCAGTTCCAAAATCTAAGCAGTTCATCTGCTGGTTAACATTCAACCATTCGTTCTTGAGATAATGCACAAGGAGAATCTTGGAAGGATGCACGGGTGCACGGACAACCCGAAAATATAATGCCTCCACCACTTAGCAGCAGTGGTGTAAAAAGATGTCTCTGTAACTTTTTTGACACTATATAATATTTCTAGGGTTACAGCGATTTATCCAGTAGCAGCCCGTTATGAATTGGTTAGGTCTAAAAAAAAAAAAAAAGAGTGGAATTAAATAAAATGTCAAGCGCTGTTTTATTTTTGGGATTCGGTGCTACTTCTCGGCAGCCCTGAGGGTCAAAATATCGATGTTTCTCCTTAAAGTTCATCTAGATTCAGAGGGTTATGAGCCCATGGTAGTCATCTGTTAGGTCCTGTGTAAAGAATATAGCGAATTTAGTTCCTAGCCCGCTTCTGAGTGTGTGTTACATTGGGGTAAAAAAGGAAGTTGTTTCAAATGTACTTGCCCTATCCAAGGTTCACCTACATTTGTGCTTGTTATATATTAAATATTTTTTTATTTTTAGTGGCATGGTGGCACAATGGGTGTTGCGGCCTCACAGTTCCAGGGTTCGATCCTGATCCTGAGTTACTGTCCTGAGTTAGTGCCATGTTCCCCTTTTCCCATGTTTCTCTAGTCTTTTTAATTTCACTCTTATTCCCAGGTCATCAATAAACTCAGGATCAGTAACTCAGGACATTGTGGAGATTCAGGACAGTAACTTTGTGGAGATTCTGTGCATGTTCTCCCTGTGTCTGCATGGGTTTCCTTTGTGTTCTCTGGTTTCCTCCCACCTCTAGGTGGACTTAAGATAAGATAAGATAAGACTAAGATAAATTGCCCCAAGTTGTGAATGAGTGTGTGTGCAAGGTATTCCTGGGATGACTAGGATAAAGCAGTTACTTAAAGTGAGAGTGAGATTTTATTTTTATTTTCAGGGACACATTTAGTGTTTTTAGCTACGGTATGTAGCTTGGATTAGCAATGGTAGTTGGCTAATTTCAAGCTTCTTTTGCAATTATTTATTTGTCACATTTGACATAAGTTCAAACTGTAATACTTGCAATTTGTTACGTTTGTGAATTGTGAATTAGTATTGCAACGAAATAATCATTATTTTAGTGTAGTTTTGTTAGTTGCAGTACATATTATTCCTGTTTGACAGAGAATATATGATATGGAAAGGGTTAAATTTAATGTAATCATTCTGCGTGAGACATTGTTCTCTGGGCAATCACAATTTGAAGCATAAATCACACACATCTCTAGTCTTTTTAATTTCACTCTTATTCCCAAGTCATCAATAAAATAAAATACACAATATGGCCAAAAGTTTGTGGACACCTGACCATCACACCCATATGTGCTTTTTGAAAATCATATACCAGAATTAGTCCCCCTTTGCTATTATAATAACCTCCACTCTTCTGGGAAGGCTTTCCACTAGATTTTGGAGCGTCGCCGTGGGGATTTGCCCATTCAGGGACAAGAGCGTTAGTGAGGTCATGTACTGATGTTGGGTGAGGAGGTCTGGGGCGCAGTCAGCGTTCCAGTTCATCCCAAAGGTGTTCAGTGGGGTTGAGGTCAGGGCTCTGTGCAGGACACTCACGTTCTTCCACTACAAATTTGGCAAACCATGTCTTTATGGACCTCACTTTGTGCAGAGGGGCATTGTCATGTCATGCTACAGCATACAAAGACATTCTAGACAATAGTGTTCTTTCACTTTTGTGGCAGAGACTCACATATGGGTGTGATGGTCAGGTGTCCACATACTTTTGGCCATGTAGTGCACCAACAACAAGGTCAGCACAAATAACATGTTTTTTTGTGAGAAATCAAATTGCTGTTATGTTGATGTAGTGTAAATGCAATGTCCTTGACTTCTAAAGCAGTCGTGGAGTGAACACTCCCACCCATCCTAGTGTTCAGCAACGTAGCAAAACCCCCTCTGATGTATCAATCACCTGCTTCTGTTTGAGTGATGGCCTGAAGCAGGATGAAAAGCGTTGGATGAAGAATGAGAATGTGGAAGGTCGGAAAAAGCTGACACGGGAGTGAGGGTGAATAAAAAGCCTTTGCTGTGGGAGAGTGTGGCTAACTACACTAGACAGGCTTTTAGACTCGAGGCTTTGTTTAGAAATGTCCTCTTTTCTCTTTTGAAAGAGAAACATTTTTTCTTCATACCATACCGCTGTTGAATTCTCACTGTTGAAATCTTATTGGTACTTAGACATTGATTAATTTTCCCTAACAGCAGCTCTGGCAGTATTTCCAGCTGCAAGATTTATATTAATGTGCTAATTATATATTAATTTAGTTTTTATATTTATTAGTTTATATTAATGAAACTATTTATGATACATTATTGTTTCTTGTGTGGCAGATGCTCCACCTAAACAAACATGTAATTGTCGATATGGTGAAGCTTTCTGTAACAAGGTGTTTATTTAACGTTTTTAAAAGGAGTCTCCAGTGTCAGCGCTTTAGAACAGTCAGTAATAAAGATCCAGTGAAGTTAATTAACTTACAGATAATTATATTTAAATAATGGAGGAAGAAAAATTCTCACAATTAAAAAAATATGATTAAATTCAGTGGAGATGTGTAGAAAGGTTACAGATGTCACCCAGTAAAATAATCCTTTTTGAATAGTGCTATAGTTTATGATTATAACTGATATGTGATATGATTATAAGTCTACATTATAATCAAAGCATATAGTGCTCATCATGCTATTTGGAATAGCAAGAAAATAATACAATATTTTGCCAAGGTAGAGGAGAAGCAGGGAGGGTTTAAATAGACAAACCTGACAGGCTTAACAAGCAAAAGGTGAGAACAAATAATTACCAGTTAACTTCCATATCAACAGGCTAACTAGAACAGGAAACACTGACCATGTAAGGAAGGCAACTATGATAACGATGCATAAATAGAGACAGAATCAGGGCAAAAGTGATGCAGATACAGATCACATGTTAATGCGTGGTGTAAATAAGGCCTACGTTATGTGAGTCACACAGAGTGGTCTGGCAAACTGGGATGTGAGAATATAGAAGTCAAAGCAGCACAGATCAAATCCCAGCTCTCAACATCCTCCTCTCTAGTGTACAATTAAAAGCAGTTTACTAGGATGGCGTGATTGTTTCTTTACCCTGCAATAAAGTGTTTCACAAAGTGCATCCACATCTCTTTAATGTTTATGGGGAGAAAACAGGGTGAGTAAATGCTGCCAAGAAATGAGAAGAGAGAGAGAGAGAGAGAGGGCGAGAGAGATGGGGGAGGAATTGGACAGAGATTGACGTGTGATTGATGCAGACTAATTAAAAGTGGAGAAATTAGAGGTTCATAGCAGGCCTCTGCTGATCTGTGGAACCAGGCTAGGGGATTTAGATGCTAAGGGTGGGTGGCAGGTGAAAAGGCACATACTATGCAAAATCAATTCCTACAAAACAAATACACATTTTTTCAGTCATATTTCGACAGACCAGCTGCCTTGCAATTACCTTTTCAAATTGGAGCAATTTAGAAAATCTATAATGAGAATGAGAATTCTAAAGGAAGTGAGGAATCTAGAAACAGAATAATTAAGAAAAAAGGATCTTTAATGGCTTCTTCAAATTGTACTGGAGTATGGAGTATGCTGATCATGATTTAAATTGTATCTCTAGGCCTGTGCCGGTAACAGAATCCTCTTATTTGGGTTACCATGTGGAAACAACAATGATAATAATAATAATAGTAATAATAGCAAAATGCTTTACAGTGGATATAAAAATTCTACACACCCCTGTTAAAATTGCGGGTTTTTGTGATCTGACCAAGATAACTCATGTCATATCTTTTTCCAGCTTTAATGAGACATAGGAACCAGTAAAATCCAAGGTAAAAAAAACAAAAAAACAAATAGAAAGGTTTTAGGGAAAAATGAAAAAGAAAAAGCTTAAAATAACCTAGTTAATACTTTGTTAAAGCAACTTTTGCTTGTGATACGTCACTCTGTCAGAGTCTAAGTCAACTTAGCACATCTTCTTTTGGCAATTTTATTCTACTCTTCATTGCAAAAATGCTCCAGAGCTATCAAATTGCAGTGGGATCCCCTGTGCGCAGCCCTCTTCAAGTCATTCCACAGGTTTACGATAGGATTTAGATCTGGGCTCTGACTGGGCCATTCCAAAACATTGACCTTCTTCTACTGAAGCCTTTTTTTTGTTGTTGATTTGGGTTTGTGCTTTATCATGGTGGAAGGTGAATTTTTTTTCTTCATCTTCAGCTGTCTAACAGAGGCCTGCAGGTTTTGTGCCAAAATAGATTGGTATTTGGAGCTATCCATGGTTCATGATATCATGACTAGAGCCCCAGTCCCAGCTGAAGAGAAGCAGCCCCATAGCATGATGCTGCTGCCACCATGCTTCACAGTGCGAAGGTTTTTTTGGTGGGGATGAAAAGCTGTCTTGTTTTTTTGCCAAACATATCTTTTAGAATTATGCTCAGAAAGTTCTACTTTGGGCTTATCAGACCATGACACATGGTTTAAGGTGATTTACGCAGACATGGATTTTTTTTTTTTTTCCATGAGAATGGGCTTGCATCTATCCACCTTACCTCATAGCGCAGACATGTGAAGAATACGAGAGGTTGTTGTCACATGCAGGTTGTGATCAGCACTTGCCAGTTTTTCCTGCAGCTCCCTTAATGTTGCCGTAGGTCTCTTGGCAGCCTCACTGATAAGTTTTCCTCTTGGCCTTTTGTCTATTTTGGAAGGATATCCTGCATTGGTAATGTCACTGTGGTGTCCCATTTGCTCCAGTTCATGATGATGACCTTCATGGTGTTCCATGGTACATCTAATGTTTTGGAAATTCTTTTATACCCCTCTCCTGATCGATACCTTTCGAGATCCAGAGCTCTTTGTGGACCGTGGCTTTGATGGTCAGATGAAACCAAGAAAATCCTACAGAAACGGCTGATTTTCTGTATCTTTATTTGGGGTTAATCCAAATCACTGCATTGATGACAGGTATATGATAATTACTTTTGAACATGAGTCTGAATGTGATTGGTTCATTCTGAGCACGGTCACATACTCCATTATAAAATGGGGTGCACACTTGTGCAGCCAGGTTATTCTAAGTTTTATGTTTTTTTCTCCTAAAATGCTTCTATTTGTTTTTGCTGGTTGATTGCATTAATGGTGGAAAAAGTTCTGACATGATTTATCCGGGTTAAATTTTTTTTACCTCATAATAACCTGCCATTTTAATAGAGGTATGAAGACTTCTTATATCCACTGTATATTTACACAAAATTGTAAAAAAAAAAATATATATTAATGAAATTAAAAATGACAAATAGCCCTTTTCTGCTGTAGTTCATACCTCAATGGACTTGACTTGTGAGCTAAGGGGGAAAGGAAGCGCACATGTCTCAGTGCTCAGTCTTCGCAGAACTGAAGTGCTCTCATATTTGAGAGTTTCTCTGCATGATCACTTCATTGCTCCTCACTCATGAATACCTTTGTGTGCAGTTCATGGCACTTTGCACTCATTTTTAATGAACACACTTGCTAATACTGCTCTCTGCTCTCAGGTTGGCCACCCTTGTGCCCTCTATCAATGATGAGAGCATAAGGGTTCAAAGAGCCCTTGTGAGAGCACAAGGTGTTCAAACATCATACCCTGAGTTTTAAGAACTGACAAAGATCTGCAAGGTTATTGTTTTTAAAATGTATTTTTTATAATCACATATCCTAGGTTACATAGACATAGGCTAGGCTAGTGCCTCTCCCCCCAAGAGCTTTCAACCAGTGCAGCTCAATAGCTACATTTCTAGAACAATCTTTTCTATGCTAGGAACATTAAATTTGATATTCAAGTACCATATCACATCACCCAACATGGTTAAAAGTTTAGTTATCTTCTCATGTGGAAATTCTAGTGCCTTGCTATACTGTGTGTAACTTGACTGTTCCTATATACTAACTGCACAGTAAATGCTCACTTATTTTAAATTATTGCTTCTACATAAGTGTGCAGTTCGGTGTAGTACCGAAAACCAGCAGTTCATACAAAAGAAATTGACAGATGAGTCTATGTGTAACGTCTTATACAATGTAAATGAATCTCATTTCTCCTGTGCAGTATGCAAATGAGCTAGTTAGCAAGGTGGAGCGTGTAAAGGCAGCCAGCTGTCAGCATAACAGAAGTCGGATCACCAGAGATTGTTTCGTTACACCCAAGTCTTCCATATTTTAGAATTCTTTTCTAGGGTTCATATCTAGTCAGGCTGTGAGACAGATTACTGCCTGAGGCCGATTGGCTGATACGATTCCAAACACAATGCATGCTGGATGCATATAAACTTGCTTTTTTTTTCTTTTCTTTTTCTTTTTTTTTTTTTTTTACTATCTTCATAACCTTGTTTGGTTAGTTTGCTCTGTTGATTTGTGTTACTCAGTTTTTTGCATTTTTTTTTTTTGCAGTTTAAGTAAGGTCACATCAGTTAAAATCTATTTAAAATTTTAAAAACGTGTTTGAATTTAGAAGTCCTAGTTAAGGCTTAGCTTTCCTTTAGAGTTGTGGAAGACATTCAGAGCTCATTTTTATGTTAATGTCCCAGATATCTGATGCTATTTAATCAATCTTTCTATGATTTTATATGAGTTTTAATGGGAGGTGTTATTGAGACCCGAGAACCCTATTTTGCACACTTTTACAGATTTATGTGATTTTTTTTCTGAGGTGATATTTGATTTTTATTTTAATATTCTCTTAGCTGTGAGTGAATTTTACAATTACCAGTATGTTGTGAGAAGGAACACATTTGTCCTGATATTATGTACTGAATATTAAATGACCAATTACTAAACAAACAAGGACTAAGTGTATTAATGAATGAATGGGACTAGTGAGTCATGGTCACAAGCACCATCTCACTCAAAACTCACCACTGACACATTACGCATAGGGAACGTTTATCAGGACCAATTTCTACCCACATGTGATTATGAGTTGTTGTCAGCAGAAGAGCAGAAACATTGCCACAACAAATTATTTGACCAGCAATTAATATTGATAATTTCTTTTTAACTTTGGGCTGGTTTTTAACGTCTAAGTCTACACTGCATTTTACATTGCTTACATGACACAAAACAACTCTGATTAGAGAAGACAAAGAAAATTGCATTTTCCAATGTGGGATCTTTAAGCACATTTTGATTACTTCACATTTGATATTAACAGGCAGTGCGTGAAATTAAGCATTCACATAATCTCTATTGAGTGAGTTGGAGGGCTTCTTAAACCCAGTATTACACACTGAGGATTTATTGATTGTGTTTTGATTATACAAAACAAAAGAGATATTGGAGAGATACTGGAGATGTTGGTTTGAACTGTAAAAATGTAGAAAAATGTTGAATGTCTAAGCATTAAGCCTTTATTTGCACCTCGAATTCGAATCGAATGGGTTTTTTTGGGTGCTCTTCAGCCAGGCATCAATGCAGTCTGTACAGTGTGATTGCATCAGCCTGGCATTAGGGAGAAAGGCTTGCGATGCTTTGCCAGGCCTTTACTGCAGCTGCCTTCAGTTGCTGCTTGTTTGTGGGCCTTTCTGCCTTCAGCAAGTTTGCCTGGCAAAGCATCTCAAGGGAGGAAACTCAGCATTTGATGATGTCCATGGGTTCCAGACTTCAGGCAGTCATTGACTGCAAAGGATTTGCATCCAAGTATTTAGAAAAATCCTAATATTTATGACTTTTGAGCCTGTGAAAATGGAGGGACTCTGTAAAAAATGGCTGTAATTCCTAAACGGTTAAAGCAATATTTTTGTTAACCCCCTTGAATTAAAGCTGAAAATCTGCATATCATTACTGCTTGATTTCAAATCCATTGTGGTGGTGTACAGAGGCAAAATTACGAAAATTGTGTCACTATCCAAATACTTATGGACCTGACAGACAGCTTTAATTTGAGGTTATTTATCTCCAAGTAGGGTGAGCGGTGTAGGCATTACAGTACTTTTTATATGTGGTCACCACTTTTAATAGACCAAAAGTAACTGGACAAACTAGTGTGCAAAGTAGGGTCAAGAGTGCAAACAGATGATTTTATACTAGCTAAAAATAAAAAATAAAAAAAAAAGGAACGCGGCATCTGGAAAATTACGGGCATGAGATGATTAAGATGGGACTAAGATGGGAGATTCTACAGTAATAATTACATTACACCACCTCCCCATGCAAAAATACTCTAGGCTGAATAGGGCTTTACATTGAGGCATGCATTCACGGAAAACCAGAGGAAAGAAATTAAATTCAAAGAACAGGATTTAAAAAACAACAAAATTTCACATTTTGTAAATCTGCCAATTTGAGTTTGGTGTTCAATTTTTTTGCTTTATTAGCTTTTTTACTGGACTTTGCACCTAATGTAGCTAACGGTTGTATTGTAGTAATGGAAGTGCATAGCTCTGTAGCTCTAGTGCAAAACTAAAGAGGCCAGTGGTCATAAAATATGTCTTAGCTGATTAACTACATCTGGGGTAAGTGGAAAACTGTAAATTATATTTTTTACACACTGTTCCTATAACTGTTGTAAATAATTAATGTTAACAGTGCATAAAGAGTTATTTTACAGTAAGACACATTGTAGTTTTACATTTCACAGCACTTCATGATGTGCTGTGCGTTACATAGCGAGGTTGATTGACTGCTCCAACTCATTATGAGTCATTATTAGTGCCAGACTGGATTAACCTTTTGAGCTAATTTTCTCTGCTGTGGTGCTGTGTTTCTTAAAGTTCTGGAGCTAAGGACAAGGTTTTACTGCTGTGTCATCGCTTACACATCCAACTGTATTTCCTGTGCTGTTGTTATGTCTCCCTGCTGCTTTTGAATTCAGCACGAGCCTTTTTGAAACACTGACCCCCAATTTCATCACCCAGCTGTCATTTTGGAAGATAGTAGCTGTGTTATTTATGAACTGTCCCATGAATCTTGTTTTTTCCTAAGTGATCTCTCTCTCTCTCTTTCTCTCTCTTTCTCTCTCTCTCTCTCTGTCTGTCTCCCTGTGTCTCTGTTTCCTTCTCTCTCTCTCTCTCTCTCTCTCTGTTTCCTTCTCTCTCTCTCTCTCTCTCTCTCTGGCTGTCTCCTTGTGTCTCTGTTTCCTTCTCTCTCTCTCTCTCTCTCTCTCTCTGTCTGTCTCCCTGTGCCTCTGTTTCCTTCTCTCTCTCTCTCTCTCTCTCTCTCTCTCTCTCTGTCTGTCTCCCTGTGCCTCTGTTTCCTTCTCTCTCTCTATCTCTCTCTTTCTCTCCCCCTGTGTCTTCCTCCTGTCTTACTTGTCTGTAAGGCATTTTTGTAACTGTATCCTGCTGCCATTACTACTCTTTACGCGTCTGCAGACATCACATGACTTGAAAGGGCTTCTAAACATCATGCTTTTGAAAAGTATACACAGTGTAATTTAGTTAAATGAATTTTGGTTTGATCTTTGGCCTTTGCCTTTTGTCATGTCATCTTTATCCTCCATCCTTCAACACCACCTCATAGCAATAAGGAGAATTCTTTATTAGCTTGGGCCAGAGGTCTAACTGGATCGACTTTTCCCCAGAGCTCCTTTGAAGGAAATGCTATATTGAGTCTGAAGAACAATTCTGCATTTCCCTGGGGACTTTATCTAAAAAACTTCTACTGTTCATTACATTTTATTGCAATCATTTCATATTACATTTCATTTCAGTGTCCTTATTTGTTTTCATATTGCTTGTTATTCATGTTGTATTGTTAGTGATGGTATCAGTCCTATCACTATGGAAAAGTGTAGTACTATTCAGATAACATAAGACATTAAGATTGTTCATAAATCGCACAAAGGTCTCTAACAGTAAAAACAGTATGAAATCTGTAAATACGTTATTTGTAATATTGAATTATATTATTGGCCTGCATAAATAAGTACTGTGTGGCTGTTTGACTGAAGGACCATTTGATTGAAAACTATTCTATAACTTTTGCACAGTATATCTGTTAAGTAACGTTCCCAGAGAATGTCTGAAGTACTTACAATCAATTTGCACAGGATAAGCAATCTCTATATAAATTACAGAGGAGGTATGCATGGTCATCACACCAGATGTTACTACTATGTACTGTATACTATGTACATCTCATTTTAATGCAAACTGGTTGTTTTGACCTTTGTTATAACCACTTGTTATAGGGCTTGTGTCTGAATAAGTTGATCATAAATAGGTCAGATGACCATAACATGTCTGTAGGCTTTACTTGTGCTAGAAACACAGTAACTTATGTAAAATTCCTGGAAGCATCGTTTTTGGTTTGGTATGAGATTATAGAAAAGACCAAGCACTTTCTGAAGTGTCTATATACTGAAGAAAAAGCACAAAACCTGTTTTCCCACAGAATATAACACAATCTTACCTTTGTTAATTCAGACAGGATATATATTATATATATACTGGCCATTTTACATAAGGTAAAATTCAGCATAGTATATGACCCAAAATATGACACACACTATTTTACACAGCATTTCTATATCAACCAAAGACAAATCTGTATAACCTACGATGCCCTAAAAAACAAGATATGTTTTGCATGTATGAATTGCTGTCGTAATTCCAATGTTACAAGCTGAGTAAGAAAAAAATACTCTGAAATAGGCTAGGGTTCTCTGGGTTAATGGCGGTAGGAATAGTAGTTCCACTGCTACACAGCCGTCTATTAGTGCCTGTTATATTAAACATAAAAGTGGATTACTGCCTCTACCATCTCCTGGGCCACAGTATTCACTCATTGCAGTGAAAGTTGGGGAACAGCTGCTCTAAGAGGCCTATATGTCACACGACACACAGCATACTTTCAATTATATGGGCCGCAGGCAGAGCGCCAGGCCGTGCACATACGCGTGCTTTCCAATTACACGGCCGGCTCTTCTTCAGTGTGAATGGAGTGAGCAGGGAGGAGCAGGCACAGTAGAAAACACACGTACACACACACACATGCTCTCACGTATGTTGGCACACAAAGGGGCCATGAGCAGCTCACAGAACTCCTTTTTCAGGATGTGAGCAACAAAACAAATATATTATCTCCTTTTCTGCCTTGATATGTTCTTTTTTTATCATTTTCTTTTCTAATTTGGCTTTCTCTTTATTTCCCTTTTGCTCACTCTCTTTCTCTGTCTTTCCCATAAGGGGAGCCATTGTTTGTTAAATGAGGCATATACAGTATACCAGATGATGCTTACTGGGTAAAAAGTCACACTCTTTCAGTCTCTGAGTTTAGGAAATGATGATTTTTGGGGGAAAAATAAAAATGGTTGCTTGATTTGGGGGTGACACGGTTGTGCAGCAGGTAGCGTATTCCTGTCTCACACCCAGCGTGTCTGGGATATGTTTTGGATCCACCACAACCCTGACGAGCATAAAGATGAGTGAGTTCCTATTGTGTGTCCAAATCTACCATAAGACATTCAGGACAAGATAAGCAAGTCTTATGGCAGGATCATTTTTACCTACGTTAATCATACTTTTACATGGAGGTAAATGGCCAGCAGTGGTTTCAGGAAACATTTGATTATGTCCTATCACAGTCTTATAGGAAAACACACGGACAAGCTCTTTCATTATGCATTCTAGAGATGAGACCTTTTCAGCTTTCGTGCCAGTTACTGTCAGTTTAAGAGGACAAACAGGGCACTTCAGGGTAAATATACAGTCTTTCTTCTGCATCAGCTCTCTTGCCTCTTTGCCCTCAGGCTATAGCTGTCAGTCAGAGGCTTTTTAATACGCATTTGCACTCGTCTGCTTGACCTGTGGGTTACATTCTTCTGTACGCTTCCCGCGTGACTCACCGTCATCTTCCAGCTCGTCAGAAATGACCCCAGTGTGTACAACAGCCAGTGTAACTGACAAGGGCACAACTGGTCATGCTTACTCTTATATGACCATGCCATCAACATATTTTTATTGTGTCACGAGTAAGGGAATAAAACATAGTGGGGCATGCTATTATAGGAAAATAATGAATGACTGGGTGGTGTTATGTGGCCCAATGAGAAGCAGAGGTACTGTTACCACCCGGAGGTTGATTATTTTCCTATAACAGCACATCCTGAATTGTTTTATTCTTCTTATACCACAGCAATTTGCCAATGATTACAAAGTTTTTATTTATTAAAGAACGATAGGTTGTATTTTTGATCTGCTTATAGTTACATTTAATGCTGTGGAAGGTCCAAAGAAGTTATAGAAGTTGTAAAAGCTACCACCAGCCTTTCTTTTTTCTCTTTCTTGAAGTTAATAAGACAAAAAAAACACAGCTTGTCACTTCCTGCAGGAAACTTACTGGCTGCTACAAAGTGTTACCACTGGAGGCTTCTTCCATAAATGTTAAAGGCTTCCTCATAGAAAACTTATTATTAGTCTTAGATTATGTGGAACGTCCGCCATACAAACCCCTGGGGATTAGCTGTTAGTTGTTACTATAGAAATGATAATGTATTAAACAAGCACATTAATAAAAACCTATTATTTGCATTACACTTGGAAATATTGTCAGAGCAGCTGTTATAGAAAATTGCACATTTTCTGACCAATAAGATTTGAGAATTCAACAGTGCTGTAGCATAAAGGCCACTCCAATGCATTCTGAGTTGAACAGTTATCCACCATGTTTGTTTTTATCTGAAGTCACGTATGTTCACGAGAAACTCTGCGAGATCTCAGGTTCTGAGAGTCAGGTTCATTGATTTATGAGTGTAACTTGAACATGTGTGCTGTTTTGTTTTGGACAAATCTTACAGTGTAGAGGGGTTTGAAGACAAAGAAAACAGTGATATCTGTCATTGGATCTGTAGCCTTTCATGATTTCAACACAAGTTAGGATTATATAAATTTTATAATGTGACAAATAAGTAAAATGATGATCTCTTTCTGGTAATTTAGAGCAGGTGTATTCAACTGAAATATGTGAGAGTTACACTAACACTAGTTACATTCGATTCTTTGCTTACAAAAGACTGGGTAAGTAGTGGACATGAGTGAATGGTGACAACAGTTACCTTTTAATGTTAGGCATTAATGATTAGTTCATGGCTATAAAAATACAGATCAGTTTAAAATAGTTACGTTTTGTTTCACAGTGGAGCTCCACATTACCACTTTGGACTAGTGTCATGGACTCTGAACAGATGAGACAGCTGTTTTCAACTTAAAGTGGAGAATGAGTGCATACTTCTCTGTCCAATCATCTTTAAATATTAAGTTTTTGCCACCTCCTTTTTTTTTTATAAGCAAAGTCCCTTTACTAGTCAGATCAGAGAGGGAAAATTAAAAAAAACTATACAATATATGGCCAAATGTTTGAGGACACTTGACCATCACACCCATATGTAAGCTTCTCTGTTTGTTGCCACAAAGTTGGAAGCACAGAATTATATATGTCTTTGTATGCTGTAGCATTTCCCTTCACTGGAACTAAGAGGCCCAAACATCTTCCAGCATGACAATGCCCCTGTGCACAAAGCAAGCTCCATTCAGACATGTCCTGCACAGAGCCCTAACCTCAACCCTGCTAAAAACTGGAACGCTGACTGCTCCCCAGGCCTTTTTCACCTGACATCAGTGCCTGACCTCACTAATGCTCTTGTGGCTGAATGAGCACAAATCCCCACAGCCATGCTCCAAAATCTAGTGGAAAGCCTTCCCAGAAGAGTGGAGGTTATCATAACAGCAAAAGGAGAATTAAATCCGGATGGGATGTTAAAAAAAAGCACATATGGGTGTAATGGGCAGGCAGTTTTTGGCAATATGCTGTATGATGGCCTGTGAAAACCGTTCCTTTTCTTGATGAGCTGCCTTCAGCTGAATAAGTTACATAAATGCATGTGATTAGCCACAACAGAGGATCTGCTACAGAAGCCAAGATGTCAAGTGCTCTGTTCAACCTGCTGAAACATTTTGGGTATGCATCCAGAGGGCAGTCCTCCAGTTGATGACCCTCATTTAGCATGAGATCCCATTCTCCTACGTCACATGACAAGAAAATGTGTGCAGTAACAGGCTGAAAGGAGAACGTTGAGCATTCTAGTGAGCTTTTTTATTATGAAACTCCAAATCGTATTTGAACAGTAAAATTTGTTCTGACAGCTCCAATTCACTCGTTTTATATCCTGCTGAGTGCAAGTTTGTTGTGATTTAACCCGAGGCATGAAACAGCAAAACACGCTCAGAAAATTAAAAAAAAAAAACTCCCCAAACATTTTTCACTTGTTCTTTTCTGGGAATTCTGGAAAATGGATTTTAAATGAAAAGTGGGTTTGTTTACTTCAATTACTTCTATTCCCAACTCACCAGCAGTGTAAGCTTCCTCGATATTGATACACCCCTTAAGGTTGTGTGGGGCAAGAGCTTATTTGCCCGAGTGGTGCAGAAAATACATAATACAGGTGATGGCTTCTGTGTAATTTAAGTCACTGAATACTGTGGAGCTGTTTGTGTTCTTGTGAGAAAATAATCACAGCAGGGACGAGCAAAATACAATCAATGTTTTTGCCTCATAATAAAAAAAATACCCCCCAAAATAAACTACAGACTACTGTAGCTCATCACTTAAGTTGCAAGGTGACTTAGTGGTTAGCTCAGAACAAAGTTCAGCTTTGCTCTCGCTAATCCACTCTCTGCTGTAGAGCAGCTCTGATGTGAGTGGCTGCTCACAAATTCAACAGAATCAAATGATTTCTCCATGCAAATTCTGAAAAATGATACAAATTCCATAATGTTTTTCCTACAGCCATCAAATGCAAATAACTTAATCATATTTTGTTTTTTAAATTATTATTTTAAATAAATCTATCAGTACTTCCCACAAATACGTTAAAAAATGAAAGACATACAATATATGGGCAACATGGTTTCACAGTTGCACATTTTTATAGCAATTTGCATGATTTAATATGTTATACCACAGTGCTGTTGAATTCTTGCATCTGATTGGTCAGAAGGTGTTGATCAATTTTCTGTAACAGCAGCTCTGACAGTAGTGCAGCTACAAATCACAGGTTTATGTTAATGTGCTTGTTGTAGTACGTTATCATTTCTATGGTAACAACCGAACTTGTATAGTGGACACTCATAACTCACATAGCACGCACATAAACAGATTAAAAAACGTGTATTTGTTCATATGCTGAAGTTTTCTATAAGTGGACATTTATTTAACATTTATGGAAGGAGTCTCCAGTGTCAGCGCAGGAAAGTCTTTAGGAAGTTACGTGTTGTATTTTCTCGATAACATGACAAGCTGCATTTTTTATCTTTATTAACTAAGAGAGAGAAAAAACAGAGGCTGGTGCGGGAACAATTGCTTATAGCTGCTGTAGCATAAGCAATAACAGGAACCAACTTGTTACACGGACGTTCCATAGCATTGTCTGTAACTATAAACTGAGAAAAAAGTATATGTCACTCTTTAATAAATAAAAAATTTAATTTTACTGGCAAATTGCTGTGGCATAAGAGGAATAAAACACTTTGGCATTGGTTATTGGAAAATAATCCACTTTGGGATGGTGAGAATAACTCCACTTCAAGATGGGCTGCATCACACCACCCTGTCACTGACTGATTTCTTCTAACAGCACAGTCGGTCGTGTTTAGGGCAGGGTTTGATTTCTATGCATAGTTAACTTGTTTACCTTGTTTTGACGACTTCATTCGTATAAGATAACTATCTTGAATTGTCTGAATTTCTCATGAGATTAGTTTGTTCAGAGATGTCTAGATTTCAGCTGGTTTTTAAAGCATGTTTGAGGATTTACAGCTTTTATAGCTATATGTAAGACACCCAGCTTAAAACCGATCAAATATTTAAGCATATTTTTGGGCCAGATCAAAATAATAATTATCTAACGTCTAACAGAGATTAATAATATCATATTTTAAGAACTAATTTAAGTTGGGTCAGTAATGGATGTCCATGGATGTCTTTGGTCATACTGTGCACATTGCAATACGAGTGTGTATCTGTGTCTGTGTTCAGTGTACATGCATGTTTGGCATTTACAAGTGATACAAAAGTCTCCCCATTGTGGGCTGAACAGAGTACTGTTACTGTGGAGATAAGGTAATTTATCCTGGCTGGTAGAGGAAGCAGCATGTTAATGGGATGACTAGGTCATACTTTTGGACCTTTGTGCCTGAGGCAATCATTCACAGGATTTTATACCTGAATAGCATTAGTCATACGTCATGCTCAATATCTCCACTGATGCGTGTGTGTCTGGCTCCTGTAATAACTTTAGGTAACCCATTTTCCTCGCTGTGCCATCTCCTTCAGTCTAAGGTTGATGAAGATGTGGTGTGTAAATTTGTCCTCTTTCCCGTTCTGACTTGCAGGAATCTCTCCAGGCTGTGTGTGATGGAGGTTTATTTTTAGACCTACTTGCTCAATTTAGCTGGAGGAAAAGGCCATTTGGTATAGTTCTGTTAAAACAGGTTTAACAAAACCAAATGAGTTTGGGCAGGGATGGATGCTTCACTGTGGGCTTTTTTTGTTGAGTTTAGGGAGTTGCAATAACTCCACAGAGCTCCCGTAAAGGCTGTTGTACTCTCTGCCCTGTGTAAAGCCCTGGTGTTATAGAGGGTGTCTGTGTGAACGGAGAGACATAAATTCCAGGCCCAAGCAGTGTCGATAATGCTTGTTATAGTCCGTAATGAGGTCACAAGCGCACTATCTGGCTCTGATAGAGATTTATAGAGGCTCTGACTCACTGGAGCACTCCGTGTGAAGGGCCACCCCATACCATCCTGTTGGACACACACACACTGTGGTGAGAAGATTTTGGTGGAATTGCTGGGTTTTACTGCAGTTTCCGCTGTGCTATGTGGCTGCGCTGAGAGTGTTTCTCTTCCTTTTTGATAATACACAGAAGCACCAACATCAATACAGGATGCTTTTCTGCTTTTTCAGCTAAAGCAGTGGTCAGTCCAATTGCAAATACAAATTGATGGATTCACTTAAGATGAAAGGGTGTGGGGTATGGAAAATGCATTTGCTTCTTGTAGTGGTTGTTTTCCTTTCATGCCAACGTTATCTAGGTGAACTTTGACATATGAATTCACAAGCCTGGTCTTGTGAGCCAAAGGAAAACAAGGAGGGAGTGTGGTGTCTTTGGTCTGTAAAAGAAAAGAAAAAAATTTGAGGATCTGCTTATTGATAAGTTTTGTTCACATCAAACTTTTGTCTTTCTGTTTTCTTACTGTAGCTTGGCTTGCATCTGGAAATAAGTTAGTCATCTTGTGCCCCACAATACAGCAACCCTAACTAGGATAAAGTGCTGGAGATGAATGAATGAAGGAATGAATGTTAGCAATGTTGGCACCTCTGCAATATGATACATGTCTTGATTTGTGATTAACTACACAATGTATGAAAGATACAAGATGATTTTTAGCTGTTTCAGTATGATATTTTTTATGATTCAGGATCATGCAAACAGTTCTGCTCTAAGTCGACAACATTTTTCAGGGGTAGACAAATCATAAATTTATTACTGAGTCCACTGGGCAAGGAAAAGCTCCACTGTGCTGCCCAGTTCCATGTTTTTTGGTGTCCAGAAACCTAATTGACTCAGCTATATAGCCATAGCTAATGTAATGCAATAACATGTGGTGAGCTAGTTAGCTAGTTAACTGACAAAGATATTTTGTCTAGTGAGAATGGGTTTTTTGAATGGGTGATTTAAGTCAGGTTTCATACACACACACACACACACACACACACACACATATATATATATATATATATATATATATATATATATATATATAT
>CM075017.1:9611829-9649604 GCA_037576675.1 Pangasius sanitwongsei | reverse complement strand
CTTTGTCCAAATACCTTTGAGCCCCTGAAAATGGAGGTACTTTGTTGAAAATGGCTGTAATTCCTAAATGGTAAATGGCATATTTTTGTGGAACCTCTTAAAGCGGAAAGTCTACACTTCGATCACAACTTGATTGTTTTATTTCAAATCTATTGTGGTGATGTATAAAGGCAAAATCACAAAACTCTGTTATTGTCCAAATACTTCCGGACTTAAGTGTATATACAGTATATATATATATATATATATATATATATATATATATATATATACACACACACACACATACATTGTATATATTGTATATATGTATATATCATATATATTGTATATCATCTAGATGAAGAACAATGCAGTGAGTTGAATCTGTGAATTTTTACAGCTTTTGTGTGTCCCAATCTCAGTGCACTTATCTCTCTTATCTCAGAGCTTTGCTTGTGCTGTGAGATAACTCTTTTTGGAAGCCAGGCTCAGATGGAGTGTTTCTGATTTAGCCGAAATTGTTCATTCCCACAATCTTCATTACTGAAATAAATGTGAATCCCTGGAACAGGTAACAAAACCCCCTTTTGAGAGTCTTAATTATATCTTGGCGTAAAAGGCCACGTAATGTTTCTTGAAAGAAAGACACAATCTTGTTCTCTAGCCCTGTGAGACACCGAGGTTTGTCATGTCAGCGTCATTTCTCAATTTTCTGCAAGAACAGTCAGTTCCCTGCATGAGTTTTTATCACAAACACTCTGCCGCAGTACTGCTACTAAGGTGTGTTTCTTAGCCACTGCAGAAATAAAGCTTTATAAATGTGATTGCCATAAACAAATTTGAACAGCTAGTGTGTTTTTGCAGAGGAAGAGCCCTGAGCTGAGAAGAGTGGCATTGTGCAATGTTGAGAGATGCCTTCTTTCCCAGCTGGAGCAACCAGCAGGAGGAAACACACCCAATTATTCAGCCATGGGCCAAACCTGCTGCTGTGCGTGGAAATCAATCATGATAGCATGCTACTCTTACAAACGTGTGCATATGCACAGCACACACACAGAAGCAATTATTTACACACCGGTGCACACATACAAGCAAATCCACAAGGGAAAAAGATTCTATTTTAGGATTTGCATGAACTAAGGTGGGAATCGACAAAATGAGTGTGCTATTTGGTTTGATTATTATATATTATTATATTGAAAGAAAGACTTGTCATTTTTTATCCATTTATAGTTATTATTTATTTTTGTGGAATATCCACAAAACAAGTTGGTTCATGTTAATTATATTATAGCTGCTATAAACAGTCATTCCCTCAAAGTGTCAGAAAACTTGCAGCATTACCTCTGACTGTTACAAAGCTCTGACACTGGAGACTTCTTCTACAATATGTACATCTAAACACATTTTACATTTTTCTTGTATAAATAGCAACACATTTTTAATCTGTTGTTTTATTAGACTCTTTCATTTTATTATAGGATGAAGCTCTCACTGAAGATTGAGTTACATAGTAGTCTAAGTGGTCATTGTCTAGGGATAATGTGCAAAGTGCATAGTCTGAGGCGTAACCAATAACCTGAACACAAATTTCAATTTGTATGATTATCACCCCAGGTGTGTGACAGCAGCTGAGTTCCTGTAGAAGTTTTCTAAAGGGGAACAGACTTGGAGCTCACTCTGAGACATGGTGATAATAGATAAGGGATTGCTATGACCGCAGCCTTGTCAGTCTTTAGTGATTTCATTCTGTCAGCGTACATCTTAAGAACAAAAGTGTCATTTTTCACATTTTAAAAGTGGCCATCTTGTAATTCACAAAGGGACCATAAAAGCCCTTAAAAGATCTGAGAGCTTTTTTTCCACCCTTCATTAAGGCACAAGGAGATTACATCTGTCCTTGACATTTAAGGCAACTGTAAAATTTGCCTCGCTGCTGTATTTATGGAATGTACAGCTCTCAGACCACCTTCATTTGATCGGAGAGCTGGATATAGGCCTCTCACTCGCTCATGTGTAACACATCCCAGCTCATTAGGACCACACTCTGTCAATAATGTGCATTCACTGGCTGAAGTAAAAGGGTCAGTGTCAATGTTGTGGCTGCTTTAGTTCCAGCTCGTCAACCTCAGACAGAATGAGTATGTAGTCTGTATTATATTGGATTAGTGTTTGACTCTGTCACATAGGTTTTATTGATTTAAATGTCTGATATCAACAGACATACTTCACCAGTACCAAAACAGCACTTAATTTAATATCTCTGTAGAGTTTAAGGTGGCTGTTGAACAAGGCTGTAAACAGGACCTGACTGTTTACTTCAGGTTTGCTTGAGTTCAGATGATTCTCAAATATTTACGGGGCACTGCTTGGGTTCAGATTTCACGATTGGGTTCCTCACAACCTGTTTATTTATCCCTTTTTTTAGTTTTCTCCTTAATTAAACATTTTTGTTGACTTTTTTTTATCCCATTTTCTCTGAATTTTGGTCTCTTGCTAATTCCCACTCACTAGCTAGCTCTCCTTTATCGCATGTTAGCTACCGACTGAGGAGGGTGAGAGCTAGCTCGTGCTTCATCCGAGACATGAAGTCAAAGCCACCGCAAGTTTTCAAACTGCTGCTCATGCTATGTCACAGGGCACTCAGAGGAACATTCATAGGAAAGTGTTAACTGTCATCACAGACATCTACAATTGATTAGTGTGGCACTGATTGACAGGGGAGAGAGTGACACCATCCTTCCCACACAGACAGCATGGCCCATTATACTCCCTTGGACACCTGGCCACGGATGGCTGTGGCATTGTCTGGATTCAAAGATGGGGGAATGATTTGAACAGTGGCATTCTACTCGGTCACATCACATTACAAGACATACGAGAGGTGGGCAGTTACTCAATTATGCCAAAGTGCTGCAATTTATTTCGGAAATCACTAATACTTTCTGGATGGATTTGACTGATTTTGAAAATTCATTTCAATTTTGTTTATATTTCATAATATTCAAATACTCTTGTTACAGTTCAGTCTCTGGTTGTTAGTGGTTGGATTTGGACAGAGTTTACTCAGATTATGATTCTTTTCTTTTTTTTTTTTAACTTGGTGCTGTGAGTCGGGTCAACCTCAGACTTATGGGCAGGTGGGGTTCAAATACTGAAGTGCAATAAAAGCTCCAGACCTGCTTTCAACTTGTGTTTATAACACACCTGCTCAACTTGACCTTGCCATTTCCCTTCAGGAAAATCCTGATTTTAAATCATTTATCAACTCAAACCAATCTTTCAGCAGTCCAAAATGACATGGTGGTCTTTTCACAAAAGCAAAACCAGTGAATGGAGTAGTTATGAATGTAAGCTGGATAACGTATTTAAGAGGTGGTTCCTACTCATATTACATTTTTCACTCATTTTTACTATATACTCCAATACTGCTCCTCCTCTTATAACCCTAACTCAAATCCAATAGTGGCATACACACAATTAAAGGCAGATAGGGAACTGCATTAGTGATTTATGATATTTTTATTGTTTCAAGTCTGTAATGCTTGACTGGCTTCCCTGCAAACAAACAGGGTCAACAGAAAAGTTGTAACCCTTTCATTCAAACGAAAAAACACTAAACTTATGCTTCTGTCTAAACTTAAGCTGTCCATTCCTGTAGTTTGTACTTTGATTGAACAATGTGTGCTTAGTTTCTCTACTTTTAGTTTTTCCTCCAAAAATGCATTTTAGGGAAAGATAGATGAGAAAGTAAATATTCCACTTCATTCACGTTCATTACACACACGACTGAGATTGTACAACGACTGCGGATGATGTATAATGGACATGTCACCAAAACGGGCTGAAAGATCCCAGGCCTCCTCGCCCAACATCCATGCCTGACCTCACTGCTTCAATGCTGTTGTGGCTGAATGGGCAAGTCCCAGCAAACAAGATAAAAAAATCTAGTGGAAAGCCTTCCCAGAAGAGTGGAGGTTATTATAACAGCAAAGGGGGTAATAAAACTGGAATGAGATGTTCAACAAGCACATATGGATATGATGATCAGGTGTCACAAACTTTTGGCCATATAGTGTACTTTGGAAGCGGGAAGTCAGAGCTTAGAATGACGTCATTTTCAACCTTCATGCATTTGAGTTACAAAGTGGGCGAAAAAACATGGATGAGTGTTGTACTGTATACTTTCCTCAAGACTAGATTTAGAATAAATTTAACGAGTGAATATGTCTTTATGTTGATTGATCTTAAGGTAAGACGCATTGTGTTTTGACGTCACTTGCTGTACTCAGAGACCGTTTTGAGTTTCCGACTGGGAATTCCAAGTTTAGGGGGCTTTTTGTTTGGTTTTTCCTAGTTGGAGGTCGGCAATTATGAGTTACGACCTTTAGTCGAATGCAGCATTAGCCAAAACGGAGATCGAATCTAGGGGCGTATCACTCTGTGTACTCATCTGTCACAGCTCTCACTGATAAACTGCATGAATCTACAGCGCTGGGCTCATTACATCTAGCCCACAGTATCGTTTCATACCATTCTTCACACCATTTTTCCTATTACCACTGGTGGTGCTGTTGCACTCGGTTTCACAAAAATCCAAAATAATCCTTTTTTAAAACATTTGTTAACTACAAATAAGATGATATTTATATCAACAATGAAACCTTATATAGTTTTTTTTTTCTTTTTTCTTTAAAAGACAGGGGTGGCTTAGCCCTGCTAGAACACTGGTACCAGTGGCCCCTGCCCTAATCTCTAACCCATGAGATGCTTTACAACATGGAACAGCCCACTTTTCCAGTCTGAAACACACTGAGTTGTCTTCATCCCCTGGACTTTTGGTTTGAATCTGCCCAGGTGGGAGGAGCTGGATCATGTTTTGGTTCTGCAGCAAGGGGTACTTGAAATATTTGATTGAATTTAACTTGGACATTTTAGCTAATGTGTAATGTGTGATTTAAACTGCCAGATATTTATTAAATCTTTACATTCATCAACTGCTGTTACTAGACTATGGCATTTGATTGCATAATGGTTTCTTAAATGGTGGTTCTCTGAACTGTCACCTTCTCCAATTCAATTCAGTTTTATTTGTGTAGCAGTTTTAAGAATGGACATTGTCACAAAGCAGCTTTACAGAAATATATAAATCCAGGATATAAATTTTAAATATATGGATTTATCCCTAATGAGCAAGCCAGAGGCGACACACTAGCACTGAAGAGATGGAATAGGGATATGAAAGGAATTGCTATAAAGCAGTACTATTATATCCTCAGGATTGAGCAGAGTGTTCATTGCTGTCTTGTAATTTATCTCTGAAAAGCAATTTATACATGCACAGAAGTGATGAAGCATCTGAAACTCAGCTCATGCTAAATCACTTCTAGATCAGTTATCTAATCAAAGGCAGTTGATTATTAGTGTGAGTTGGGTAAACTGAATGATGATGAACATTTGAGCCAGCATCTACTCAAAAAAAAAAAAAAATGCTGCACTAATCACGCTGTGTGAATGTGCAGAGTGATCACACGGGTTTGAAGAGCAGCAGGCTGTGAATGGGCTCATAATGATCCACACAGGAAGTGTGAGAGACCATACTGGGAAGTTTTTCATGCAACTAAAGCTGGCCATCATCATCATGTTGTCTCTACTGCCTCTCTTATAGACACATATGTGAGACAGAGCCCCACAATTATAGAGCTCCACGTGGACAGACTGTTGGACATCTTGGACACACACACGTGAAAATGTACAAAGAGAGCAACCCCAATGAAAAGAGACACAACATGCAAGGATGTTAGAAAAAGGGTAGCAGAAGCATACAAAAAGAATTTGACAGAAATGGGCCTGGGCTTATAAACAGAACGCTGGATCCTGGCTCAGAGCCTGCATCAAAAATGCTTTACGCCTCTCTGTTGTTGTTTTTTGGCTTTGTAAATATCACAGCCTTGTGCTGTTTGGATTCAGAGCTAATTGCCGTGACTGTAATTAGTGTGAAATCAAACAGAAAACTATGGATTTATGTGAATTAGGGACACAAAACCAAAATTAATCCACCTGCTGGTATTGCTGAATAAAGACAGCTGAGACGAGACCTGTTACGATCTTATAAGGTAATAACGTTAACAAAAGATGGTGATTTTAATGGTAAGATTCATGGTTTTTTTTATCGTTTGTTTTTTATCATTCTTGACCTGATTAGACCTGTATCATGTATATTTTTGTAATGCTATTTATCTTCTATTTATTTAGATTCTTTTACAAAAAAAAAAAAATGCAGGAAATTATCTGCT
Source organism: Pangasius sanitwongsei (assembly GCA_037576675.1). Classification (NCBI taxonomy): domain Eukaryota; kingdom Metazoa; phylum Chordata; class Actinopteri; order Siluriformes; family Pangasiidae; genus Pangasius; species Pangasius sanitwongsei. Next base: position 9,643,326 of record CM075017.1, on the reverse strand, counting down.
GCTGATGTAGACCCATTGTCTCTCATTATAATTAATATTTTGGATATGCTGAGGTGGCTATTCAATTTAGTTCAATTCAATTTTATCTGTATAGCGCTTTTAACAATAGACAGTGTAACAACACAGCTTTACAGAAATCTGCATGTAGATTGAGAATCATAATGAACACGCCAGAGGCGACAGTGGCAAACTGGTAAGGAAGAAACCTTGAGAGGAGCCAGACTCAAAAGGCAATCCATCCTCTTCTAGGTGAACCAGATAGTGGGATTATAAATCATTACCATATACAGGTGTAGAAAAGTAAAGACAAACAGTATTAAGTGTGTTGAAAGTATTAAGTGTGTTGTTTTTCCATATGAAGTGGTTCATAAGGCTGTTGTGATTTGCAGCGGTAGAGGAGTCATTAAATTTCCATTTTTCATATATATTTCCCAATAAGTATTTAAATGCAAAGATTTGAATGAAGACTTGTTTAGAAAATTGAACATTAACAGAAAATAGTTATAAATTTGTTATAATCTGCCTCTGAATACTGAATATTTTGAATATTTGTATTCATGACCAGGAAAAGCAGTTAAAAGGAGCACAGACATTTTACCTTGATTTGTTTTTCTGCCAAAAATGATTGGCTGTCTAAAGAGAAAAATATTTAAGTTCTCTCATTTTTCCCAAGGACTTTTCCACTAAAGATTTAATAGACCATCTGAAAGCATGTCATACCAGTTAATATCAGTTAATTTTAATTAATGCTTTTCAAAAGCAAATTGTTTATGGAAAATAGCAAGATGATGATATTATTATTATTATTATTATTATTACTATTTCAGTTTTTAGTTACAGTTTTCAGTTTCGTGTGTCCTGAATTTTGCCTTTAGCTAATAATGTTATTTAACTGCATTGGTAGTCATTATGCAGCAGCCTCCAAGATGTTCAATGACATACTGGCATTTACATTCCTAGATATTTCTATGCATGTTACTAACTTAAATAGTATTATTTATTTAGTAGTAGTGTAATTTTACAAGAACACTTTAGTAAAATAACAAAGCAAGCGCCAGTAGTTTCAGTTTACAATTTTGTGGCCAGATAGGAAAAAAAATAAAAAATCAGATATCAGATATATCAGATACATTTTCAGATGGATGCCAGAATGTGCTTATAAGGACAGCCTTTAGTGATTTTCCCAGCAAGCATGTTTCAGGTGTTTTTTTGTAATAGCTTAACAAATACATAGAATATTCTCTTTACAAATGCTGCATTCTTACCCTGACATTTCTTTCCTCTGCAGTGCTTTAGGAATGATGTGTGTGTGTTGTGAGGGCTTGCGTCTATGAGCTTGACTACATCTGACAGCTTATGCTGCAAAAACCCATCATCCTCAGACATAGGAGTCTTCAGTCTTCCGAATGTGTGTGTGTTTGTGTGTGTGTGCCACAGCTCTGCACAGACCAGCTTCCTCCGCCCTCATTTTAGATTTAATTTAAGCGTGGGAGGAATTAATCAGAGCTCCCCAAGGTGCTCTGAGGAGGCCATCAGGAGAGCCGTCCTCTGATTCTGGTTCACATGTCCGTCATGTTCTGTGATAACACCGCAGTGAGCTCGTCTGCTGAGATGTTTTACAACACAATTGCTTCTCTCTGGCCCAGCAGCACTGTGTTCTCTGGGGACATGCTTTGTCCTGTGGTTTTTGTTAACACTACCTACCATGGTTTATGTTATTTGGATTACCGCATACGCCGCTGATTGTTTTCATGCTGTTTTAGACAGCCTAAATTCCAGTAACAGGAATTCCATTAAGGGAACAGGCTTCAGGTTTGAACCGATACCACTATTCCTCTTTCCTGTTGTGTCCTGTAGTGTTGACGTATGCTAATCAAAATTCTGCATCATACACATCCATCCTCATACACCCTTATATATGCCTCCTCTGTCTCCTATTTTTCACTTTAAAGAGACCAACACATCTAGCAAGCTATTTTGCTCTCGTTACCTGCTAGATAAAGTTAGTTAGCTGCTAGATAAAGCTAGTTACCTGCTAGATAAAGTCGCAGATATACACAAATAAAATATTAATACAGTAACTGTGTTTTCATTTCCATTCCTATATTCTAAGCTATTTATACAGAAATGGTCAAACTTCTCAAACTGTTTATCACTAACACTCATTAAATTTGGATAGAAAGCTTAGTGTGCAAGTTTCCTGTTACCACATTGTTGGCCTTTAATACTTTAGCATATCAAACCACAATTTGTTCAAATTTGTTAATTAACGTTTGTGCGAAATCCTGATCTGAGCCAGAGACAGCATGAGCAGAGACAGGCCAGTGCTTAAAATATGAACAGGACAGCGTGTAACACTCAACATGGTGGCTATTAAGTAAGATCCACCCCTCAGCAAAATGGGCCAATCACCATGTTGGTAAAGACATTTCCAGAAAACACCTGGGCTATCAGATTCTTAGCTCCATTAGTTGTGCAAAAACATGTGCATACATTGGTGCAAATATGAAAATTGAAGATATGGAAAATATGAAAATATGTTTTTTGGGTTATTTGAGTCAAAGACAACACATTATGTACGTCATTCTGTTAGATTTTAACAGCTATTTCAAATCTATGTTTGAAAGTTCAAATCAATTCAATCTGTTTCTGGTATATGGGTCTCTCACCATTCATGTAAATGGGAGCCTTGTATACTTGTATGAATGAAAATAGCTGCAAAGTGTCACCAAGATGGCCATAGAGTAGACAGAATTTATTAGAAGGACTTTGTCTGAGCTTATATGTAATGCGCCCCAAATCAGCCTAGTGAAAGTCTCTGTTTTCAACAAACTGAGCTCATGATTAGTACAAATTGTAATGAATAGTAATGATCGACAGAATTCATACAAATGAAATCGCAAATGTGGCACCATGTTGATTTTCAGTGAAAAAAAAAAGAATCTCCCATGTACATGTTGTTAGCAAATAGCAAGACTGGCACAGCATTCAAAAGCTAGCCACTTATCTAGCTAATGTTCTAGGGGAAAATTAGTCACTGTTCACAGTAGCCAACTTGCTAACTTATTATGAAGTTAGCTAAGTACATTTAAGCTCACTTTACATACTGTGGCTACCACACTAGCAATTTAATCTGTTTTGCTAGCTAACATGTCTGACTATCAAGCTAACACTAGCTTGATGGTGTTTCACTTTTTATAGCTAGCAGCAAGTGAAAGAGCGATTTTTAAACATGAGGCTAATCATGTTTTACTCTCAGGTGTTTATGAGCAACAGATGGACAGTGGACTCCATTTTGTCAGACAGTCTAAAACTAGCTCCATGTGGATGATGATAAAAAAATGAAGCAATTTTACAAATGTTGCATTTTAACATGACCAAATAAAATGCTAGCTCTGTTGCTCGTCACTCAGGCTCTTTTGAAAAGTATTAGAGCAACACTGATAATAAAAAATAAAATAGTTGATGCAGTGAACCTCTGAGGATAGACAAGTGAATATAAACTGAAGGCCTCAGCTTACTTTATGAATATCAATGTGATGAAATTACGGAGGAAATGGATGTTGTGCGGAGGTTTCACTCGCCGTGTGGTGATCAAGAACAAACAGGCTACATGACCAACCCTGTGATTGGTTACAAAGCCGATTCATTCCAAAACAAATGACTTTGCCAAGCAGCAGTCTTCTTGCTGTAGTTTGATAAATTGTCAAGAAATTTAATAGCGCCACCTGCAGTACTGGAGCAACGTCCAATACAGAACTGCAGAGAGTGCGCAAGCTCTTATGTTGTGAAGGTGGTTACATCTTTTCGTAACTCTTGCAGACATTAGGCTGCTCTTTTTGTAGAGAGAGCAGGGGAGGGAGAGGAAAGTTATACAAAGAAACTAGTCAAACAGAAAAGGCAAAGAAGAACAATATGTAGAAAAGAGATAGAGAGTAAAAAAATGGCTTCGTGAAGAAAGAGATGGAAGGAGATGATAAGAAGCTAAAAGGCATGGAGTGAATAAAAAGGAGAGATGGGAATACAAAGCCCAGCGATAGAAAGGCTAAGACTAGAGCAGAGATTAGAGCAAAGGTTTTGCCTTACTATAGGGAGGCGAGAAAGAGAAAAATAGAGGGCAAGGCTAGATGAAAGAAAGGGTGTGTGTGAGACGGGTGTGTGTTTTGTCTGTGTGGGTATAAGAGAGAGAAATGGGCCAGTCTTTCCCTGCAAGGCACACCCTGTCATTCTGCCGTTTGGGAAAGCATTAGGGATGTTGAAGCTTAGAGAAGAGTGTTTGTTATAAACTGAGGAAACAATGTCAGGATTTAAAAAAAAAAAAAAAAGAAAACGATGAAAGGGATGGCAGACTGGCGAGTCAGCGTAGTGTGCTTAATGATGTGCCTTTTAAGAACTCAGTGAGAAATGGAAATGCCGCCACTTCCACTTCTGTTTATTCTTGTTCAGGGAGAATATGAATATGTATCGTCTGATTATGAAGGCAAACATCAGCGCACTGATGATCCACTTATTTCAGGATTGGCTGCGATGACACTGAACAGCACACACATTTACGTTTATTGAAATAAGAAGGCAGATCAGCGGATGAGTGCTTGTATGGATAGCTGAACAGGCTGATTAATCTCTATGATTCACAGCTATGTTTTAATGTGGCATTAAAATCTTAGGACTTTGCTTGGGACTTTGTACCTAAAAACAAAATAATACACAAAAGCTAAGATGGTAAGCAATATATATATAATGTTCTTGGTGACCAACTTAGTCCATATAAATATTAATACCTTTATCATAAATTTCCTGGTAAATGATTTCATTTCTGAGAAACTCAGAACTAAGAGATATGTTCCTGATAAAAAGGTGCCGAGTGCTATTTATTGTTATGTATATGGTTATAGGCTATTACCACAAAGCATAAGACATATCTCCTTAAATTTTATATGTATGAAGAGTTTCTTTCTAAAACATAGTAAATGCATTTTTGGCAATTGTGGTAATCAAAGACTTTTAAATTGATCATATTTGATATCATATTCTTTATGTTTATTTAAGCACAGGCGTGTGTAAAGACATACATTTATGCAAATGTATTGCTAACACATTTTTATATTGTGTATAAAACACAATATACTATCCATCAGAAACAACAGAATCTCATGGGCTCATTGTTGTTTTTATAATAAATTTTGACATAAAAATAAGTACTGAATAGTAATAGATAGAATTTGAAATCACTTACTAAATAAAATGAAAAAAAGAAAACAGTACTGCATTAAAATAATCTGTTTACATACAGTATAGTCAACAATACTAGTACTGTTATGATAGAGTGATAGAGTGTTATGAGTGAAGTAAATTACAAAGATTTGAATTTGCCTCACAGCTCCAGGGTCCTGGGTTCCTGAGCTCTGATTACTGTCTGTGTGGAGTTTCACGTGTTCTCCCCATGTTCCCTCCAGGTTCTCTGTTTTTCATTCCACCTCCCAAAAACATGCAAATAGCAAATTGGCTGACTCCAGTCCAGGGAGGATTCTCCCACCTTGTGCCCAGGGTTACCCTTTGGATCCACAGCGACCCTAATCAGGATGAAATGGTTACTGAAGATGAATGAATGAATGAATGAATGAATTATGAATGAATTACATTTATGGTATGTGTTTGTACGTTATGCTGGGTGGGGTTGCCTGCCAAGTTACAGGTTACGTTAATTTTTTCTCTCACATGACCATCCTTACTTTGATGTCTTAGAGAAGAGAAGCATATTGCTTGCTCAGCTGATGAAGGATTTCTGTCAGATATGTACTGTTTCTTTAGAAACCTTGTGTACCTCTACCTTTTATTACATCTACAGTAGCTAGATAGTTGGATGGATAGATAGCTGGATGGATGGAATGATGGATGGATGGGTGGATGGATTTTAATGTAACCTTAATACCAAACCACTCAAGATAACAAAAACACAGTATATCTCTCTTTGTTGCTGTAGTCCCATTTATTTTTTGTAGCTTGTAACCAGTAATGAACTTATTTTGATTAATTATATTTGGTTAAATGAATGATTTCTTGGGTAATTAGCCATGTAATCAAGAGGATAATGTTGCTAATTCTTGCTAATTAAATGATCAACTGGCTACACACTGGCTATAACTTACATTTTAAACCTAAAACATTGTAGCTTTTGTTTTTTCAATCACTGTCACTTTTGTTAATGCTAATTTCTGATAGCACTGATATCTATGGGCATTATAGTGTTATGCAATCTCCAAGCTTGTCCGTAGTGGTCCATCCATAAATCATTCTATAACTGCTGGAGAAGCACATCTACTGTAAAAACACGAACAAATGGATATAATTCAATTAGAGCATTGCTAAAAATATAACATATACTGTATAGCACTATGCTGTACACTATACATAAGACTACTACTAGTTTGTTTTATGAAGGAGCCACAAAAGGAATAGAAGCTCTCCGCTCTCGGTGCGCTGTGCGCAAGGACTGTTATTCGCTGCTTAAGTGCTGTTACCAAAGGAAAATAAAAACGGATGAACATAGCACTTATCATTTTGCAAACCTGCATGCATAAAATTGATGTATGACATTCGATCAATCCATGGTTCAGAAGGAATTCTTTTACATAAAAACAAACCTGTCATTATGAGCCCCTCCTCCAAACAAACCCAGAATCGGACCTGGGTGTGGACTCGAGTATCCGAGCCAAGCATGGAAATGTCCTTAGTTTCCTGTCTGTGCTGAGCACTGTAGTGCTTGCTACATGTAGTGGGGATCACTTCACCACTCCACAGTCCAGCTTTCCATCTCATCACTGCCTCTCTCTTGCCTCCTGGATTATTTGTTCTGCACTGTCAAGGCTGGCTGCACTCCCACTCCCACCGTTTGCACATGCTTTAAAGATGTTTTTTGCATAATGTCTTTTAAAACGCTGGCAGTGGTGAGGAAGAGATGGAGGTGATTGTGACATTTAACAGCCAGACATGGAGGAGTGGAGGTCGGAAGGGCGATGGCAGAGCTGATGTGTACAGGTGTTCTCATTATGCTTCACTGACGTCTTTCTTTCATCCTCTCTCCTGCTTGTACACACACTTTTCTCACCTCCCCTCTCACCATTAATGCCTGTGATGACAAAATTTCCAAATGCCACTGACAAAGTGATCATTTATTCATTTGCGAGCTGGAATTAGTCACACTGAATGTCTGACTAAGCCAAAGAAGAGTGATGTGTGGCAGATTTATTGACTTTCTCCTCTTTGACTCTGTCTTGTTCTCTCAACATTTTATGGTTCTGTGGTTCTCGCCTTTCTGCCTGTTGTCTGGAAGAAGGAACCTTTGTAGATTAGATATGAGGGGTGGGCGATATAGCCAAAATTTTGTCATGTGATTCTTAAAATCTTGGTTGATAATGACAGTGTGTCATGTGATATGGAAAGGTAGTGCCTGTAGTATAAAATTATTAATCTGGCAGGATTTTCTACAATTTTTCAACCCCATTCTCAAGCGAAATTAGACCGATTAAGCGCAATAGAAAAGTGTTCGCCCTACCATCCGGAGATCATGAGTTCTAATCCCGATGATGCCACAGCCATTTGTGGCCAGGAGAGAGTTGCTGGTTGGTAGTTGTCATGTGATAGGGGAGAGCTGCCTGATGGGTGGGAATTGGCCATGACTAAATTAGGGAGAAATGGGGGGGAATAAAAAAAAAATGCATATATGTCTTTGGAGTGGAATTGAGTTAACATTATAATGTATATGTATATATACATTTAACATTGAGTTAACATTATATAAATATTAAGTAATATTGTAATAACAGTAAGTAATAATAATATTACAATTATTACAATATTACAAAGTGCCACAGCTAAGAAAATCCTCATACAGTGCACTGTGGGCTGTAGAGAAACCTGCAGACATCTATCAACAGCCATCCTATCCCATAAGTGTAGTTTAGTTTTATTTCCCCGAAAAGGCAGGGTTGCTCTTAGCTCTCTACAGCCTTGCTGGGAGACAGAACAACAAAGAAAAACCTCACCTCACCTCACCATCACACATTAACAGGCAGCCGAAGGCACAGTCTCTCTATTATTCCCATTGAAGCTTTATGAAACTAAGCCATTCTCTTACCCCATATGTCCTGTGCACTGCCCAGACTGTTTTTATGTCATAATCTTTAAGATTGTATCTCAGAGGAGGGGCACGGTGGAGAGGGGAAGCCTCCCAGGGGCAATGTGGGAAATGAAGTCAGGCGCATGTGAATGAGGTTTTCAGCGGCACTGATGCGTGAAGTGGAAAGCAGGGTCTGTTTTCCTGCATTTCATGGTTTACACCGAATCAGGGAGCTCCTCAGCCCTCACTTATTTCCCTCACGTTCACCAGACTATCAGGCTCAGTGACCACAGAAAAGAAGTAGAAGGCACTGACGGGAAACCAATAGCAAGAAACTCTGATTGGGTCATATATAATCTTTTTGCCCCCAATATATATTACAGATCAAGCAAAAGCGAATTGGGAGTATATGAAAAGGGTTGAACGCAGAAAACAAGCTTAGTTCTGTCCTCTTTTCTACTAAGAGAAGCGTTAATTATAGAGGTTTTAACAACTCTTTGTGCTTGTGGAGGTTGGCAATTTCGCGCATGAACTACTAAGAGCCTGCATGCAAATGAACCCCAGCACACCTTACCTTATTAACATTTGGCTGATGAAATAGAAACCCCTGTTTTGCACCTGTCTTTCTGTCAGCAGATGGGCCAACATACATGCTTGCAATACATGCTTGAAACACTCTGTTCTTGGACATGTTCTTTTTGTTGGCATTGACAGTTTAGCTTTGTTTATCATGCTTCATATCAGCAGCTTTTACTGCATGTCAGATAGCACATGTAGTCACAAAAATGAGAAGAGTTGGTTCAGGACAGTAATCTCTATCAGTACTTTTTTGTATTGTAAGAAGAAACCTTTCCTAAATACATATGCAATAAAGCAAATTAAAAAAAAATAAATAAATACCTTGATCATGGCAGCCATGATGCAGAATGATAGTAGATATCAGAATCCATAATGTACTTAAATTTTACCCAGTTTTTACCCCATTTTCTCCCATTTTGGTCACTTGCCAAATCCCACGCTTTAGCTAGTTCTCCCCTATCACTTGACAATTACCAATCAGGGAGAGTGAAGCTAGCACATGCTTCCTCAAAGACACATGAAGCCAGCCACAGCATTTCTTCCACTTCCTGCTCATGCTGTGTCACAGGGCAGCTGAACACTCAAAAGTACAAACTGACTCTTTCTGCATACATGAGCTCACAGACACGCATGATTGGTTAATGTTGCCCTGATTGACAGAGGAGAGAGTAATGTCATTTCTCTTACCCAAAGAGCATGGCCAGTTACGTACTGTTGGGACGCCCGGCTATGGAGGCTTTGGAATTTTTTTGGCTGCAACATGTTGGTAACATGCAAGTCCCCAGATTGTGTCAACTTGAAGAGTGGCTAGGATCTCAGAAGAGGACCGAGAGAGGGCTTGTTGAACAGAACCAAGGTCAAACATGTTAGCTGTAACAGGACAGGCATGTACAAAGGGAACAACATTGATTGTGTGACGCGCAGGATAACATCTCTGACCTGCTAGCGCATTTGACTGGAATGATCCTGGGTACTCTTTGGGGGTCATCACCAATCAGGGCCAGGGCTAAATGGACCATTGCTCTGGCTAACTGTCAATCACACAGATATGTAGTAGCAACCTGTGAATCGATCGGCGTATATGATCAATGAATAATCCTAATCGCATTCTCTATAGCATGCACCAAAAGCCAAGTTGAAAACATGAAACCAAGCAGGAAATGTGGGGCGTTTTTGATAATGTCAGATGGAAGCTTTCCTTGGGCTGTGTTCCATTCTGAATCTTGGCCCCTTTAAAAAGGTCAAGCCAACCTGGAGCATAGCTGAGCTGACGTTTGGGAGAGGGTGGCTGGCGAGAGTGTTGTTAAGGTGATTGCTGCTTTGATTGCTACAAGCAGCCGGCATGTCCCCTTTAGCACTTTCTTTCTCTCTAACTCTTTCCCTTCCCTGGGATTGGGCTCACAGTAGTGATTTCGGCATACATCCCCCTCCCAGCAGATAAAAGAAGATAGAAGATGTGTCTCAAAAACTATAACGAGGTGGAGCCAGGCAGGGAATTGCATGGAGGTGACTGCGAATGCCTGGGTCTCTAAAATAAAGGGCTGGAGAGATCACTGTTGTGTAATTGCACTCACAGGTGATATGGTATCATTGGGCTGGATTTTCCAGTTAATGCTGTGTCCTTTGCGTAAATATCCTGATGCACATTGAAATAAGCAAATAAGCAAATTAAATTAGGACATTTAATGGAGAAAAGGTGCAAGGGGGATTGGGGGGTAAGACAACAATTCTTTTAGTAATTGTTTTATGTTGGGTAATCGTATAAAGGCTCTGGAATGACAAGCAGAGTAAAGAGAACCAATTCAGCATCACACGAAAGCGCGTCGACTGTGGAAATCGGGTGAAATTGAATGACTGCAGCGTGAAAAGGTGGCTTCAGAGCTGCAGCACTCACACACTCCACTAGACTGGATAAGAAGCGTGACAGTTCTGTCCTACTTGAGCAGGATGAGAATATCTGTGGTTGGTCATGTTGGTGGAAAAAGTCCATGCAGGTGTCTGAAATGCTGCCTGTCTTGCCTCAACATGCGTGTATGTTTTCTTTGCTACCCCAACCCCCCCTTCAGCCAGATGTGAGCTCTGCAGTCATTAAGATAACTGTCACGGCACATGCATTATCAGTGAGCCTGTATTTAAAGCACAATAAGATGCGGATAATAATCTACAATTATCCTCAGATGCACGTGAGCGGCAATCAGTGTCGTTTGGAGAATTACCAAGACGAATAGACAAAAGACACTTCAGCTGGTTCTATATTCAGCAAAGTATAATTGTGACAGAGACTGTCAAGCATAGCAGGAGCACCGAGGTACCTGGTGTTCGTCTGTATATCCTTGATGAAATGGAGAGCAGAACAAGGCATTGTTTAGTTTAAAGTTTTCTGAGATGTGGGGTCGTCTTTTGCCATGAGTTTGGAAGGAGGAAAGAAAAAATATCAAAGCTAGGATGCTTTCTATCAGCATAGTTATTGTCAGATGCAAGAGCATGATGCATTTCACTGTTGTTTATTTGCAAGCAGTTAAAGACATTCTGTTTTTTTCCCCCACCAATTCAGTGCATATAAAGAGATGGCATTCAGTTAAAAAAAGACTGATTTCCCAAGGCATACATACAAAACCATGTCTGTGGTTTTGTAGTTTGGTCTGTGGAGAACAAGCAGTGCTTTGATATCCAAAGGCATAATTCACAGAGGGGTGATGATGAGACATGATGATGAAATTCATACACTTGTTCATGTAAGTTACCCATTGGGGTAAACGACTCTCTCAGGCCCCCTTATAAATATTTGAAGAGTCTCTAAAGGAATTCTACAAGCAAACACTACACTAATCTACTTTGTTTGTAAATGCTATAGAGTGGCAAAACGAATGAATTTCCTCCCTTGAGGTGTGTTGTTTAATTAAACTTTTAGGTACCTAACTTTCTCTCTGTTGTGTTCTTTTCCAGTCTGCTCGCAGTACTCGAGGGGCGTATTCGCCATTTTCGGCCTATACGACAAGCGCTCCGTACACACACTAACATCCTTCTGCGGAGCGCTGCACATCTCCCTCATCACGCCCAGTTTCCCCATCGAGGGCGAGAGTCAGTTTGTGCTGCAGTTGAGGCCGTCCATACGAGGAGCTCTGCTCAGCATCCTCGACCACTATGACTGGAACCGCTTCGTCTTTCTATATGACACCGATCGGGGTGAGGCTCGAGCACACACACGCACACACACACACATATAACAGCAATGAGGTGATATGTAGTATGTTTAAACAGATCGACGGTAGGTTTGTAGCATTTAGTCATAGTGATCAGATGTAGTATATAAAGAGCATATGTTTAATAATCAGTGAAGGAGGTTCAAAGCTTAATGGTATTTAATAGTGTTGTAGTTTTCAGTAGTTTCTGTCTGAAGTGTTGGACTCCTCTTTTTGTGAAGGGTTTTTTTTCCCATCCTGCTAGTGTTTTCCTAAAAGAAATTGCTGCTGTGGTTTTGTTTCTTCTGGAACATACGCCAGATCCTGAGCTCCCAGATCCCAACGAACACTTCCGCAGCGAAGAATCAGAGCCTTGTCTTTCCCCCTCCCTTGTCTTTTCTCTTTCCTCTCCATCAGTGTCTTTTCTTCTCTCTTCCTCTTCCCCCAGTGTGCTAGACTGCTACACTGGCAGGAGTCCCGGAGGAGAGCTGTGGCTTCTGCTCTGACACGTTTCTAAAAGCGCACACTCTCTTCCTGTGAGAGTCTGGCAGATGAGCTACTGATACATCTGACTTTATCCTCATCTGTCATCACAGAATGTGTGTTTTGAGTAGGCCTACATTGGATAAACAGCTCAGTTACCCACAGGATCAAATCCAGAAAAAAGGGGACAGCTCCAAGTAATATATAGTGCTTACTAGTGCAATTGACAGTCTGTTAATTTTTTTCAGCGTATATATGTAAGGAATAAAACATTTCAGGATGTGCAGTTATAGGAAAATAATCAGTCACAGGGTGGTGTGATGCAGCCCAACACGAAGCGGAGTTCCTCTTACCACCCCAGTGTTGCTTATTTTCCAATAACAGCACGTCATGTAGTATTTTATTCCTCTTATACCACAGCTGTTTGCCAGTGTTTTGATTTTTTTTTATTTATGAAAGAACATTTCATCTGTTTCTAGACACATTTAATGTTGTCAGTTCCTGTTATCACTTTTTATCACTAGGTCCCAGCTATAAACCTTGAGAAACTGGACTCAGAAAGGATTATGTGGGATTGTGTTATTGTACATACATAGACATATAGATGCGTGAGTTACAGTAAGATGACCAGGGAATACAGTAACTACAGGGACTTAATATAATGTGCATTAGAAGGATGCTTATGTAGAATAATAATGTAGAATCAGGCTGCTTTCCCACTAGCGCAGGTTTTGTGTGTTACAAAGCACTTTTTTCATTACAAGTGAAAAGCACCAAGTAACATCATGCCCTTTTTTTTTCTTTTTTTTTTTACCTTAGAGCACACTCAACATCTTGTTAACTTAAGGCTATATTGATCCATTGATTATATTTTAATGTAAATAGAGATAACACATTAGGTATTTTTGCGACATTCATGATATCATCATGATATCATCACTGTTCCCACTTTAACCATACAGTGGGCTAAAAAAATGCAAGTGTGAAATCAGCCTAATGATACCTGTGTATTAGAGGCATGCATAGGATCATAGGATATGCAGGGGTAGCATCTAATTATCTAATTATTTGACATGCTTTGAATATCTAAAATATAAATTGCTGAAGAAAAAAAAACCAGACAAATAAATAAAAGCTTCACATGGTTGCTTTGCCCTGCTGGGCTGGCTGGCAAATTTACAAACACACACACACAGCCTCAGGCTACAGATTTATCAGATATTAATCAGTGCTCTGTTCTGTGTTGGTTATTTGAAGTAAAGGCTGTGGCTGTAAATTGAATGTGAAGGCATTTTAAAACTATGGTGCAGAAAGCTGCAGCTATGCTGGAGTTCTACTGGTGGGATGGTATATCAGATATCAGAGAAGACTGACAAGTAACCAATGCTGATCCTCAATGGGAAACCATTGCCCATATGGGAATAAAAAACTAATATAAAACTAGAGAAGCCAAATTTGATTTCAAACGGAGGATACATGTATTAAGTAGTTTTCATCTCAGGGGTTTCCTGTAGTCCAGAGCCGATGAGCTGCTGTTTGTATGTATTAATACATTATCATTAAATATAATGATAGGAAAATTGTACTTTGGGTATTATTCAAAATCATTTCTTGTACTCTTACTCAATTACATGTCCAATAAACACAACAGTCAAACTTTTTACTCCTATCATTTTCAATTTAGAAACTTCACTTACTCATTACAAAGACTTGAAGATTGTGAGAATTTTTTTTTTTTTTTTTGCCCAGATTTAATTTAATTGCCAATCTGATTAATTGCATTTGGCTTTTTTTTTAAACAATATTTAACTTTCAGTCAAATCTGTAATCATTTGTACTGATAGCACAAAACCAATAATCTTTCTATAAGTGTCACTTACTCCTTATACATTAAAGGTAGTTAAAAAAACACACAATCTGATCTCATGGAAAAGTGTGGTTGGATTTTGTCCAGTTTCATTGCCAGCATCTATGGTTTAGCTGTAGCATTTATGATTTGTGACCCCTTTCTGCAGCTAAATGGGAGACACCTGAAGAGACCTTTTTTCCAGCTAAAACAGCATTCAGACCAAACATGTATAAAATTCACCTCACAGAAAAGCAAATTCACTGAAGGGTAAAGGACACGGGACATGAAAAAAAGCATTTTCTTCTGCTTTACGTTAACTTTATCTAGGTGAACTCTGACCTCTGTATTCACAAGCCTTATGTCTTATGAGCCAACAGGACTGTGACCTCTGCTCGATAAAAGAAATGGAGGAGTTGCATATTGTTACGTAGCAGATACACTGGACTTTTGCCTCGCTGTTTTTTTTTTATAGTTTTACTTGGTGTAGTTTTGGACTAAAATTATGTTTTGTTTTGCTTTTTTTTCTGCTCAGATTTTCTGGTTAATAATGTTGGCACCTCTGGAGCCCTGCTCGTAACTCTAACTTTAACCTTAATTGCTTTAAAAGAGGTGTGTGAACTGTGCGAACAAATTTGCATATGTGAGATCATTTAGGGGGAAAAAATCTTAATATTTTACTTAAAATGGGTTTCTTTTTTAAGACCCCAGTAACATAATACCCCATATTTTGATGTAATTATAACTTTTCTGACTTTCCAGTCCCGGGAGGTCTAAAGCAAGATTTTAATTCAGAGGCTCCCAACCACAGTGTATTACCTCTTTTTACTGATGATACATAAGAGAATTTATGCATTTTTTTGTTTGCTATAGAGAACAACTTTAAACTAATCTGAGTCCATAATCTACCTGTAAAACATCTGTAGGTTCTTATATACTCAAAATTGCCACTGGTTATAACAGTGACTTTTTTTGCTTAAATGTGAGTGAGTTGGCTCACTTGTAAACTTAATTGAATAAATTATCTAGGCATAATCTAGCAAACTTACACAGCTAGTTAACGCTTGCTGAAAAATGTCCTTACTAATTTAACTAGAAAAACAATCTTTCTAGTAATGACAATACATCCACAAGCTAACATCAGTTACTTTTACATGTTTTAAAGCAATGAAACGTTTATACAGATACTTATACACAAAATGTGTTCCTACAAAACTTAGATTCAGAGATGTTCAGGATAAATTGGGATACATTTTTTATGTATATGTTTACATTCACATGTCAGTAGACAGCTTATTCATTGAGGACCAATGCAATATGGTCACCATATTGATTTATATCACTCTGAATCGAATGATCTATGATTCCAACCAAAAACAAAAACAACAAAAACATGAACCAAGACAATTGGAAGGCGAACCATCATCCTGCTTGTTGGTTAAAAAACAATATCACTGACTGCCAGTGCTGGCTCCAGTGCCTCACCATTTGGAAATTTAGGCTATGGATGGTAGAACACGCTAGCAGTAGGCCAACAATCATGAACAGACATGATTCCCAAATGGTGAACTGCAGGCTTGCCAGATTAGGCATAGGTTAATCCATTAATTATCGAAGCTAAAGGAAGGTGTTGCCAGTTTCTGATTGTGACCATAAGGGTCCATTTTACATGGACATCTGCTCATCCTGGAGTCAAGTGGCCCTAGGAGGCTGCGGGTGTCTCTCTCCAGCAGCCACATTAACATATCTGACACACAGCAACGTGGCAGGCTGAAATTAAAACTCTACTCATCAGTGCTTTGAGATCCTCAACAACATCTCAAAGCTGAGAGAAGCTCTTTGTGCCTGCTAGTGTGACTTAATGAACTCAGAATCACAGTTTTGCGTGTTATTTCAGGCAAGCACTGATCTGTTTAATGGAGGTGAGAAGCTGCTGGGAAAAGAGAATCTTCACACTACCATTCAGATATCAGATGCTAGGGGGCTGTTTTGGTGACTCATACCTTAAAATGGCCATAAAATGACCCATTTGTGTGGTTTGGCATCCTGGAAACACATCCTGATTTTGCCAAGTAACAGGCATCTCTGGATCAAGTTAAATCTGATTCGCCAAATTAAAACTTAATTTGGCTAATACGAAAACTTAAATGACATCGTCGCTGAGCTTGACATACTGCTTCAAGAATAAAATACTGTTTTCAACACAATTTCATAGTTAGCCTAATCTTAGTTTTCTTGATAGTGAACGAATATTTTTAAGTTACGCAATATGAGTTAACCAAATATATGCTAGTTTGCTGGTGGACCTGACTAATGAGATTAAGTACACACAAAAAAAAAAAAAAAAACTTGAGCTGCCTCAGAATAGTGAACTTGACTAGCTATGAAACAAAATAACTACTGATAGAGACATAATATTAGTTAAGATTAACTAAGTAGAATTGTTAGTTGGCACATCTTCATTAAATAAACAGTGTAGCTATAATCTAGTAAGCTAACATAGGTAGAGAACATTTGTTGAGACAATTAGTATGCTAATTTGGCTAGCACACTATCCTTCCAGTAAAGACAATACATGCACAAACTAACAGCAGTCATCTTTATATCTTTCAAAGCAATGAAATAATATTTTTACACAGATGCTTAACACATGAAATATGTTACCGCACCACAGCACAGATTCACTCATGTTCAATGGAAATGTGTTAGAGTTTTTTAGGAACAGTTTGGTAGGGCTTTCTATCTAGAATGTTATGACTGTCGAGCTGCTCAGCACGTCGCACCATTAAAAAACATGCAAAATAAAATCGCAATCCTCATTCTGATTTATGAAGACAGCTTCTTCTCTTCTACAGGATACTCTATCCTGCAGGCCATCATGGAGAAAGCAGGTCAGAATGGCTGGCAGGTCAGTGCAATCTGCGTGGAGAACTTCAATGACGCAAACTACCGACAGCTCCTGGAGGACCTGGATCGCAGGCAGGAGAAAACATTCGTCATAGACCTGGAGCCAGAGCGACTCACCAACATGCTGGAGCAGGTACATCTCAGATGGTCGCACAAAAAGCAAATGAGAAATACATGACTTTGTTTACATCCGGTCATTTCACGTGTGTGAATGCACCCATGAAAATCCCAGGAGAACAGCAGTATTTCTGAAATACTCAAAGCCTGTCTGGCACCGACAACCAGTTAAAGTCACTGAGATCACATTTTTTCTGATGTTTCATGTGAACGTTAACTGAAGCTCTTGAGCCATATCTGCATGTTTTTATACATTGTGTTGTTGCCACATGATTGGCTGATTAGATATGTGCATGAATGAGCAGGTGTTCAGGTGTTCCTATATGTGTATAAGTGAGTGTATATATTCATATATACTATATGGCCAAAGGTTTGTGGACACCTGTCCATCACACCCATATGTGCTTTTTGAATTGCCCATTCCAGATTTAGTCCTGCTCTGCTGTTATAATAACCTCCACACTTCTGGGACAGCTTTAGACTAGATTTGCTCATTCAGTCACAAGAGCGTTAGTGAGGTCAGGTACTGATGTTGGGTGAGGAGGTCTGGGGTGCAATCAGCATTTCAGGTTCATCCCAAAGCTGTTCAGTGGGGTTGAGGTCAGGGCTCTATGCAGGACACCCAAGTTCTTCCACTCCAACTTTGACAAATCATGTCTTCGTGGACCACAGATTGTGCACAGGGGCATTGTCATGCTGGAACAGGTTTGAGCCTCTTAGTTCTAGTGAACGGAAATAATACTACAGCATGCGAAGACATTCTAGACAATTGTGTGCTTCTAACATTGTGGCAAAAGTTTGAGGAAGAACCAAATAAATGTGCGATGGTCAAGTGTCCAAATACTTTTGGCCATGTAGTGAATATATATATATACCTTCTTCCTTCAATAAACTCACCAGCATCCCCTCTTGAGGGCCATGAATTCGTTTTAGGGTAGGATTTACACAATTATTCAATACTTGTACAGCTTACATCATTTTAAGTACCTTCTTTTTGAGTTCCTTCCTCCTTCTGAGCAGGGGTATGCAAACAGAATAAAAAAAACAAAGAAACAAGTGCGTGTTCAGAAGATGAAAGAAAGAAAAAGAGAAAAAAACTTTGTTTGTTAACCACAGTATTTTCTACAGTGATCAGCACTCTATCAAAGAGGCAGTTTGTCATTTTAAGAGCCTGTTGCTTACATGGTTTGCAGTTGCAGTTGCCCCCCCAAAAGCCCTCCCCTTCTGCCAACTGACACCACAGTCCATTTAAACTATGTATGGGTTTTTTTTTTATGGACCAGGAAAAAAGTTAATATTAGCCTGAAATGAAATACCTAGCAAGATATGATTATTATAGATCTAGAAATACTGTTCAAAATTATGGATCGAAGAGTCTAAATATCCACCTTCTGACATGGAAAATGCCACTGTACTCTGAGGACATAGCAGTTAAAAACAGCATGCCAATTCTCTATTTTTGACATGGCACATAGAACATGTGGAAATGAGGTCAACACAAAGTTGGTGGTCTAGACTTAAGAGCTGATTAGCATATTACATGCATACAGAAATAAGTCTTCAGTCCCGCTAACTGCAGTCTGCAAGCATTTAGCTACAAATGACTGCATGTGCTTAAAAGCCTACGACCCAGATACAAGATCTATAAACAACCAGATGTACTATATGTAACTGCGTCTATAGTTAAAAAAAAAAATTCTAACTGAACAAACAAGTAGATTAAAACTGTTTACGATGATTTAGTGTGCAAGTGCGTTTTCTATATGCTGTGACAGATTTTCACGTGATTGCCTTTCAAAATAATTTCCCTCTCTGTCACACGTCTTTGAGATATGAGAGGCCGTATTTACTTAATATCTCTGCACTGACAGAACATTATAAGCTGAGGCAGTCTCTATTATTACTGTTAATTAAAAACAGCAGAAGTCTGATTTCCCCCTCGGCTGGTGGCACAGGCGTTTCATTCAGGTGTCGAGTGAACGGTGACGACTGTGTGTGTTGTGTTTGCAGATTGTGAGCGTTGGCAAGCATGTCAAAGGCTACCATTACATCATGGCAAATTTGGTGAGTGAAATTGTTTTTCCTCTTTTCTTCCTCCTTCTTCCTTCGTGCATATTTCCTCAGTTCACATCTACTCTTCTTTCCTCCCTCTGTGGATTTCTTAATCTTTTTCCTTTTCGAGATGTCGAGTCTAATTCGTATTCCGGGCTGCAGCGCCGGTGACAAAACAGAACAGGCATGGGATTGGCTCACGAGGGCAAACAGGGGGACGAGTGTTTACAGAATCAGGCTTATCACAGGCCAGCTTGAATATTTCTCTTCCTCTCTCTTTTGTCCACTGCAACAGGGTTTTAAGGACATCAATCTGGAGCGTTTCATGCATGGTGGGGCAAACGTGACAGGCTTTCAGCTGGTGGACTTCAGCAATCCCATGGTTATTAAACTCCTGCAGCGCTGGAACAAGCTGGACCAGAGAGAGTACCCCGGCTCAGATGTCCCTCCCAAGGTAAACTCACTCACACCATGATTCAAGTGTACCAGTTCCTGCTAAAATATATTCTACCCAGAATGTAAATTTGTCAGAATGTAAATTTGAGTGATAAAGATGCAGATTTCTCCTGACAAACTAGAACTATCTGTCATGGATTCCCTCTTCATGTAGTGGTTCCCATGGTGACAAGCATCATGTGATTAAATTTTGGTTCTAGATCTGTCTCTGCCCCTGTCCTGTCTGTTTTTTTTTTTTAACCAATTGTGTTCACCTGTTCTGTGTTTTGTTTCTTATGTCATTTGTATGTCATTGTTTGTTGCAGTGTCTTGTTGATAATATCACACTTTTTTGTCATTATGTCTAAGCGACTGTTTGTCTGAATCAAAGAGTTCTCTAGTTGTGCGTTTCCATAGTTTTGACCCTAGTTCCTGTTCATCATTTCTGACTATGGATTGCCATAGCAACAGCACTGTGGTATGAATACATTAAGCACTTTATTTGTTTACATAAACTATTTCAGTGGTTTTAAAAACCATGTTCAAGTCTAATTAATCAGTCCTTAATGCAGGACTGAAAACTGAAAAGATTTTTCACCAGGATTTGAACAGTGCCAAACCCACTAATAATAACAATCTAAGCAGAATACTTGGTTTGCTAGTGTTCCGTACACTTCATCACCCAAAGCCCCGTATGCAGTGTATTATTCTGTATATTATAGAGCCGCTGTATATGCAATGATTAAGCTTCTTTCAGCATCAGCAGTTTCCCATTAGCCATCCTGTGTGTAACATTGCCAGAGATGCTCAAGCCGCTGCTGCATTTCAGTCCTTTTCCATTCACCGTGATTGCGCATCCCCACGGGAACTGATTAGGATGACAGTCAGTAGAGAATGCCATGAGATTGACATGCTGAAGGAAATCCTCTTGCCGTGGCCTTGAGGGATGCTGCATTAGGACGGCTTTTCCTAAGCACACGCTGCTGGCGAGGACTGGGACCTGTGTCCTCGAGAGGTTACAGGCTTTAATGGCTCACAGAGGGACACTTGGCCAGCAGTGTTTTTTTGTGTGTGTGTTTGACCACATATGGACTTAGAAATCTGTGATTCATACACATTGTAACTGACTGCAGGTCTAACAGCATGGATCTGGCATTGCCTCCTCTCTCTGTGTGTTTCTTCAAAGCCGTGTTATTTGCATAGCCAAAGCTACACTCAATGCTCGCCTAGCACTTAATTGAAGCTCTTTTGGTGCCACAGTTATTCTCGGAGTCCCTGAAGTCTGTGCTATCCTCTTCATCATCTGAATCCTCAGCAGCTGCACCCAGCTCAGTCCTCTTGTTTAAGGGCTTAGATAAATTTGTGCCCCACTCTGAACTGCAGAGGTCCAGATGAAACGGAGGGCATTACTGCAGGATGAATGGGGCTGAACGCGTTCTCTTTAACCCCCCACCCTGGTGCTAACGGCAGGCTGCTTTTCTCCTCGGCATCACCCCAAAGCCTCTCTAATGAATCTAAGGGAATGATGTAACATCCGCCTCCTGGCCTGGAGGACATAATGAACTCCCGTCATCTTTGATAATTAATACATGACTGCAGCGCTGTGCTAGTCTCTCTACACATATCCTGCTTTCTTCATCCCCACCTTCTTCCTTTCTCACATGCTCTTCTGTCTGTCTCCTTCACCTCCTCTGACAATCTGATGTTTTTCGCATTGAGGTCTCTCCATGGGTTTAGTGTTTTGTTTGTAAAGGAAAAAATCTGTGCCAGCAATCCTTCACCTTCTCAAAGCTTTGAACTGCCTTCAAACAGATAAGAGTGGCTGAACAGTGAGGCATGGAAAAGGAGGGGCAGAAAGAAAAGGCGGAAATGTTATTCACTCGAGAAGGGCGGATTAAAACCGAGTTTAGTAGCAGTACCAGGTCAGAGTGTCTGGTTCACGGACCAGACACACACACACTGAAAGCAAATTTGTTTTCCAAAATGCCCCATTGGTTTCATTTTCAGCAGGGAATTATAATAATACACTGATTACCTAAATTCAACATTATGCAAAAGCCCAGCCTTAGCTCTTAGTGCTGACCAAACAGCACTTAAGGGGAAAGTTACAGTACTCTGACGTTGACAGACGTAAATAGTTTCACCCAATTACAAAATTTGCTGGGTTCATTATACTGTGTGACTCCAAACTGCATGATTATAAATTAACAATAACAATAGATATTATTAACAATAAATGAACAATAAATATAGCTCTAAGTAGCGATCTCCGGGGTCCAAGCACCCTTTGTATATAACACCCACATTGGCCAGTTTTTGCCAAGTTGCATAGAACACTAAAGAGACCATAGTGTTGTGGCAGTAGCTCAGTGCAAACTCTGTGAAATGCCTGCTGAAAGCTGATTGGCTGATGCCATGTTTTTTAGTAATCATTAGATTACCAAAATCCATTTTCAGATTAGTGGATGCAAAACACCAAATATCAGCTTTATTGGATTCATGTTTTCTGAGAAACAGGTATTTGAACTTAATCCCACCACATGAATGACCATGCATCAACCTTTGCACACATGCTTGAACATGCTTGTAAAGTTTCCCTACTACATGGTTATAAAAAAAAGTTAAACGACAAAAAAATGTCGCCTAACAGAAGGTCATTGATGATTGTTTAAAGCAAGTTCCTTAAATTTGCTGTTTAGTTTCATTTCTTTTTTATTTCATTTTTCATTCATTCATCTTCAGTAATGAAGTAATCCTTTATCCTGGTCAGGGTTGCACTGGATCCAGAGCCTATCCCAGGAACACTGGGTGCGAGGTGAGAATACTCCTGGATGGAATGGGGGCACCATGGTCTCACACATCCACACATTCATTCACACCTAGGCAGTAGATTTTTTTTTCTTGACGCTGAATAAACACTAATAGATTATTATTATGTATGTGTTGTTTTTGACTGCTTTTGTATTTGGTAAGTCTCTTCTGCAAATTTGGTCTTTGAAATGGCCTTTAAAAGGCTTAAACGTGTATAATTTGCAGACAGGCTGTAATCAAACACATATTTCTTTAAAATCCACTTTAAAGACTGACAGGTTCATTTGCATACCTCGTTATTAACATTCGCACCCTAGGGGCTAGGGGAAAAAAGCAGAGCTAAAACACTGGCACCTCGTGCAGTGTCCATGTAAAGAGAAAGAGAGAGAGGAGAGACAGAGACAGAGAGGGTGAGGTGAGTCATATCGTCATATCACACATCTCATATAGACATACATACATTTCTTTGCATTTGTCAACAGTGAAGACAGATGTGCTCGTATGCACTGTTTCGACGGAATGCAGTGTCCTTCTGTCCCCAAGCCCCTCCCCCAGAAACTGAACATGCATGTGTAATTTAACATGCTGAAAAAATGTCCAACGACAAGCTCGTTTGAGTCTAACTCAATGTGCAACTGCTCTCTTTTCCCTTCTCTATTCCCTATTTGCTTGGTTTCTCTTGTTCATGCTGACACACTTGCTGAACCCTTTTTTTGTGCTGCAGAAGCATGACGTTATTTCTGTAATGCAGCTGTTCTTTATCTGAACCAGCAAATGCAGTGTATTGTCCTGCTCAGTACTTTGTCTTTTGAAGCCTTTTGAGCAACCAAATTTCACTGATTTGTCTCCTTATTTAAGACGCGTTGCTGTAGTTCAGCATTGTATCAATTCCTGAGCATTTGCTACAGTGCTTATCTTATTTAAATACCTTTATATATGTCTGATCTCTGTTGCTACAGTACTGCAAATTTCCCTTTAGGGGATTTTCTGTGGAGTAGCACATCTACCATAAAAACACTAACAACTGAGCAACATTTGTACAAAAATGATAAAATATACAACGTGGTCTTATATGTCACTGGTTTGTCCTAATTTTGCAGCATAGCAGATGTTTCTGGATAACAAGAGCTAGGCTAAGGGTAAAGTTTCATCAGCCATTTACAAACTTGAGCATATAGCACCACCATTAAACTTCTATTTACTTTTTTCACTTCAACATAATATTTAGAATAAAATTCTGGTTTTAATTATACAATATAGTTGTTCATCAGCATTAGGTAAACTATCCACCTACCAAACACAACACAGCTAGCTAGCTAGTTAGGGGTAACTATCTGGTATGAAGAAGCTAGCAAAGTTTGCTAACTTATTTTTAGGTAAACTACAGGGTGTCCCAAAATTCTCCATGCATAGGGGAAATTAACACTTTTTAGCAAAATGTCTTCAAGATTTTTCATAGTTTATATTATATTTTTTTCAGATAGCCTTTAAGAACGCCTTTGACAAAAGAAGAATGTGTTGAAATCATTTTCATGGCTGGATCAGGAAGCTGTCGCAAGGTTGCGATGGACTTCAACAGGAAACGTGGCAAGCATATCACACACAACACTGCTGCCAAACTTATTAACAAATTCAAAAAGACTGGAAGTGTTGCGGACCAACTGAGAAGTGGACATCCACGATCATCCACTGATGAAGGCACAACCCACTTGGTGCTGGCAGACATATTCCCCTATGTATGGAGACTTTTGAGACACCCTGTATAATATTGTATAATAAGAAGAAGTAGATTAAATTTAATAGGAATCCTATTAATGTTAACAGAGGTGAAACTCCTAATATTATCAAGTTTTTTTAATCTTGTGATCAAGATTGCTGATTTAGGGATTCCTGAAATTCTCACAAATCAGGACAGGGTAAAATTGTCATGTCCTACACCCTGTACAATAGAGTAAACTTATTGTGTTGATTTCAAAGATACAGTCATATATTTACGAATGTAATATTTGTGTTTGTGCATGTTTTTTCTTTTCTGTAACTCTATCAAAATTACACTATCAGAGAATGAAGCACAAAGCCCAGAGGTAGAGGTAGTATGCATTTGAACGAGGGTTGTACAGGATGCTGGTATTTAGATGACCTTTACCTGACCTTCTCTCTATGCAGTACACCTCCGCTCTGACATACGATGGAGTGATGGTGATGGCAGAAGCCTTCAGGAACCTGCGCAGGCAGAAAGTGGATATCTCGCGCAGGGGCAATGCCGGAGACTGCCTGGCAAACCCGGCAGCTCCCTGGAACCAAGGCATCGACATGGAGCGCACACTAAAACAGGTATGCACAGCCAGAAAGTGGATGGAGTAGGAAAGAAGGGATTACTGAGCATACGCAGTGCCAGTGGGGTAAAATACCCTGCTTTTACCTGTTGCAAATGATAGTGTATACCAGAAGCTTGTGTTAGCCTTTATCCTCCTCAACTGGTAGCTGTTTACAATAATAAAATCAGCTAGCTATTACTAAATTTTGAGAAAACTGGGTTAAAATCAAAAACTAAAAAGTAAGTAAGAATAACTGAGTCTATGTTGTCCGCATAGTATATTGTTTAGCACTACTTGCAACATTGTTAGCTAGGTTAATTGGTTAGCTAAGTTGACAACTGAAAATTTGAGGAATTGCTAGTCGGCTTGCTAATGTAACTAGCCACACTAGCTAGCTATGTTAACTTATTAGATTAGGCTTCAAAACTGACAAAACACCGTTAAGCAAAGTGACTGGTATGCTCTGATTTGAAAAGATTTGAATAAGTTGTAATAATTTAGAGAGCACATAAAGTATGATAGTAAGATGTTGGGCCACCACAAGCCACCAGACCAGTGTCATTGCACCTTGACTACAAGTCGCTGGAACTGTACTGGAGGGATGAGCACCATTCTTCTAAAAGCTATTCCCTCAGTTGGTGGTTTGATGATGGTGGTGGATAGCACTGTCTAACACGTCACTCCAAAATCTCCCAAAGGTGTTCAGTTGGGTTCAGATCTGGTGAGTGTGGAGGCCATAGCATATGATTGACATCAATGCCATCCTCATCAAACCATTAAGTGAGCACTCATATCCTGTGGATGTAGGCGGAAGAGACCACACTCATCAAGGATAGAAATGTTTCATCACGGGATTAAAGGAGATCAGTCAGAAGAGCTGTATTGATTTGCAGTGAGGCTGCTTCCCTCTGAGGAGGAAAGTAGGCACAGAGCATGCCAGCAAAAATATTTTCCCCACATGACATAACAAAGCCACTTGTTTTTCGTTTCATTTGACGCCCATCACGGATCTATGTAGTCTATACATGGGGGACACTTCAGGGGCGTATATACACTGGGATATCTTGGCCATTAATATGTAGTTTTCCTCCACTGGAATTGGTGTGAGCTCTTGAAGGGCTGTATATTCAAGGGAAAAAAAGAGAGAGACACCTAAGCCAGTCTATAAGGGTGAAAATAGAAGGCGATGAATAAAGTGAAGTTGTGTTAGATAAATAGTTGAGGTGAGAGTGATAGTGAGAGTGCAATACGAAGTGTTAAGCTTAGAGAGGAGAATAATTGAAGAGCAAGCAGAAGCGGCAGAGTAATGGGAGTGTGAGAGGCAGCAGCTGGATAAGCAGTAATTACATTGTTTATCGCCACAATCCAGGTCCGGCTCCAAGGATTAACAGGAAATGTCCAATTTGACCACTATGGGCGCAGAGTCAACTACACTATGGACGTGTTCGAGTTGAAAAGCAACGGCCCCAGAAGAGTAAGATCTGCAGCATGTCTCATCTGTGCCATCTGTATCATCACAGATTTGTCTTTTCATTTCCATTTTTAATGTATAACTCTTCAGAGATACAAAAAGATTTATTTAGCTTTTACCACATTCAAGTAAATTACACTATACTATATAAAATATAGAATAAATACATCTGGTGTATTTACAGTTTGTCTTTGATTGTAAGAAAGTTTTGTCATGATTTGTCGTCTTGTCTGTCTACTTACATCTGTTCAGTGCTGTTGCAGTCTTATTCGTGCTCTTTTCTCTATCTTTAATTTGCCATAACTTGTTTGATGCAGTTGTTTTAGCAAAAACAGTACAAATTATTCGTTTCATGCGGATTGTGCCCTTTGTATATCTCCGGCACTGCTTCAGGGTTTCCCAGCATACTTGAAGATATGGATCTCTTTACACAGCAAAGCATTTTATAGTCACATTAGCATTTAAGTGACTCATTAAAATGCTTTAAATAATGTAACATATAATTTATATAAATGAAATACTTAACTTTCTAGTTTAAATGGTGTGTGCTGCCCTCAATAAATCTGACTTTGTGAAAAGCCAAGGCTGTAGAAGAAAAATTTGTAATAATTTGTAATCGCCTCAAGGATTACAAATTTACAGCTACAGTCTGCTATTATCATATTCATTTGGAGGATATTTTGTTACAGTTAAGACATTTAAAATCTCTAAAGCTGAATTATTATGCAGTTTCAAAGCAGGCCTTAGTAGGTACTGTTTCTGTCATCTCTAACATCATTCCAATCCAATCACCATTTGCACCAACACCAGCCTTACCCCATTCCCTATGTACTTCAAACCCTTTTCCATCACATCTGCATGTGACCCAACACCATCCTCACCCCATCCTTACATAATCCAACGCGATCCTCCTTTGCCTCAAGACCGTCCACCCTGTCACCATGTGCTCCATCTTTGTCACCACCTCATCCCCATATACCCCAAAACATGACCACCCCATTCCCATATACTCTCAACACATCACCACTCCATTCTCCTATACTCAACTCATCACCACTCCATTCCTATATACCCCAACACTATTCCACTTGTGTCTTAACACCCTCCCAACCCATCTCTCATGTGTATGAAAAACCATTCTAGCCCATCCCCTTGTGGCCCAATACTGTCCTATTCAAATCCCTATTTGACCCAGCCCCATTGCCATGTGCCTCACAATGTACCCATCCTATCCTGTGCTCCATCACCATCTTCTCTACAGCCTATGTGTACCAACACCAATCCAACCTATCCCCATCTGCCCCAACACCCTTTTCACCTCACCTACAATGTGTTTCAACACTTTCCTCATCCCATCCCCATGTGCATCAAACGCTTACCCACTCCATCCCTATATACCATAAACACATCCCTACCCCATCCCCATGTTGCCCAATATCTTTCTCACCCAATCTCCATATGTATGTTCACCACCCTATCCACATGAGGCCCAACACCACACCTCCTGTGTGCCCCAACACCATCTCCAGCCCATCCCCATGTGCCTGAAACCCTTACCCATCCCAGTCCCATTTGCCCCAATACCATCCCACCCCATCTACATACGTACCAAAACAATCTTCAGCCCATCCCCATGTGTCCCAACCAATGACTGTATATATAGGTGGATGTTGTAAAAGGAGTGAAAAAAAGAAGCAAAAATATCTCTAGGGCTCTGTAGTGGCTGGCTGCAGTACAATTTTAACACCACCCATTCCCATGCAAGTGAATGGAAAATGAGCAAAATTTACCATTACCAACCCACTGTTCGACCTGGCAGTGTCTACTACACATGCTTTGGCTCCAATTTTTACCCACTGTGCCTACTCAGTCCAGATAGCAACTTTCTATTCGACCAAATGTAGGTTTCAAGATCACATAATGGGAGTCAATGATGCCATGATTTCCACCCACATATACAGTCATTGGTCCCAAACCCAAGCCACCATATCCCCATGTGCTCCCCATCCCCAATGTAGGTAAATGATTAAATTAGCTATTAATAAATGGACTGACTTCCTTGTTTGATCAGACTGTAATTTCTTTTAGGTTGGCCTCAATTGTTTTGGTCTTTACCCATTTATTATCCTATTTATTCACATTTTTTAATTCCAGTTAAGCTGTCAGTCAGACTATTAGCATATTTTTATCCTGCATGTAAATGTAGCTGCTTTCTCTTTTCCCCAGTAAATCAGTTTATGTATTCTCGTATGTATAAAGCAATTTGTTTCATAACCCACATAGTGGACTATTATAAGCTATGACAAATATGACAATTGATTTCCTCACCTTTACTTCACTGTTGATGCACGTTTTATTACCACTCCTGCCTAGGGGAATACCATAAAGCCCCTCCTCCTGCCAATGGACTATGACCAATGG
Source organism: Pangasius sanitwongsei (assembly GCA_037576675.1). Taxonomy (NCBI): domain Eukaryota; kingdom Metazoa; phylum Chordata; class Actinopteri; order Siluriformes; family Pangasiidae; genus Pangasius; species Pangasius sanitwongsei. Next base: position 9,614,585 of record CM075017.1, on the reverse strand, counting down.
AAATATTTTTAATCTTGCCCCATCCTAGCAGATAACCGTGGAACACTGCAGTATTCCAACAGTCTCCATTTCCATGCAGCTCTTTAGTAGGTACTATAAAGCTTCCTGTCACGCACCTGTTCTGTGTCCTGTGGAGGCTCAGTGTTTGCACCATGTTTTATGGTGTGTGGTGGCTTCTGGCTGCACCGTGCCTGAGGAAGAGTGATGGAGAGTGATAGAGGGAGGCAGGGCAGGGAGGGGGAGAGTGCATTGAGAGCCTTTCAGGAGCATCAATCAGCCAGCTGAGAGGATGCTGCAGGCTCCTCTCACTCCTCTGGCTCCTGTATGGACATGGGAGGCACAGCGCTTAAGCCTGCCCCCATCCCCCATTCACCCATCATCACTCAGCGTGATATAACACAAGGCGACATCGTTTCCAAGTTCACCCTAGCGTCCTTTGGACTGGGATCATGTTTAGCCTGCTTCAATGTAATAACATGTCCTCACAGAGCAGTTGTGTTCAGATGCAGGTCATGTTCAGTACCTCACAAGAACAAACACATGCACTGACTACATGCACATTCACAAATAAGGCGTCATTTTAGAATTATGGCCATTTCAAGTTTCTGTAATTATTCATAATTATCTGTTGAAAATTCAGTTAATTATCACTTGGAAAAAATTCTGACAGTTTCTGACATTACAAACTAAATAGCAGCAGCTTTGAGTTAAAGGTATTTGGGAGTGTAGTTTCAGGATTAAACTCTAGTACACATCCATCCAACATCCAGCTTTTAGATTTTAGCTTAAAACATACCAGTGAAAGCTATTATAGACAACCTGAAATCAAAACTGACATTTCCACATATCCCTGTGGAGACAGTTACATGATTCATCAGCATCAATCACTCAAAAGACTTTTTTTTTTTTTAAATTGACTAATAATACTCAAATTTTGGATTAAACCAGAGTCCAGTCATATATTATTTCCAGACAGCTATCCCATTTCACTCAGAGGTACATGTTAACAGACAAAAACACATGAATTCCATTTCATGCTTTCTTTAAATGGTTTCTCATAACTGCTCTCTATTATAGATGTTCATGTATTTATTTTGGCATTTTGTACTGTGCCATAGAAACAACCAATTTCCAAATCCAAGAAAAACATCTCCGAAACATCAACTCAAAATTACCATAATACCCACATGAGGGACTATAACACAGATGTCCCTCCTAACCTCATATGTGTATCATCCTCAGATTGGCTACTGGAATGATGCTGATAAGTTGGTCCTGATCCAGGACCAAGCCTTGCTTCCGAATGAAACGTCCGGAATGGAGAACAGGACAGTGATTGTGACGACTATTATGGTGAGTACTGTAACTGTTTTTCTCATGTTCCTAGACAAATGATATTCACACACAGGAACAGTTTTCAGCCTCAGAAAGACCGTTTGTCTCTCATCCAAATGCTTTCACTTGATGAGGTGTCCTGCTTGTGTAAATGAGCGTTCAAAGGCCACAATGAGCTGCCTCTTGCATTTACATTCACTTGCATTTTAATAAATGATGTGTGTCAAATTAGCAATAATGCGTGTTTGACCTGTCAGTCATATCACTGTCGTGAGAGATTACTAAACCATCTTAATCCAGTACTGGTGTGCCTTGATCTGGCATTCAAATATACATCCTTTTTGGTCCATGCATTTGTTGATAACATTTTTCCAACAGCGCAGGAATGTGTATGTCATCCGCCTCTGTCATGTGTCAGAAGGTGTCATGGCTGCCCTACATGGTGCCCAGGATGTGCTGTTTTGATTTGTTCTGTCGCTGTTTTGTTTGGGGTTTTTTTTTTTTTTGGAAATTGTTCATTTCATGGGGATAACAAGAGAACCCTGCATGAAGTGAAACTCTTTCAACACAAATATGTTGTGGCACTGCATTGCGCTTTTATTTTGTAACTATTGTGTATAGTGTGTAGCGTGTATAGTGTACAGTGTGTTTGCACACACTAGGCGAATTATGTAACCTAAAAGGTATGGATGTTGATACAGCAAGGAATGGGAGAGTCACACCTGAAGCAAATGCTCCTCTTTTCAGCCCGTGTTGAAGAATCCTTATTTAAGAAACTGAGCAGAAAGAAGAAAGGACACTGCCGAGCTGAAAACTGAGCCCCCCTCCCTATATTAAGGCATGGACAGTCACAGACAGATCTGAAGTGAAAAAAGCAATAATGCTGAGCCGTGGACAGGCGCTTCCCCAGCTGAAATGAGCTCCACGATGAGAAACTGAGCCATGGACAAACACAGGCAAAGACAAAGCCCAGCCCTCATTAAGCAACTGAACGATGGATGGACTCTGCAAGAACAGTAATGATCCATGCATTAGGAAACGGTGCGTGGGATGAATCGGCAGGAGTGTTCATTTAGGGGTAAACAAATAGGTTGAATGTACAGTACTGTGCCAAAGTCTTACGCACCCAATTTTTTTTGGCCCAAATTTGTTATAGATTTTTATTTTATGGAGTCAGTACAAAAACAGTTTAGATTTCCAAACATTAGTTTTCCAGCACTAAATTAAATGTTACAGAAAAATGTTTGTATGTCAGTAAAGAAAGCAGAATATTACGTAAGAGACCACTTTACGGACAAAAAACATAATGAAGGCTGCTGGGTTTCGCTGCAAAAATAAGAAGTACGACAGTCAAAGTCTCCAGAAGAACTGTGGCTGCTTCTGTAAGATGCTCAGTAACACTTACAGCTCATTTCCTTATA
>CM075017.1:9576247-9611729 GCA_037576675.1 Pangasius sanitwongsei | reverse complement strand
TTTTTTTCTCTTTATATCTCTTTTTATATATATATTTATATATATATATATATATTTATATATATATATTTTTTTTTTTTTTTTTTTTAAATGTAGAATCATTTCCTTTAATTTTTTTGAAGGAATCTTTGCTCTTCAGCATTTTTTTTGCATGTGCCTAAGACGTTTGTGCAGTACTGTAGATGTATTGTAAATGTATTGTACAGAGCATGCATGGTGTGAGCTTTTGGCGGTTCAGTGAAACATTGAACACTTATGATCATTCATTCGGATACATTAGTTAGGAGTTTTTTCACTACAGTCAGTAGACATTTTCAGTATTTAGCATTTGTTAGGAATACGCTAACTATTCTCAGACCAATTGTAGTAGATCAGTACTTCTTTGGTTGTTTTTTGTACTGAATCAGTAATGTAGAAGTCATAAAATAAAAATCTATAACAAAGTTTGTCCTAAAAAAAAATAGGGTGCCTAAGACTTTTGCACAGTACTGTATATAATTGAATTTTTCAGTAAATTACCATTGCAAAATAGCTGGGATAATTCACATAAATTCCACTTGTCACCAGTCAGCAGACCATCAGTTCCTTCCTGCAGTAAAATGTACTATAATGGAAGTGATATAGTTACGGAGTTACATTCTAAACTTAGATTTGTACTTATGAACTGTTCCTGCAATTTTACAAAATTGTTTCTCTAAAAAGAGCTTGCATAAGCAAATACGTTTGGAGCAACATTTTTGCAGAACCATTCCTTTAAGGTAAGCACTTGCGTGCAAGCTTTTTTCTGTTGTTTTTTTGTTGGGTTGTAATTCTGCATGAGTGACTATTCTGCAGTAAAACATGTCTTGGCCCTGCTGATAGCCTGCACTAGTGGCACTATGCATCACTGGTAATAAACTGTCTACACTTTTATTGTTCCTGCCCCAGTGAGTGCCAACTGACCCGGGATGTCCATATTGGGCCAACCTGGTCTGACTTTAATTAGACTAAAAAGATACTGTTATGGATTCACGTTAAATCAGTCTTGATCTGATTTGATCTGGCCTCTAAATATGCACCTATTTTGTCCAGGTTAAGTTTGACGTATTACACCACCAACAACAAAAGACGTTCAAAATCCATGATGAAATTACACGTTTCTCCTGAAATTCCCAAAAGTCGTCTTTGCACTCACTGAGACAGATCAAAGCTGTCCAAGAATAATATTAAAAATACAGAAACTACTAATAAAAAGTGTGTAAATATGCGGCATATGCTGCCTCCTCACACAGCAAAAAATAATAATAATTCAAGATGAAATGAATCATCAGTGTGAATTTAATGAAGAGCTCTCTGTTTGCTGGGGGGCGAGTTCTTGATTCGCCCTGCTGGGCTTTATGCCTTTCATGGTTCTGGGCCAGCCATATGGCTTAGAAAACATCTCTGAGAAGAGAGGCAGGTTTTTGAGAGTGTTTATGGAAATGTGTCTCACTTGGCAAGATGTGGATTTCATGAATTTTGATAAACTTGGTAATTTGTTATTTTCAAATTATAATAAAGCATAGTGGTGTTTTTTTTTTTTTTTTTTGCACTGTTTAGCCTTGCTGTAGTTTCTAGAAAATGTGTTTTTGTTTTTTCCTACTTGAATTAATTGTAATTTTTAGGTATTAAGGCAATTATTTCTGTGATATGATCATGTAAGCAGTTTTGGATTGTGTAAAGTAGCATAGTGTAGTGCTGCATATGAAGCTTTAAAATAAAAAAATTAAGTAAATAAAAAAAGTTTTGTTTCATTGAGATTAGTTTTGAACAGTGTTTGAAGTCTTATATTCTGCTTTGTAAGTCGTTGTGAGTTGAATATTTACAGCTATCAGCAGCTCGTTGTATTACTGTGCCTTGTTATAGTTAATAATGGTAATGATGGCATTGGCTCTCTGACCTTATTTAGCCCTGGTTATGACTTTCTTTATTGATAACCTCTATTCATTGATTATATTATGACCTCCATAATGTGTTGCATAAAAGATATTTTATTATGTAATGATTTTTATTACCTAGTGATGTAATTCTAAATGTAATGGATGTTCTACAGTAGAATTATATGAATAACTGAATTCTGTTAGTGTGTTACAGATGTATTTCCTTTGCTGTATGTTTCATTTCACTATTCTGGCAAACATGATGTGTTGATATGTATTAAATGTGTATTCTTTTTTCTTGCAGTGTTTTTTTTGTTTTATGTTCTTTGATGACTAATCAGTGACAAACATACCAAAATCCAAAAAAATAAATAAATAAAAATCAGACACTTGCTTGGGTTGGCTGGAGTTCTTGACTGGTTGCCAGTTTGAACCTCTTATGTGGTTTGCTCCTTCCAGGAAGGCCCATATGTGATGCTGAAGAAAAACTGGGAGATGTACGATGGTAATGACAGGTATGAGGGATACTGTGTGGATCTGGCGAATGAGATCGCCAATCATATTGGCATCAAATACAAGATCTCTATCGTGCCGGACGGAAAGTATGGAGCTCGAGACCCAGACACGAAGATCTGGAACGGCATGGTTGGGGAGCTGGTGTACGGGGTAAGACACGTATCTGCAAACTACTTTTGTTCAAGTGGAGTTTTAATGTAGAAATGCTTAACACTGGGGAGAGACGCTTCCTTTCAAAATTGCAGTCAATTAAATATTTTAAAGATTTCAGAATGGAGTGCTGTCGAATATTAATCAAACCGAATGCCTTTATATATATATATATATGCTCTTAAATAATATATATGTGGTCTTAAATAATGACCCTTAGGACATGTACTTTTTACATTTAGTTAGAAAATAGAAGGGATCAAACACTTCTGTTAACACCTTCCTCTTATCCCACAGCAATTTTCCAAAGATTACAATTGTTTTGTTATTTTAGTTGTTAAAGAATGGCACTTCATACTTTTTTTAATCTCTTTCTAGTTACATTTAATGTTGTGGAATGGTACACAAAACAAGTTAGTTCCTGTCATAGCTTATGTTACAACAGCTATAAACAGTTGTTCCCTCACGTTCTACTGGACAACTGCAAAACACAAAGGCCTGAAGACTTTCCCATGGTGGAAATCTTAAAGTTACAGCTTTACATCCAGCACTAACTATGGAGACGCCTTCCATAAATGTTAAATAAATGTCTTGTTTATTTAAATGTCTTGTTCCTTTTACAGAAAACTTCACCAAATCAATGAATCATTTTTCTTTGTTAAATTTTTAATCTGTTAATTATTAGACTTAATAGGAGTATCTACCATACAAGTCCCTGTGAATTAGCATTTAATGTAGAAACAATAACGTATTGGAGCAAGCACGTTAATGTACAGTGAATACTGCACTGTCAGAGCTGCTTTTATACAAAATTAATCTTCACCTACTGACCATTCAATAACAAGAATTCAACAGCACTGTAGTAAAAATGAAATTAAAGTATGCATAGGTGACATGCATTTATTCAGATTCTTTGTTCTGTTGTCAAGTGTCATTTAGAAAAAAAAACTGTTAGAAAACTTGTGCCGTTAGGCAACAAAAATTAAAGAACAAGTAAAAGTAGACTTTTTCTGACATTTTTACTCAATAAATATAATATATTTTAACAGCCCTGCTTTGTGCCTTGAGGAACATGTCCCTGTATGGTACTTTTTTCTAATAGCGTGTCCTGAAAAATGCTGCGAAAGACAGCTAAAGCTTAACTGAGATTAAGAGGAGCTATCTCTCCAGCAGTGAAGTCCAAAAATCAACATTGTTTAAAAAACTTGTTGCTAACATACGGAGGATTGTTATGTTAGATTTCCTCTGTTGTATCAGCTAGTTAAATTTCATGAGATTCATGATGTGCTGAGTGAAATCCTTAAGGCTCTGAGTGGGATCCAAGGGGAGTTCAGGAGGTTTAGGTCTATTTCCATAACTGCAAGTTTGTACTTTGGGCTAAAATATTCAGTTCAAGGGCAGGCAGTGTCCATGTAATTTGCCGTAAAAAGGCCCCAGTCTGTTCAGTAACATTCTTCTTATAAAGAATAATATGCTTACTTTATCTCCAGAGGCTTTGGCAGAGACATGGTGCGGATTTGAGGTGGGAAGTGTCAGCACTTTTCTTCCTAAACCTTAAGTTGTGGCCAAGCTCACAGTGCAAGTGCGTGACAATCCTTCCACCTCTGAAAAGCAACCTTTAGCAAGCTGACGTATATTAACGCCATTCTGTGGCAAGTCTTGTCAACATATTTTTGTTGAGCATATACAGCATATCCCTTCAAAGGGTTTCTTTTTCATTTTCATTTTCAGAAAGTGGGTGTTAGCCAATAATGATAAGCATTAATTTCCTTTTTGGATTAGTTTTGAGCTGTGCACAACCCGGGCAAGGTTGAGAGTGTTGCTAAAGCATAGTCGTTAATCAAGTTTGTGGATTTCCCATGAAGGTCTGCATTGCTCCCAGACCATAGTTCCAACCATTTTTCCATGTTTTGCTGAGTATATTTCTGTGAATTGATTCGGTCATCCTGCTCGCTCAGAATTAAACCCCTCAGCTTAGCTCTGTAATTTTTTCCACCATTAACTTGCAAAGCCTTGTCCAATTAGAGAAATTGCAAAATGAATTGACAAAGGAGGGATTATTCTCTAACATATATTTTATCAGTCCCACAGATTGAAATTGTTCCAGCTGCAAGGCAAATCGCTTTATATTAATGCACTCATTCACTCAGTATCTTATTATTTTTGTAGTAACAACTTACGCAGTGACTTGTATGGCAAATGCTCAATATAACCTAAAACTAACAATAAACTAAGTGAAGAGTGTGCTTATTTAACCATATAATCATTGATTTTGTGAATCTGTACGTAAGGAGAAATTTATTTAACATTTATGGAAGGAGTCTGTACGTTTTCAGACATGAGAACGTCTTCACGACAGAACACTTTGCATTTTCTAGCTTCTCAGATGTAAATCGAGAACATAAGTTAGAAACAGGAACTAACTTGTTTTTGTGGACATTCCATATCAACATTAAATCAACTGCTCAGAAATTCGAAGAGTCATTGTGTAATTATCTTTTTAAAATTGTAATCATTAGCAAATTGATGTTGTATAAGAGGAATAAAACAATATACGAAAATAAGTTATTTCAGGGTGGTAACAGTAACTCCGCTCCACATTAGGACACATTACAGCACCCCATTGTAGATTATTTTTCTATAGCAGTACATTCCCAAGTGTTTGATTCCTTAGATATTCATGAAAGTCGTGTATAAATGACCAACAAACCACTTTGAAATACATTTTGCTGCAGAATATTGAGAACGTAGAGAATAAAACCATTGTCATTACTGATTTCAAACATGTACTAAAACCCTTTATTAAAGGTTATTGTCATTTACATGAAGCATTGTCATGTAAACCAAATAATGTTTGTAAACTAACCTACAGCCATTGCCATAATTGGGTGGTATATTTAATCTTGTTACTTGCTGATAGACCTTTTGATGGATAGTCAATTGCCTGATTGGCTGCTATTTAAGCGTAGAAAAAGTGGTCGTGAACCATCATTCAGCATTTGCTGTAATGTAGTGGACATTATAGATGTAGTGTAAAAGAGACTTGGGATAGTTCAGCTTCTGCAGTTTGACACAAATTTAAAGCATGGTGATATCTCGAACCGGTATAAATCAAAGCCAATTACATACATTAATTTACCACATCGCTTCCTGTAGTGGCTGCCAAGCAAAATGTCTTGTGTTTATCTCTCCCTCTAACAATGTCCTAATGAATGTACTTGCATTTTTCAGAAAGCGGAAATCGCTGTGGCCCCATTGACTATTACGTTGGTCCGGGAGGAGGTCATTGACTTCTCTAAGCCTTTCATGAGCTTGGGCATCTCCATCATGATCAAAAAGCCCCAGAAGTCCAAGCCAGGTGTATTCTCCTTCCTGGACCCACTGGCCTACGAGATCTGGATGTGCATCGTGTTCGCCTACATTGGCGTGAGCGTGGTGCTCTTCCTGGTCAGCCGCTTCAGCCCGTATGAGTGGCATACCGAGGAGCCCGAGGAGGGCACCGACGGTCCGCCCAGTGACCAGCCCCCCAACGAGTTCGGCATCTTCAACAGTCTCTGGTTCTCCCTGGGAGCCTTTATGCAGCAGGGGTGTGACATCTCACCCAGGTAAGCGCTTAACTCCCTCACCTCTGTGCTTGATTGCCCCAGGGCTGGCTTCTTTAAAAAAATACTGATTGGAGAAAAAAGTGGAATTAGTCTCTTAACCTCGAGTTAGCTCATGAAAAGGTCTCATTGAGCATTGAAATGGTAATACGAGGCACCTGAAATAGCCGTGCAGCTGTGTTGTTACCATGGCAATGTACCAAAGGGTGTCCGAACTTGCCTGAAAAGTGCATGTAATTTGCAAAGAGTAGAACCAGAGCTGAGAGACTCATAATCAGTATTCAGCCAAGGACTGGTCTTAATGCAAATGGATTTACCACGGTGTCTGCGGGGAGAGGGGAGCTGCGGTCATTCTGCACAGTAGATGTCTCATCTTATGTAGAAAAAATGCCATGTTCAAGGTACTCTGAGTGGTGCAACTGTTTAAGATTTCTCTCCATCGCTGTGTAATAACCAGCTCGATCCCCAGTGACCCCACAGCCATCCAAGGCCGGGAGTTTTCCCTGTTGATCGGACTGATGCTAGCCAATCTCAGATGTCTGTTAGCTCATCTATACATAATAAAGCAGTTAGCTCTGTTCAGACATGTTCAGATGCCCTATGATGTTTTGAAAAGTTGCAATGTCTGGCTTTACATGTCTTGAAGGAAGCATTTGTAACCCTGCATTCACACCAGCAGCGAAGTAACAAAACTATATATAATTTCTTTTCAATGAGAACTAGTGATTTCCAGCAATCGCAACGTGGGCAAGCAAAGTGAAAACGTTGTGCAGTGTTTAACTTTATGCAAATTAGAAGCGTGGTGAAATTAGAAAGGTGGTGACTACCAGTGGAATTGATGGACAGTGGTATGCTTCAATTTTCCCCCTCTGAGAAACATTCTCCATGGTTTTTGGTTCCACATATTCATCTCTACTTGAAGCTCCTGAGACAACTGATAAGGCTTGAAGTGTTTTTGATATAATCAGAATAAAACAGGGATGTTATTTTTTGCCATTCTTTTTAAAAAAAAAAAAAAAAAAAAAAGCAGACAATGATGCAATTTATGCACAAACGTTTCTCTGCAGAATTTTTATTTTTAGCTGGAAGACATCTGATTTGTTAAAAAGTCAGGGGTTTAGTATATGTTCTGGTGCTAGCTTGTAAGGATATCATTATTTGTGTGGATTTCGCACTAGCCTAGCCCTACCAGTGAAACCTGCTGTTAATTAAACATAGGACATGCCCACTAAATAACTAATGATCAGCATATAGCAATCTGAGCAATGCAAGGTAAAAAAAAAAATGTAAAAAATCGCTGCCGGTGTGAATTTAGTATACACTCCCTCCAAGATTGTTGCTATCATTCAGGACTAAGGTAGTGCTCGGGAATTGGCTGTAATTAAATTTTGATTTATTACATAGACATATCCTTTGCTGTGCAGCTGTGTCAGTTCATGTATGTTTTTGTGCAAATATAAAGTACATTGTCCGTGTCTCAGTCAGACATGTCTCACGTGTGCTGTGTTGCTGTCAAAATTGACTGTGTTTTACAAATCTCTGTGAATTTTAGCAGTGAGGGATCATGGGAGTCATCGCCTATTGTTGTGTAACTCACTGTCCTCATATGCTCATTTGTCCTGTGAAAAAAGCCTTTGAATTATATGGTACACATATTCATTATTGTGCTGCTGTGGGCAGTCGGCTGTTTTGTGTTATTTATTTGTGTATAATTTGTTCACCTGCTGAGATGACCTCAGGCTTTTTTGTGGCTATCTCTGATGCCAGCTCTCTCTCTCTCTCTCTCTCTCTCTCTCGTTCAGTCTCTCTGCATTGACCATGATAGAGCATTTTTAAGACCTTTTTGTCAATTAAGGACAGAAAAAAAAAAAGATTTTATTTTTCAGTCCCCCCTCACCAGATAAGAACTGACTCACATGTCAGGACCAGGAGAACAAAGGAGCAATAAAAAGAGCAACACGTGGTGGAAAACAGCAGGTACTTAGAACAACATCAGAACCATAGAGCCCAAACACTCAACGCTATAGCCTGCTCCAGCAGTGCTATAGCGGGCTTATGGTTTTGATCTATCTTTGATAAGAAGACTCATTTAGGATTTCATTTAGGTCTATAAGATTCATCATGACAGTGTAGACATACTAGACATACTACATACTCTTGCATAATAAATTGCATGAAATGTAAAGAGGTAAAAGCTGCATTTAGTGGTGAACCAGACTGGAAAAACAGGATGCACTACCGTTTTTAAATACTGCTTAAATAAGCTTTCATCTCTTCAGTGTTAATATATGTTCTGTGATTTGTGTGAAGTTGATGCAATAACACTGCAAGGGATCGCAGGGCATTGTGTTGCACTCCTATTTCTTCCACCTAACCTAGTCGCATACTGATAAGTGCAAAAGGTGGGCAGAGGAAATTCTCCTCATGCTGGTGTGCATTAAGTGTCCAGAAGGAATTCTTCATGCTAAAGATTTGGGAGTCTGGGTGAATTTGAATTATTAATCATCATTTGACAGAGAACACTAAATTGAATTATAGGATTTAATTCATATTGCACTTCCTGCACTTTGGCCGTTAACCGTTTTATGCATCTTATATTCATTATTTTTTTAGCCGTCCTGGTCGGTCAGCTTTGCGGACTTGCAAAAAAAACGGCAACACTTGAACAAAACTGAATGATCGAAAAGTGTGGTATGAAAATGTGCAGAGGACATTTTCTGATGATGTTGGACAGGCTCATAATTGTCTGCTTCTGCTGTAAATGAAAAATTAATCTCAACTTAATGAAAAATACATCACTGTTATATATAGTCATTTTTGTAGCATAAAAAAAAACAAGAGAGACATTTGAATAAAGACATTTGGTTGTCGGCCATGCATTAAAATGCTTACATCTGAGTGAGATGTGTCAATCTGACGTCAGCTTCACCTACTGGGTGCAGAAGCACTGCAGAAGGCTATAGTGATTTTTAAGAGCAAGCCAGAATTTGCTTTCTAAAATGTTGCACTGTGCTATACTTTGTCAGAATCAGAAAAGTATTCATAAACACATTCATTTTTACCACATCTTATCAAATCAGAATCAAACAGAAGACAGTTGGGTTTACAGGCAGTTAGGAGGGACAGTTGGTCCAAGGAGCACCATTTTTGCAGTGCCCCTATCATCTCAGGTAAGTAGCTAATTGTCATATCAGTGAACTAAATAATATAACAGGCTTAGCTTGCTAGTTAGCTAACACGCCTAATTTATATTGCTTTAACAAACCTACATAGCTTGCCTAAAATCTTCATCAAGAAACTACATCTAATGCTCGATAGCTGAGTTGCCTATAATGTACAATTTTAGCTGACTAACTTTGTTCAACTTTGTTTCCGATGTTCTAATCATAAAACATTACATCTTGAAAAAAGTTGTAAGCATCAAGAGAATTGTATGCCTTCAATTTGTATACTGGGTAGGAGTCACAGATCGGGTAACGAAACAGGAGTCACAGATCGGGTAACGAAACAGGAGTCACAGATCGGGTAACGACACAGGAGTCACAGATCGGGTAACGAAACAGGAGTCACAGATCGGGTAACGACACAGGAGTCACAGATCATGTAATGACACAGGAGTCACAGATTGGGTAACAATTCAGAGATAAGATACAGACACAAGAGTCACAGTAGTTGATGACACAGGGGGTGCGCATTAATAACAGAGGAGTCACAGATTGGGTAACAACACAGGGGTGCACATTAACAACACTGGGTGTACTAACAAAGGGGTTGCAGATCAGGTGACAATACGGGGTGTACAGATTGAGCATAGACCCAGGAGTTACAGATCGGGTAACGACACAGGAGTCATAGATTGGGTAATGACACAGGAGTCACAGATTGGGTAACAACACAGAAGTCACAGATTGGGTATGGCATAGGGGACACAGACTGGGTAATGACACAGGGGATGTAGATTGGGTAATGACACAGGGATGTAGATTGGGTAATGACTCAGGGGTGTAAACTGGGTAACAGTACAGGAATCACGAGTTTACTAATGACCCATAATGACTTATAGCCTATCTGCAAACACACAAGATTATCTCATTAACGCAGTACTACATGCCTAACACAAAACTCTTGAATAACTTTTAAAAGCAGCGTTCCTTCATCAGTCCAGTGACTATATCATACCCTGAAACATTTTTTGCTGAAAACCAGTGCACAGAAGATCTTCTATAATATTCTGAAGTTTGTGGCGAGAAAAATGTTCAAAAGCTATTAGATGCTTCATAAACTGTGGATGTCTGAGGCTGAGACTACATATCACGTAACGAGGGCACAGTATGAGTCCCAACAAGAGGGTGGCAGATCAGGTGACAACATGGGGATGTAGACTGCATATTGACAAGGGGGTTGCGAATATGGTATCTGCAACTTGGGTAACAACACAAGAGGCACATATTGGGGAGTAACAACATGGAGGATGCAGTCTGGGTAACAGTACAGGATGTAGATCAAGAAACACAACACAAAATGAGTAACATCATGGCACACAGATCAGATTAAGACAAGGGTGGCAGATTGGGTACCAACATGAGGTATATATAGAGACTTGGCTGATGCAGCTTGGGTAACACCACAGGGATTCCAGATCAAGTAACAACATGGGGATTGCAGTTCGAGTGACAACACAAGGAGTTCCTAGATCGGATAATGACATGGGACACGGATTGCAGAATGCAGCTTGGGTGATGACTCTTGGTCCTCTGAACAACTATCAGGAGAATGACTTGACTCTTATTTGATATGGTAATGGAAGAGGTCAGTGGTTATCAGACAGGCATCTTAGGAATCCATCTCTGGATCGATAATACATATATTAGTCTGTGGAGCAAGTCAGAAATTGCAGCAGAAGATGGCAAACTGAGTTATGTTAATACTGCTACTCGGATTGGTGTGCTTTGCATTTCGTTGTTGCACCTCTCCTCTATAAAGCCTTTGGATATGCTATTTCTGCCATGCAGGGAAATTTCCCTCTTTCTATGCATACTTTATGCTTCAGTGCTTTGAATTTTTACCTATTTTCTGCATGTGTGTGTAGTAGATAGAGCCAGTGTAGAGGAATTGAAAATACAGCTGCAAGTGTGTACATGTGGATAAGGTGGTGGATGTATTTGGTAGGTGTGATGGGGAGAAACATTTCAGTCCTTCGTCTTGCTCCTATGTATCTCTGGATTTCTCCAACCCACCTAGAACGCTCCTTTTATTTCACTCTCCTTTTCCTTTTCTCCCTCCACTTTTAGTATTTGAGGGTCGATCATGTAATTGTAGTAAGTAATTGCCTCCATTCAGTAGTGTCTTTTATTCCGGAAATCAGTGAGAAATGATTGCAGGACTAAGGGGAGGGAAAGATCAGGAGGAAGTCTGTGATGCTAGTGAGAGGATATGATTCACTCATCAGGCCAGCGTTAAGAGTGAGAGGAGGGAGGAGAGTGGAGATCACACTACAGATGAGGACATTTGGCTCTTGCTATTCGAAACTATGACTATACAGCATGGTTTTAGAAAGCCAAATCATTCATGTGTCAGGAACTCTTACAACTCTTGAAACTGTAATTTTATTTCATACCTTATAATGCTGTGAATAAGTGACATGGAGCTATGAGGTTAATGCTCTTTAGCCTGGTCAGGGTTGCAGTGGATCTGGATATTGGAAACACTGGATGCAAGGCAGGAAGACACCCTGAAAGTGCTATTGCACTTTGTAAAAAATGTAGGCCTTAGTCAATACACTTGCCCCAAAAAAACATGAGTTGTTAGGTAATCTCAGACTTGTTTACATGTGACACACGTCATATATATAAAAAAGGAACGTCCTCATATTCAGACATACATTATGCAGTTGATTTTCTGAGCTCTCTGCTAATAGTATACAAATCTGCATGTAGTTCACACCTCCAAGGTGATTTTTCTTGGGTAGAGGTGTCTGAGGTAGGTGTTATAGACTACCGCCATTAAACACAAGCACTTGCCTTTGAGTCCAGAAAAAGAGAGGAAATGCAGGATTTTTCGTTGCTGTCAAGTGTAATATAATGTAACAGAAAGGCGAATGAAAATTTAAACATGGAAAAATGGAAAAAAAACAAACAAACATGAAGATATAACCTATA
Organism: Pangasius sanitwongsei; assembly: GCA_037576675.1. Classification (NCBI taxonomy): domain Eukaryota; kingdom Metazoa; phylum Chordata; class Actinopteri; order Siluriformes; family Pangasiidae; genus Pangasius; species Pangasius sanitwongsei. Next base: position 9,599,405 of record CM075017.1, on the reverse strand, counting down.
TGGCCAAAAGTTTATGGACACCTCACCATCACACCCTACGGGGCCTAGCCCAAACATGTTCCAGCATGACGAGGACCCTTGGTGCAAAGTGAGGTCCTTGAATACATGGTTTGCAAAGGTTACAGTGGAAGAAATCTAGTGGCCTGTACACAGCCCTGACCTCAACCCCACTGAACACCTTTGGGATGAATTGTAATGCGGACTGCACCCCAGGCCTTCTCATCTGACATCAGTGCCTGACCTCACTAATGCTCTTGTGGCTGAATGGGCAAATCTCCACAGCCACACTCCAAAATCTAATGGAAAGCCTTCCCAGAAGAGTGGAGGTTATTATAACAGCAAAGGGGGACTAATTGCTGAATGGGATGTTCAAAAAGCACATATGGGTGGAATGGTAAGGTATCCACAAACCTTTGGCCATATAGTGTATGAATGAGAAGGTGGCAAGCATTGAAATAAGCATCCAGTAGGAGTCTAATATATTGCCTCTATATTGCTGCATGAATATTCCTGTCACATTAATTACTGAAAACTTGCTTTCATTTAACAAGGTAGCTGCTCCTCATTCAGACCATATCTCACCAAAAAGCTGCTATGAGACAAGAAAAATGGGCTTAAGTTCCAGGTCAGAATTTTTATTGCCAATGGTTACATCTTGGTGTTAAATTCTTACTTTGCAAGTGTGAATTGAGCTCTGAATATGGCCCATGGTTTGGTGTCACGACACACAAGCTTTAAACTCAGGTAAAGTTACAGTAGGTAGGAGGTGATATTGATGTTTCCATGCTCATAATTTTTTTAAAATGAAGAATGATTTAATCGTCTGATAGCCTAGCTTCCTCGGGTTTAATTAGAGTAGGGGAGGGCATAATAATGTTATCAGCTGTGTAGTCCAGAACTCTTTACCGGCAGCTGCAATCATGACAACTCAGTTTAGTTTTGTTTTTTAGTTAGATTTTTAAGTGATTCTGCAGTAATGCACGGTATTAAAAAAGTCCATTTTCAATATGTAATGCTTTTACAAATCAGTTGTCTAATGTCCACATGGCTGAGTGTTCTGCTGCTGCACAAAGTGATGCATCTGCAGTGCCAAAAAAACAGCATATTTAATCATTTTCTAATTATCATCACTTTAACATTATTTGTAAATTGTTAGATTTGGACTTCACTGAAGGCCTATTTAATTTTTTCAGGTCATTTTTTTGGCCAAAAATTGAAATAACTGATGGTAACTATACACTTGTGTAATGTTTACTAAATCTAACATACACTGATAGATTTTGTTTCACATTAATGAACTCAAAACATTCTCCATTTAACCTGACAGAAGGCAAGTGTGTCTGTGCAAGTTCAGTCGAGAACATGTGAGATATGAGGAAGCGCATGTTATATTATCAGGAGGTGTCAGTTAATATCAGGGAGTTCAAAACACCTGTGCAAATCATTCCAGATTAATATGTCGATCGGCTCATCTGCCATTTTTATGGCAAAAGTCACTGGATATTGTGGCAATGGAAGATCTCCTGGGATTTTCACACACAACAGTCTCTAAAGTTTGTACAGAATGGAGCGACAGTACTGTGAGCAGAAAAGCTTTGTTGATGAGTGATATCAGGGGAAAATGGCCAGACTGGTTTAATCTGACAGGAAGGCTATGTTAGCTCAAATAACCACGCTTTACAACCGTGGTGAGGAAAAGAACATCTCAGAATGCACAACACACTGAACTTTGAGGCAGATGGGCTACCAGAGCAGAAGAGCACATCAGGTTCCACTCCTGTTAGCCAAGAACGGGAATCTTAGGATACAGTGGGCACAACTGGACAGTTGAAGATTGGAAAATTGTCATCTGTTGTTTTTTTTCTTCCAAACTTTACACACCAAACATGTCTTTGGTTGATTTCCTACTTTTCCAATGTGTTTCCTGTGTGCATTTCATTTTTGACTGGATTGTTGGTTAAATCCTGATATTTGGAGAAATGATTGTGTGCTGTTAATGGGAATGCTTGCTGTTATTCCTCCCAGCAAAATTAGAATTAGAGATCGGTAATATGGAGAGCGATGGTGCATGGCTTCGGTCTCATGCGCGGAGAAACTGATTTGCAGGTATTAAATCTTAATCAAGCCAGCAGAGAGCAAGCCATGAATAAATAAAGCACTGTAGGCTTACTGGGGCTACAGGCAGTGACCTTTCATTTATCTACAGTGTTTCAAGGTCCCTACCCCCCTCACTTCTCCATCAATCCCTCCCTATTTTCTCTTCTATTCCCTCTACACTTATTCATAATTTTGCTCACAGTGGAACGGTTTTCCAGATACAGATTAGAGCTAGCTCTCGCCTGAAGAGCCTCCACTGGTCTTGGGTGTTAAGCCGGCTTTATGCTGTATGATTTCAGGCCTGATTTTGTGTCGCAGGCAAAAATTGTAACATCGTAAAAGAATTCTTTGGTCATGAGTTCAGATCAGTGGTCTTGGAAAACATAACGTGATGGTGCCTTTGTGAACAAAGATAGCTGATGGCAAAGTTCTGGCAGTGTCTGGAATTTTAGATTAAGATCTCAGAGCTGCTATGATGCTTATGTAAAAGCCACCAATAGGAGGACAGCATAGTATTATACAAAACTTGAAAGTGAAATGAAATGTTTATGTTTGAGTAAGCAATCATTTAAAATACTGACATGCTCACGATTATTATAACGTTACCAGCCTACATGCCTGGCCCCTGGTACAGTGTGTTTACCTCAGGTTCACTTAGAACAATGGCCATTCCATGTTGTACTCTTTAAACCCAAGCACAGACAGCTCCATACTCCTCATCTTTGCCTTTTAAAACTTGTCTTCTCTAGGCATAAAATTGGTACTATTATTATAAAGACTTTTTTTCTGTTTACGTGGGCCAATTTTCTGTAGATTGTGCTGATTAATGATTGTTGTCATTTTCTTTAATCAAAGGTCTATCCTTAGAGGATCTTCAGTGCATGATGACATGATGAACATGCTATCAGACAGTCTTTTATAGAATTCAGCCAAGATTTTTTGGGGGGGATCATCAATCATACAGTGTGACATTTTAAAAGACTGCTGAAATCGCACAGTCTACAACCCAATTCTCTCGGTTTCTCTCTGGCATTCTGGCACCCTTTCCCTTAAGCAGTGTTTATTCCATTTGAATGGAACAAGTGTGTGGTTGTTCCCCCTTGGTGCTGTTCTTTAGGCAGCCGAAAACACAGCAATCATACTCGGGTGTACACCAAAACAACCGGTCCAAGAGCTTCTGAGCGAGGTGTTCTCAGTCCGGTTCCACTGCAATAACAGGAAGTGAACCAGATGTGTGTTTTGGGTTGCAGCATTTTTTTGTAGATGAGAGCTGCTATAATGAGCCATGAGGACCAGGGGACAGAGCTGTAGTGATGCCATCTGTTCCAGATATTTGGACTGATGAACAAAAAGAGAAAATAATCACTGGATGAGACACACAAAATGTTTTAAGCTAGTTATTTAAATAATTACCTAATCATTTCTTTTGCTCTGACTCTGCCTTCTCTGTGCTTGGATGATTTGTACACACACTTTTCAAAGGTATTGTCTGACCAATGAATAGAAGTGTTTTATTGGTATGTTTTTCAGGCTTACATGCCCCTCAACCCTCAACCAGTTTTTTTTTTTCTTTTCATTATGTGTGGTGTGTTACTAAACCAAACCAAATCAAATAGCAAACCAAGCAACCAAAAATATATACATTTTGCTATGACTTAGATTCAGCAAATAGACTGAATGAATGAAAGTGTCCTTAGTTTCATCACCTGAAAACTGACTGATGTGTCCTTTCAATATCTAATAACTCCAAACAATGCACTAGCAAGGACATAATGTACTGACTGCACTTACAAAGCCAGAAGTCTTCAGTAGCAATAACATGCTTATCGCACTCCACTAATGACTCTCTGCTTCCTGTCCTGCCATGGTGACAGGTGTGTATGTGTGCGCTACGGTGACAGTCACACTTTCACCGTTTGGCGGTGATCAGAGAGGCTGCATTATACACAGCGACATGGGAGGCATGAGGGAGAACGTGTGTTTGTTCCTGGATTATATGCGCTTATGAATCATCCTGTATGCCAGGCAATGGAGCAGTGGAGCACCTCGCACCTCGAGTTACTGGTGTCGTGTCCGCTCAATTGAGGCTTTTATTAAATCGACTTTGTCTCACAGGGTCAGATCGATTAGTCATGCTCACTGCGATCCCAGACGACTCTGTCCCTCAGACGTCACCGTGACGGACTGTGTGTCTGCATGTGGGAACGGGCTTAGCAGAAGACAGCATATTTCATATGGGATTTGAAAAGACTGCAGCTACCAGCATTTTCTCCCGGTCAGGCTGGAGAAATAAATGTCAAAAGTAACAACAATATGCAACAATAAAAGCAATTTTTTATAAATCGTAAATCCATAGTTAATTCCATAAACGTATCGTGACATAAATGTGATAAATATTAATAAATAATAATAAGGGAATATTTGAAATATTTTGTATGTATGTTCCTCACTACAATTAATATTCACACATTTGTGCTCACGTTATGGATTTAAAGGGAATTATTCATGTTTTGAAGTTTCAACTTCTTGCCCCCGCAGCTCCCTGCAGCCATTCAGCCATTCTTGGCATACTTGTTTCTACTTGTTTCACAAAGTCTACAAATTAAATATTCATCATTTTGAATCCTAATATGAAAAAATGCCCACTGCAGTACATTTCAGCATGAACAGGGTCAAGCTGGAAGAACAAGGGAGCTATTCTACAGGCAGTTCTCTGGATATGATGTGTACTCTGGATCCTTGTTCTGCGTTCATAAAAAAAAAACATGATATTTTCATTAAAATTGGATCAGTATTTGAAGAAATACATTTTGGATCATTAACATTGCCTTAAACTGCAGCACTTGGAAAATCCTACTGATATTTCAGCCACAATGTCTTTCTCCTTTACCGTCATCCTCTTTTTATAAAGCATGTAGTGATTTATATTAGCAGTACATCTTGAAATGGCAATCTTTAATCTACCTTTCTTGCTACTACCCAGTAATTGCTGATACGCATCCGGGTTATTCAAAATCTTTCATTAATTTTAGCCCCAAAATGAAAAACAAGCAAAGGAGAAATATGGGAGCTTCATTATTTATGGGAGATTTATTATTTTATCGCCAAAAATCTCCTATATTTTTTCTTTCATTTTTTTTTCCCATTTAGAACACAGTGTGAACAGACCATTGGCAAATCTGATTATGGATTTGTGATTCAGGAAATTACAATTTTAATGTTTCATCTCCATCATTACAGCTAGGATTCAAGAAATCTCTGAATGGAAAAAATAAATAAATAAATTCACAGCGTCGCTTTTGATTTTGCATAATCAACACAAGGTGTAAATGTAAGCGGTGCTAGTTTTTGCTGTGCCGCCTCCGTGGAAATTCTTGTCAGTGACGTCCCCTCCTGCCCAACATGAATGCCGATCTGTCACCATGGCATCCCATCAAAGTGTCCTTTTCACGAGAGAAGATCTTAAACTAGCCGATGTCACAGGCTATCACCAAGGACCCCCGGCAAGTTTCTAAATTTGGAGCAGGGTTTGTGATCCCTGACTATCTGGTACTCATTCATCTAATGCTTGAGGGCTGTTTCTATGAGGTGGAACACGCCTTAAGCTCAGGGAAATCGGTTGCTCGTCAGTATTCTGGGCATGTTTCTCTCTCAGCGCCGCGACGCTCCGGTGGTCCACTGCATGTTTCATTTCCAGTTCCATGCCAAGGGGATAAGCCGTGGCCTCATCATGCTTGATTATAGATTTCCTAATCTCTGCTTGGCGCACTCTGCTGACTGATCTTTCTCTTCTTTCTCTTTTCCTCTGCTGTCCTCTCTCTCTATATCACCTGTATTCCTTTTGTCCTCTTCTTCCATCATTTCCTCTCCCACGGTTCAGGTCTCTGTCCGGTCGTATCGTGGGAGGTGTCTGGTGGTTCTTCACCTTAATCATCATCTCCTCCTACACGGCTAACTTGGCTGCCTTCCTCACCGTAGAGAGAATGGTGTCGCCTATCGAGAGTGCCGAAGACCTGGCCAAGCAAACAGACATAGCATACGGCACTCTAGACTCAGGCTCCACCAAAGAGTTTTTCAGGGTGAGTGGAGTACACTGAGAAAACTAATCAAGCTGTCATGATTAGCTCCTCGATTTATTTCACGAGTAAATGAAAAAGATTTCTTAGCCACATTTATTTAAAAGAAATTTTCATAAAGACATTAAAATATATGCAGAACTATTGAAGAACATATTTAGAGAATAATGCGTGGGTATATGACGCAGACCATGTCAGTATTCTCAAGATGACACGAAATGGTTTGTAAACTGGGTTAGTATTGATGTTAGAGGAATTATGGACTTCATAACACAATCATAAGAACTACCTGAGTTTTAATAAACAGTCAGTATTAACAAGATTATATAATATTGAAAGTCTACAAATGGCACCCTTCTGTGTTTCCTATATAAATTACATTACTTCAGAAGGCGTATATAAAACACATATTTGTCTAGGACAATTATTTCCATATTTATAAGGCCTTTGTTTCAAGGAAATGTCCTCAGTGCAGAGCTGTAGGTTCATCTACGGAATTTGATTTACCAAAATTGTTTACTCCGTTTATAAGACTAGCTCTTACAGTGCCCTCTAAAATTACTATTAAAAATGAGAAGAAATGATTGGATAAAATAAACATTACACACAATAATTCAAATTTTTCCACCCAAACAGTAAGAGAAACTATTTACAAAATTATTGGTTATTGAAACAAATTTGAAACATTGAAACAAAATGTTGCACAAATGGAAATCCTTTTTGGCATAGTAAAAAAAAAACTAAATCAAAAGAGACAGATGGCTATCGACCTGCACAATACAGCTAAAAATACCACTACGCAAAAATTAGGGCTATAAGGTTCACATGTCTGAAACAGTTGGAAATTTGCCAGGAACTGGGCCCATGAGCCCACTGTTCCGCACACACAGTGAGAAATATGGTGAAGGGAGAAAAAAAACAGCTCAAACATCTGTTTTAGCATTGTGCAGTTTAGATTCTTGTGTTTATCAACCGTTAAATGCCACTTTCACAACAGCAAGCTGTTTGAAAGCATTGCAAATGCATTGCTGAATTGAAGAGGGAAGTCCACATGCACAAACCTATTACAAAGGAGCTTAGAAAGCATGGTGGAGTGGAAAAAGATCCACTACAAGTGTCTCCAACCTTGTTAGACATTACAGCAAGAAACTCAGTGCCGTTATTCTTCTTGTGTTATTGAGCAGGTGTCGAATTAAAATTGTAACTTTAAGGGTGCCAGTAATTTTGGAACCAATGTCTAGTAGGAACAAATTGCACTACTTAAAAAAATGTTTTGTTTAAAAAGAAAACATGTTTATATATTTTTGCTTATTTTGATGACGGGTGCTAATAATTATGGAGGGCACTGTTTTTAAGAACCCATGTCTTAATATACATTTTTTTTATATTCTGTCAAATACAAGGTTATTTCCTAGCCCTTTCATGTCCTCATATAATGTACATTATTTATTGCTTATGCATGTAAGTCATGATGATTGCCTTCAAATAAGGAGCTATGATTATTTCTCAGTGCGTATAATGTTTAAGAATTTTAGTATTTGTCTCATTCACAACCTTCCATGACTTTTCAAGATTCAAGATTCAAGAGTTTATTGTCATATGTACAGGAAACACTCTGTTACACCATACAATGAAATTCTTACTCTGTGAATCCTCCAGCAGCCTATGGCATAAGTTAAGGACATAAGAAAATAATACGCAAGGCGTAAATTACAAATTTACAGTTACAAAATTACTAATAGTGTTTGACCCCCTATAGTTTGACCCCATACATTTACATGCTACTGTCTGCCATCTCCTAGAGGTCAAAGATCGCCGTATATGAGAAAATGTGGAGCTACATGAAGTCAGCTGAGCCCACAGTGTTCACCAAGACCACGGCAGAGGGCGTGGCTCGGGTGAGAAAGTCCAAGGGGAAGTACGCCTTCCTACTGGAATCCACCATGAACGAGTACACGGAGCAACGCAAGCCCTGCGACACCATGAAGGTCGGAGGCAACCTGGACTCCAAAGGCTACGGAGTGGCTACGCCCAAGGGCTCACAGTTAAGGTGGGTGGAGTAGTATAACAATATGTCATGTGTTGTTATGGTATTCCACCTTCCCTGGCGTGCCTACCTCTACTTGATTTTTGTTTTGTTTCGTTTCACTTTTATTGCATTCTTAAGCATTTTAGTGTGGAGTTACTGCGTGTTTTGTTTTGTAGCATATGATTTATGAGACGCTTCATTCAGGTAATTGAGTTGCATGCAGATGTTGTTTATATGTAATTGACAATGCTAGAAATGTTATGTTGACGGCAATATGGATTTTACGACTGAGACAAGAGCCCAGTGAACACCCAGCCTAGTCTGACACTGTCTCACATTCACACTAATGATAGAATTTACCATCCATGGCCGGGAGGCTAAGAGATAAGAGCGCGTAATTGGCCCTGCTGTCTGGGTAGGAAGAACGGTGTGGTGGTCCTCTCCTGAGCTGTTCCACCCCAAAGTAATAGGTACTGTTCTATAATGATACTGTATATGCTGTGCCATTGACTAAAATCACCCATATGGTTAACTCCAATCTTATTAAGCATTATGGGAGAAGAATTAGTACTGTTATGTTGGCAAGGGGAGGTTTTTCACAGTACTCAAAGTAGGGGTGCCAGTATTTGTGACACATGAGTTTTTTCTCCTTAGATTAAGTTTACTTCATTTAAAGGTTAGACTTCTCACATACTTTGTAGTGTGAGATTAGCCTAATTAAACACCAAGACAATTGTCATAACATTTTCATAATCTCCATTATTTACCAAGGGTGCCAATAATTCTGGAGCTGACTGTACCAAGTAGCATTAAAGCTACAAAACTTGGTTGTGCATATTAACCACACCCAAGGAGTTATCACTGGAGTATATAAACATAAATAACTAGCTATAGTTAAGTTAGAAGCTGTTACATTCTAATATTAATTATTAAACAATTAAGGAATAAAATATTTCAGAATGTGGTGTTTTAGGGAAATAATCAAGGACAGTATAGTGTGATGTGTTACCATCCTGCAGTTGGTCCTATAGCAGCATGTCCCAAAGTGTTTTATTACTCTTCTATCAGAAAGTCATTCCCTCACTTTCTCTTGAAGTTACTAAGACAAAAAAAGTTCCGGCTTTTTACGAAGTTTTTTACGTCACTCATCCTAAAGACTTTCTTTTGGCAGAAACCTGGTAATGGAGACTCCTTCCAAAAATTTTAAATAAACCCCACCTTACAGAAAACTTCACCACATCAATCATTTTCTTTGTTAAATAACAACAAGCATTAGAGCATATTAAATAAGCATGGTAATATTAACCTGTGATTTGAATTACAGATGGAAAAACTGCAAATTAATCAATAGCTTCTGACCAATCAGATTCAAGAACTCAACACCACTGTGGTATAAAATGATGTATTAAGCTAGCAATAAGGGTAAGTCAAGGGGAACAGCTCCGCAGGGAGGACCACCTTGGTGTAATGCTATGCAATCACAGATGCCTGTTAGGTAATGTATGCAAAATTGGACAATTAGCACTCTCCTACAAGCGTGTTTAGCTGTTTTATTTGAATAAAGCCACGGTGGCTTCATGTCTTGTGACAGAAGCACAAAATCTTCGCCCTCAGTGAATTTACAGACTGACAGAGTGGAAACATAAAACAAAATGCTAGAATTCTTCCCCTGCATGTGAATGTTCAGATATGTATGTGTGGGCATGTACAGCAAAAGATTTACAGCAAAAATCCAAAGCAAACTGAGTGTGACTAATTAATCCTGTTCAGTCTGTAAACTCCCACATTCGGTCTGCTCAGGAAGTCGAACACTCAGTGAGGAGAGTCACTTACAGACGACTGTAGCCTCCTGGGTCAGACATTTCACTGGAGTTACTGTTGTCTGCCTGTCACTTCTCCTGCGTGTGATCCTCCCACAGACAGGAGTGCAGTGTCAGAGCATGGCTTTTCTGAGGCTTTTTCTGGGCTCTGACTCTCCAAGGCTTTTTAACGCTCTTCTGTCTGTTCACTCCTCAGCTCCGACGGGCTTTACTGCATTCTTTCCCCATCTTGTCTCTGTCTTTGCTCCAGTGGGCTTTCATTATGAGTGTTGCATTCAGGATAAACCTCTCTTGATAATTTAAATATAATTTCTCAGATCATAAATATTATGAATATTTTTAAAGTTTATCATGAATATTTTTAAAGTTTTAATATGCAAGCTTAGATATTAGGTTGGGGGGAGGGATATAATACGACTTGAATAAAATTATAATTGAAACAATATAAATATCAGACCAAAAATAATTTCCATCTGACTGATTGTCTCCCAAGGCTTATTTAGCTCATAAATAAACTATAGAACTCTCACACAGTGCTTTATAAAACTGTAGGAATGAGCATAATTAATTCCCCCTCTTATCATTACCAACAGAGGAGCTATGCTAATACCTACTTGAAAAAGCAACGGGGTTCCTAGCTAGCTAACTCGAGCAAACAGCAAGGGGTTGTGCTAGCTAACTGTGGAGGTATGGTAATGGGACAGCTAATGGAGCTTTTCCACCAGACTCAGGTTCTCAACCAGGGTATGGATGGTTCTGGATTCAGAAAAATTTGCATACCATACTATGCGAGGTGATACCAGACCTCCACTTGAAGCTAAGGCAGATGAACTGCAAGAAGATCTGTTAGCTAAAGAGTTCAGCTAATTTTGGAGGTACAGTATGGAAATAGCTAGTAGCACTTTTCCACTGGACACAGGTCCTTGAGCAGGGTATGCCTGGTTCGGGATTCCGAATAGTTTACATACCATAAAACGCTGCATGATATCATACCTCCATAGTCAGCTAATACAATCAAACAGCAAGCAGTTGTGTTAGCTAACTGTGGTGGAGTGGTAAGGAGACAGCTAATCACCAGCTAATCAGCTTTTTCCCCGCGCAGCACAGTACGGTTTGTTAAATGTTACCATGCAGTCTCCTTATACACATGATTTTTTGTGTAGAGACAGAAAGCAGATGATCAAATAAAACCATTTCCATTGTACTCAATAGGAATGTTGAGGGATTCTAGCTAGTTTGTTTGTTTGTTTGTTTGTTGAAAATGGCGGTTGTTACTGTACCATGCTGTACTGCGCTGTCTGTGGAAAAGCTAGCTAAACATGCTGTAACTTAACTCACCAGTTCAGGATGATGATGTGAACTTGACATGTGGCCTTAAAATCCAAAAGCAACCCAATCTCACAGAAAAACCATTCATATGCAACTTATTTGTAGCATTTCTTCTCTACTCTGAATATCGACGTTATGGCACAAGCATATGCTCGAATGCTCTATATGAGCTATATGAGCGGTACGTATTAAATAATTGTACCTCTTTTTTTACATATTGAGCCAAATTCATGCATAAATTTTGTGCTTTTTATGACATATGATTAGACTTACTGCACTGAAACTCCTCCTCTTCTCTGCAAACAAAAAGGGTTTGCTAGTCACCTGGTATTGCAGTACACTACCGTGGCTATTTTCAAAATGAGGATAGTTTTTATCCTGTAAATTCTTCAGGATACTGAGAATACAGAGACTTTCGGTGTTTTGAAAATACCCGCATTATCGTGCCGTGTTAGTTTTATACGTTGCTATGCAATGAATGCTTGTGCCAGAGTGCTGATATTCAACGCACGGGATGTGCTGCAGATAAGTTGCATGCCAACATTTTTTTCTATGAGACTGGGTTATCCAGAATTTACATCCAAAATCACTTTAGTGGTAGGAGGCAGGAAAAAAAAAACGCCTTAAATTTACAACAGCAGGGAAAAAGCCTAATATGAGGCATTCATTTTGATTACGCATATGCTGATTTGTTCACGCTTTACCTCACTATTTATATCAGAACTAATAGACACCAAGGGTATTGATGTATTGCTAGAAATCTCACGTCGAGCAAGAGATCAGGCTTAATCAGCACTTCTCAAGATGCTCAGTTCATCTGTAGACAGCCCAGGGGGACAAAAACAGGTTTTCAATACTGCAAAGGTCCTCTGTGTATCTCAAAGCAATATTGACTAATGAGGACGCATGAGTGAGAGCAGAAGACGGGGGAAGGGCGAAGGAATAAGAGAGAGTAGGGCCAGTGGAGATATCGATTTTCTCAGTTCTTTTATATTAGTGCTCCTTTGTTGTTCTTGTTAGAAACAAATTAGGCATGTGTAATTTACATCAAAACATGGGAAAGGAGCAACAGTGTTTGGTCATAAATCTCGTCTCTCAGTCCACCTCGCCTCTGAGACCTACCTCACCACTGTTTACAGAAAATTGGATTTGAAGAGGCAAGCTGTATTCGAACGTTTTGCTAGTTCCACCAAGTGAGCTGAAGAATATGCTTAAATGATTTGCACACTGTAACTGTGATATTGCTGCCTGATTGCTAGCAACTTGTCTTTATATTTCACTCTTCTCACCAAGTATTTTATTCATTTGAAGTATAAAATGACACCTGCTATGGCAGGAGAAGAAAGACCATGAAAAAAATCAAGCATCTAGTCTCACTACCTTGTAAAAAGTAGATTTGAGCAGTAGCTATCTAAACAATTCTTTGAACACAACCTGCAGGGCTTTATGCAAATTTGTAGCTACAAGAAGTGAAACAAATTTGAAACAAAAGATTTTTTTGACAGAATGTGGTCATATATTAATGCAACACATTTACATAATAAACTGGCTAACTGGCTACTGATAGCTCCATCTACTTAGCCTATTAAAAATAGAAACCAATAGAAGCATGAAAAATAGAAACCTGTAGTCATGAGAGTATACCAGAACAGTTTCTAAAGGTGTCTTGTCTTTTGTGGATAACTCCTGAAAACTTAAGCAGGATACAATCAAAGGGACTGGCTAGTTAAACTAGCTGTCTGGCTAATATCACCATGGCTGATAGCGCCATCTTCATAGCCATTCTCCAAATTTCATCCAAGTTTCATTGAGATGTAGAGCATAGATTTTTTTAACACAAAATATTCAGTGATTGATTAGTAGATGAGTTGTAGCTTAAAAAATCTAGAAATAAAATTGGGCAGAGAAACCGAATAGCTATCTGATTGCTAGCAAATTGGCCTTATAATTTTACCGTCTCACCTAATATAAAATAAGTGTTTCCTGGATTTATTTTAATTGCTCTTTTAATGTAAAAAATCTGACCATTCAGAAAACTGTGGTGTTAAGGATATACTGGAGTCGTAGCTGTTTAGAAAAAAGTCTTAAACATAAGCTACATAAAGTTCCCTGTGCAAATGACACCTAATGATTTCTCTTTACTGGAAACACCAAATAGCGATAATGGTAACAGCATCACAGCATCACTCAGAGAAGTAGCACAGGTGAGGTGTACCTCAGAGATGAGATCTGGGCCAAGATTTTTTTTTTTAAAGAGAGGTTTGTCCAGTGCATTAATGTGATTCATGTGGGGAGAGTGGGGAACGGGGACTAAAACTTTCCACCCCTGTAACTGCTTTTTTTCTTTCCTCTGATTGGATACTGCTCACTCTGACGAACTATGTTTTATCGTTTCAAGAAGTGCAGTTAACCTGGCAGTTTTAAAACTGAATGAACAAGGCCTGTTGGACAAATTGAAAAACAAGTGGTGGTACGACAAAGGAGAGTGTGGCAGCGGAGGAGGTGGTGAGAAGGTTAGCCACTATGCCGACAAACGCGGGTAAAAAGATTCCTCAGCAACGGGCGCATCTGCCGGGGCCACATCACAGCCACACACAGCCGAGCATCACTTTAGCCTTATTCAGATTGTAATGAGACACGAAGGAAAGCAGTTACTGTCAGAGCACAAATATTCGCTTTCAGCTGGGACTTTGATGGTATACATGCACTGTATTTAGAGGGGATGTATTGCACTTTCTATTTCTTCCGCAATTTATCACACAAAAAATGTTATCGGCTTCCTTGTGTCATTCCTATTCTCTGCTGGAAGAGACATCCATCTTTTAGGATGAATAATGCAGGATCCATTCAGCCGCTTTTAACAGGAACTGCAGCAGACATGTTTTACGCTGGCACAGGAAACTAGTCAAAGCCGTGTCATTGTGAAGAGCTTAGATGAAGCACCATGACCATTTCTTGAATATTTAACAGCTTCGAGCTTCCAAAAGACGGCTTTGTGCACAATTCCTGAAAACATCGGGCTAGTTTCCCATGCAGAAAAAAAGGGGGGAAAAAATAGTTTCAATACAATGTACAGTACGTGAAAAACTATAGTGCCAATTAGAAATTCATTTACTGTCACATGACCAGATTTTCATCATGCTGCTCCAAAGACAGAGCCACACAACAGAAGAGCAGGAAAAGCAGGAGAATGATAAGAACTAGACATAACCATTTATCAGCAGTCCATTCTGTTTCTGTCACTTGTTAAAAAGTAGCAGTGGGAAAGTCTCGAAAAAAATGAGAAAACGGTAACGCTTTACTTTACAGTTTCCTTTACACTAACATTATTTACTGCTTTAGTTACCATTAGCAAACCATGAAGTTCAGCATTAATACACCATAAGCAATGTTAACAAAGTAACACATGTATTAGTCTGTTTAAATGTTAAATAAATCCATTGGCAGTGACGTAGTTTGAATTGTTCAGTCAGTGACAAAGAGTAAGTCCATACATTATCAAAAATTAAATGACAGCATGTTCCTAAATACTGATAAAATACTGTTTAAATAGTGGAACTTTCTTCATGTTATAATCTTATTCTTTCGAAGATACCTTAGATTTCAGATTTTCTAAAAGGATTTTTTTTTTTGGTCTGCCAATATTTTTATTAGAATTTAATTTGTAGGAAATGATGTCATTATATAAGCATTTTATTGCAAAAATGTAAATAAGCATTTATTAATTTTTTTAAATTCAGCATTTGTAGTATGTGCATAAATTTGATGGAAACACAACATTTATTTAAAACATATCCTCACAATTCTGAAGAACAAAAAAAAAAATATCACATGCATAATCACATATGTGTTTTACTGCTGGTGTTCGCTAATAGTTGTGGGCTAACAGTAACTGCGTCCCGAGCTTTTTTTTTTTTTTTACAAGAACCAGGCCGTGGCAGTATGTGCCCGTTGCCTAAAGCGATGGAGCAGGGTCCCATGCACATGTCTGTAGCTCCAGTCCCAGGCCTGGACACCTCCTGCTGAGGGAGCATAGAGACATGTACTCCCGTGGGACCCTGCACTCTATCACTTTGCCACTGCAACTGCTGTGTCAGCTAATGTAACTGAATAACATAAAATAACATGTCCTATGATGTTATTTATGTTATTTCCCCTGCGTGGTTGAAGAACTCCCGTAAACCTTGCCGTTTTGAAACTGAGTGAATCAGGCATCTTAGACAAGCTGAAAAACAAATGGTGGTACGATAAGGGCGAGTGTGGACCCAAGGACTCGGGAAGTAAGGTCAGTCTCCTCAAGTCTGGGACCATCACTGTTGTCTAATGCTCGCACGGACATGGTGACAGCCTGTGTGTCAGTGAGAACGAGTGAGAAATAGAGAAGGAGAGAGAGACAGAGAGAGCAATCATGCATTCAGATACAGCATGCTGACGGAGAAAGAGATGCCAGTGTTACTATACATCACTTATGTAAATGAAAATAACAATTGGACCGAGTTCCTCGCTCAGTCTACAGTGTCTCACTACAACACAACAGCCCAATATTCTACCTGAGAGAAAAAAAATATTATCATACATTCCGGACTATAAGTCACTTTTTGTTTATAGTAAGTGTTGTGATTAAATGATTTTTTAAAATTTAAATAATTTTTCTTTCACAACATAAATGCTTAAATAAGTCTTTAACATAAATATATTAATTTAACAGATAATATGAATAGCAAATCATATGCAAATTCCTAATAAATTAAAATGATTTCCTTAACATGTTGCATGAAGTGAACATGAAATATGGAACCTCATTAGCCTATTATAATAACATCATAGCATGGCCATAGAATATACAGCACCTGCTTTTGATTGGCTAGCAGGCGTCCGACATTGTCACATGGCATGGGGGGTTGAGGAAATTTAACAAAATAAAATGACTTGGCTATTTGCGTAGCATGCAGATATGCAGAAACCATACATTTTCAAAGCTTGTGATATCAGGATGCTTCCTTGCGCATTATCTGCATAATTTATAAACTATAACCAACCACAAAACTGATAACCCAAAGTCAGTGGAGAAGGGGAAATATCAGTTCTGAACTGAAAATCATTTGTTTTCTACTTTTAATGTATGAAGAAGGTATAAGTGATAAAAGTGTGGGGGGCGGATCTAGTTGTAACTGGAAAAGGTGGATCAGGATGAATCTACATAATTAGGCATATATTTGGAGTATAATAAATAAAAGTACTTTTTTAGAGCCCATTAGAATCTGGGAGTGGATGTCCTTAACTACAAAGATTCAAGGATTTGATGGAACTTGTGTTTTTGAGTTAACTGTCATTAAAATAAATAAATAAAAACTCCATGTTTAAAAATCCTTTGAGTAGCAAAGTATACAATGATTTTTTTCTCTCTCAGCGGACACAATTTATACTCCACAGTGACTTATTGTCTGGAAAATACGGTAATTGGCTTTAATGTTGGATTTAAATATAAGATAGCACGTTACTGGACATTCATATCACATTCAGAAGCATTTTATAAATCTTTTATGAAGTAATGCTGGATTTATAAAAGGCTTTATGCCAAAACATTACAAGTTCTTTTTTTTCAAGTATGGGACTTAGTATATGAATTTTATAGTTTTATACAAAATATTTCGATTGGTTTATTTATTCGTATCGTAAAAGCTGTTATCTCGTATAGTTACAGCATATTCATGACACTAGACATGTTCGTTAAAGTGGATACCATGGCTGTTCATTCAGCTGACACATGGGTTTCTTACATAATGAAGTTGTAGAATACATAGATAGTGTACATTAATGCTTAATAACAATGTCATAAATGCCAGGTTGTTTATTAATTCAGTTTAAGGGTCTGAAAATCATTCATTTGGCTGCCTTCAAGTCTAAGATTGTGCCCTACATTTATTCCAAAATAAACTCTATATTATTCTTAGCTTTACTATTGCTGCGTTCGAGGTAAAGTTACAACATGTTCTTCCCCACCTACAAATGGACAAATGGTAAAAACCACTGAAAACATCCACTCATCATGAAATTTCAACTTGTCAACATGGCCACGCACACTGTGAACAGTGTAATGACCACCGTCTCTATTTTTAAATTAGATAATAGCAGTGTTAGATCAATTAATATACAAACACAGTACTTGGTTAAATCTATAACATTGATCATACTAATCACTGTTTTGAGAAGGTAATCATCAACATTAGAGTTATCGCTAAAGTTAGCCAGCTAGCTTGCTGCTAACACTACTCACTATTGTCTGCTGGCTAGCTTGTTGCTAAGCTACTCGCTATTGTCCTCTGTTGTTGCTGTGCTGAAATTTCCAAAATATTGCATAAATGTTTAAATTTCACTATAATAGAACAGTACCAATTGCCATTCAGGCCTGTAGCTGTTTTTATGAGCTTCACCTTCTCTGACAGAGCAAACAAAAGGCACAATTTTGTGAAGGCATCCATGTTTGTTTCACTTCACTGGGAAATGGCATTATTACAACTTGCACATTACTACTTACAAACTTACGAACGCTCTCTTAGATTGTGCAGGCAGTGACAAATCCTACCTGTATTCTTTATTATACAATACAGAAAAATAAGCCATACAATGTTACCTCACAAATGTTGATACATAATGTGCATAGATCCTAAAAAAAGATGCAAAAATAATGTAGTGCTTATGAATGTGTTATGAAGACCCAACCGGTTGAACCTACTTGGCCACCACAACTACGAATAAAAAACAAATAAAGCAGTCATGAAGTCTGCTTGTTCCAGGCACTCGGGCTCCTGATTTGTCCAAACATGCAGTGTCAGACAGCTCACAGTGTGGAAGAGCAGGGCTTAGTAATGCACACCAGAGCTGAGTAACCCTGTGTTCACACTAACAAGCAACAAGTCGCTCGTGTCACTTGTAGTAGCGTGCCTCTTTTGAGGGTCTTGCGTTCGCTTTTTTTTGCCAATTTCCAAGTTCCAGTGAGAAGCAATAGTAGCTACTGTATATGTGTGTGTATATATATATATATATATATATATATATATATATATATATATATATATATATATATATACACACATGTATATAAATCATGTTGGATGTACGAAAACAAATCATGTTAATGTAACTCAATTTAATCACGTGAAACCGATGTACACATTTGAATTAAATAAATTCATTGAGCTTTTTTTCCCAGTGTATCTTCCATTAATGAGTTGTCCTTGTATTTAAGTAAAAGTCTATACATATAAGTCCAATCAGCTTTAAATGCAAGGTGGTTTTACATCAGCAACTGATGCCGTTTAGCTAGCTACCTGTTTTACCTCACAGGAAGCCTTCCACATCAATTCCTGATAAAATACATTTAAAAATTGAATAAATACTGCAAATAATGTATTTCCTGGTTTTATATTTTAATTAAAGGTAAGGGTTTCATCTTGTCAGCTTCTGTTGAGGATCTGGGAGACTGTAGTAAGTTAAGCTAGCATATTATTGAGCTAAGCTAAACAGGTCATGCCTCTTAGCTTAGTTTACTTTTATAGTTACACTGTGTAGTTATCTGGCTATTACATCCTACATTTATCTGGCAATGACTCTGAGTAGATATGTTTTTTAGCATTAGATAGCTAACTGAGGCACTGAACCCTTACTGTTTTTCAGGTCTAACTATTTTTTACCCGTAAGATCCACTCACAACTACAGCAGTCATAGGTGCAGCTAACTTGACTGAATGATTGAGGGATTAAATACATCCCTAAGATGTACCTTGAACAGTGTAGCACCACCTCATGTAAGAAAAACTATAATTAAAAGATCGATCCTTTGGTACAGCGAACAATCGCACGTCCTGAAACAAATCTCTTGACAGTGTGAGTGATGATGGTGGAAAAACAAGATGGAGGTCTTCCAAATAGCTTAGAGGGAAGGTATCAATAACTACCATCAAGCCCTTGTCTCAGCCAGAACAGCTTACTTTTTAAACTTGAATAATGGTAATATAAATTATATTAGGTTCTAAACAAATAATTAAGCTATAAATGATTCAAATAAATTATTCCAGAACTTTTCAGACCCATAAAGGCTAAAAAGTAGAAGCAAGCAAGTTTTGTTCATTTTATTAATTCAAGTTTTGTTCGTTTTATTAATTATTAAATTATAATATTTACGTTAATATTTATAGGCAATATTTATGTGTTGTGTGTTCTCTTGTGATTGTAAGGATAGGGATAGGAGCTTGATTGAATGATCAGGAACCAGAAGTAAATAAAGCAATGCTTAATAGTGATATAAATCAATAGAAAATGAAACAGCACCTCATTGAATCCCGCTTACCAAAAGGGCTCTTGCAGGTTAACTTTTACGCTCAACCACTAAAAGGCTACTTGATCGGTTATAATTTAATTACACTGTTAAAGGTCTGCTGCTGCCAGTCTGTGAGAGGTGTGAATGTACAGCTGATATGTCATTCATTTTTCTGTATAAAGGGAGATCACCTGGCAGTGCAGTTCCACGTAGTCTTGCGTCTCATTTTACATTAAATTATAGCCAAAAACAGTATGAGACAACCTTTCAGCTTTTCATTTCTTCAGGAGAGGGATATTAACCCCAGTGCAGTTCTCTTTTTATATCCATTACTTTCCTTAATTTTAGCCTGACTTTTATTGTCATGTAAGTACTTGCCAGTAATCAGTGCTTGCTGGTAAAACTGAAGATCAGTTATAGTAAAACTTAGACATGTATTATGAGCATGAATACATATGAACAAGGTCTTTACTCACTATTAATAATTGGTTAATACCTTCAATGCCATGGTCTTCTTTAGTCTTACTCTCTCACCTGCATGCCTGCTCCTTGCGTTTCTGCATGAAATACTTCTTCTTCACGTTCTGTAGCTCACCGGCCAGTCGCTCAATCTCGTATTTGTACTCCTGTGCCTGAGACTCGTACATGTTGAGTTCAGACGACAGTGCCTGAAAACAAAAAAAGATGATTATCAATCATCTGCATCGTCTTTTTTTTCCTTCCCTTCAAAAAAGCAATGTTACAATTCAGAAAGCAGGGTACAATTACTGGTAATGGTTTACTCATCATAATGTGGCCTTAACATGCATGTTCTATTTACTATTTTGTATTGGATATCCAATCGACTCAGCACTAAAACTTAAAAAAAAGTTGCACCAGAGTATAAGATGCACTTCCCTTAATTTTGCCTGCTTAGAGATGAAAAATAATCAATATCGTTTCACTATAGAAGTAAGAGATAAAGGCCAAAAAACTTTCTGATATCAGAATGCGACAGACCAATTTCTGATTTCAAGATGCATCAGTGAATGTTTTCATACAGTATTCAGACAGCACAAATTAACAACATTAGTACTTTGCTGCAAAGCTGTTGTTGAAGTCCATGGTAAGACTTAATTATGTTTTTGCAGCATTGTGGTTCAATTTTTGCCCATTCCCCTTGTCAAATTTTAGAGGATCCCTCTAAATATTTAGAGCCTTGCATATCAAAATTCTCCATAAATAAAGTTAGAAGATTGGCTAGGCCATTCAAGGCCTTCTTGAATTATTTTGGTGGTATGTTTGAGGTTTTTGTCTTGTTGAAACATCCATCTTCTCCCCAGATTCAGTTTCGTGGGTGATAAGATTAAGTTCTCCTCTAATATATCTGGGTACATGGCTCCATTCATAATGGCTACAAAATGGCCAGAAAAAAGAAAAATTTCTCTGAGGCAGAAGTTGAAATTCATTTGACTCACGTTTATGAGAGTTCACTTCCAGTAATATCAATTCTGCTATTTGCACCGCGTCAGCTTACAGCTACCATCAGCACAGACCAGCCCATCCTCCATTTATACAATCTTAATTGAACAGCTAAAATTATCTATTTAAAATGGATTTGGGTTGATTTACTTTTTATATGTAATATTTCCTTAATGCCAATTAGGCCTTTATAAAACGACAGGTCTAAAATATTTAATTTGTGTGTGTATCTGAAATAAAAAAGCAAATTGAACTCGATAGCATAATCTGTGTATAAAAATGCAATAACTCATTGCAAATTATAAGATTCTAAGCCGATCAAAAGTGGTTTACATTAGTTAGTCTGATTATACGTAAATCAGTATGAAAGTTTTACAGAATTTACAGGACTTTCATGAAAACAGTTTTTTTGTGCACGTGTGTAAACCCTCATACAAATAATTACACATAAATCTGTTCATATATATGTACGATAAATGAGGCCCTCTGTATGTAAATTTGAAATGGATGTATGGTATGCACTGGAAGTACAGTATATGAAATAACAAAAACAAAAGTGTCTGAATACTTCTTTTCCCTCACTGCAAGTGAGCCCTATATTCAGACATATTGGCAAAAATATTTGTACTATTATTACACTAGTAAATTTTTGACCAAACATAAGACATGTTATTGGGGACTTTTCATTATGGGTAAGTACAGCTAGTATAAGGCCATGTGCTAAAAATAGACCACAGTTGATTTACAAGGTGGACAAGTACAGTGTGTATCTCAGAATAATTTCATTGATTTTCTGATTTGCCGGTGGATGTTGATGTCTAGATGTCTCTGTTTCTCATATCCCTCATTTGCTTTTAAGTTTGTCCTCTCGATCAGAATTCAAATTCAAACAGTGTGAAAGTAGGAAAAAAGGTAAGCTACAAAGGGAAGAAGAGTGGAGAGAATGAAAGTAAGTGTGTGTGTGTGTGTGTGTGTGTGCACAACAATGTTTAAAGATTGAGACAAAGAGAGGATGAAGAGGGAAAAAAAAAACAACTAAGGTCCCAAATGTGCTGTCTAGCCGAGGTGGCCTGTCAGGCATCTGCAGAATTGAATAGGTTCCTGTGATGCTAAGCGCCTCTTCTGCCGATTAAAGAAAAAAAAGTCGAACTAATTCAGTGAGTCCCATTTAACAGGTTTATTTAGGAGCCTCAGCATTCAGCTGGTAAATAAATAGACCTGCGCTCATAATGGAGCTCAGAGCAGGAGTGCTGACGTAAGATCAGATTTAGCCATGGCCATAAAAATCTCGCCGCAAAGCGTAAAGCTGAGCCTGCGGCAGCACTTCTGAATGGGACAGAATGGGACTCCTGGGCTCATTCTCTGAACAAATTCGCTGATCCAAGAATCAGTTTGACCAATTACACAACCGGAGAGGAAAGCTGATCCATGAGCAGTGATTAAAAAGTTGAGACATGAAGCCTAAGTCTGACCTTAAGAAAACAGATACAAGTGAGTATAACTGTTTCACCATATCTTCCATGTCTGAGCATATGAATATATATACAGTATATATTACAGCTCACCAAAACTGGACAGCTGAAGATTTGAAAAAGACCAAGCAGGGCTGTTTCTGAACATTTGGAGGCCATAAGCAACAACTAACTCAGAGGTCCCTCCCCCACATCAATCATATTATTTTACATGCAAGAATGAATTACACTGGGCTGAATTTACATCCAGAATTAATACTTCATTATCTTAGATGAGGGAAAAACTGTTTAACAAACAATAAAAAACAAAGGAAAAAAACCCTGATATAGAGTTAGCTAGTATCTATATTCTATCAATTAGCACCAACAGGCTTGGCTTTGAGATTAAAAAAAAGGATATTTCTAGGAAAAAGGAAGTGCTAACAGAAACTTATAAAGTGTATGCAATATTAGGTAATAAAATTTATTATGCTGATTTTATATATATATATATATATATATATATATATATATATATATATGTATGTATTGGATAGATGTGATAAAAATGGATTG
>CM075017.1:9523255-9576147 GCA_037576675.1 Pangasius sanitwongsei | reverse complement strand
GATTTATGCTGATATTGCCCAAAAACCCTATTTTGTTCAGGCGTTTCCAAACTTTTGGAGGGCAGTGTATATATACAGCTAACTAGTTAAACACAAATTAAATAATACTCTACTCAGTGAAAAACCTGAATTTTGGTTTACATGTTTTTTGCTAGTTTTTGTACTAGCTTCATTAGCAGATTAGAAAAGAAAGCTGCCTGCACTACCTACATACACTCACCAGAGGCACCGACAATCTCTGCTGCTCCCTTCCCAGCTTTATTTTTACTCAAAATGTCTCTATACACATTTAAAGAGAGGTTGTATATGACAGAATATGACATGAAATTACGGTTAAAAGTTTTCCTTCCATTTTTGTACGTCAAACAGTTAATTGGAACTAATTGCAGGTAGGAGCTAAAGTTGTGAGTGGGGAACAAGGAATGGGCAAGCGAGGAATTATTTGATTATTTGAGCCAGTTGTTTGGATTTGCCACATCATACCTAATTTGTGTAGAATTGAGAAAGTTCAAACGTCGCTCGTTGCGCTGCAGCGTTGTGGTTGAAATCGTGGCTCCATGTTGCACATTTGCATAGAAAATGAACCTGCCACTTTGTAGCTTGGTAGTGTGAATGTAGGGTAATTATGCTCTAATTGCTCCAGGTTAAACTGCAGTCAAAAGATTGATGCCTGATTAGAATAAACAGATAAAAGCATCAGTACTAAAAGGATGCAAATAGTATAGTCTGGAGACACATCATAGCAGTAAGAATTTATTTATGTATGCATTATAGATGTGTGTGTATGTGTGTGAGTGTGTGTGTTTGTTAGAAAATGTGTGTGATAGAGCAAGAGAGATATAGAATGTACTCTTGTAGTAATCATAACTGTGAGTGAGTAGAATTGTGATTTGTGAGTGAATGTCTGTGTTGTGATTTATCTTTTTTTCTTTTACATATATTTCATCTTTCTAACTGTGTCCCCTCCATCCTCCCATCTCCAGGACAAGAGCTCGCAGGCCCTGAGCCTCAGTAACGTGGCTGGGGTCTTCTACATCCTGGTTGGGGGTCTGGGCCTGGCCATGCTGGTGGCCCTCATCGAGTTCTGCTACAAGTCACGAAATGAGGCCAAGAGAATGAAGGTGGACGCGCCTGAACGCCAAACCCCTCCCTCTCCCGCCCCTGTCCCAAGCCCCACCCTTGTCCCTAGCCCCCGCCCCACGCCTCAGCCTAGCCCCACCCACAGCACCCAGAGCTTAGCCACATATAGAGAGGGTTACAACGTCTACGGGACTGATGGCGTAGAGATGTAGGCTCTCAGGCGTACGTAGGTGTCCCGTCGTTGTAAGTGGAGCTCATCTGTAACGCCGCAGTACCGCTTGCCGTGTTGAGCGTGTAGTAAAGCCTGCTTGTGTCTGTGACGTCCTCATTTCCGTTCCGTGTAATCCAAGTGGAGACGTCTGCATTTGCACATGTGTTATTGCACCCAAAATGGAGGCACTTGCCCTGCATAGACCATAGGGCTGTCAGATTATGTCTTTTTTTAGTTTAATTTAAAAAAAAAAATTAATTAGCATTCAAATTATAATGAAATGATTTAGTATTGAATGCAATTGAATATTAATTACTATTTTTTTCTACTACAGAATGCATGTTAGCGTTAGTGCTACCCTGTGTCCAGTGAAAATAGTCTCGGAGGCACTATCATAATTTAATCCTTTAACTTTAATGCTTCAGGTTTGCTTTTGTTTATTTTGAAATCGTTGATCTTTAGCTTGATATTACAACCTCTCCAACACAGTTGTTAAGTACTTTCATGCAATATCTTTTTTTAGACCACATATTTTAATTAAAACACATAAAATAAATATATATATAAATATATAAAAAATAGTGTGCCAAATGATGCATTTATTTAGGACCATTTTCAAGGATCATTTAACTGACAAGTTGAAGAATCGCATGTATCAATAGATGTGACTAAAATTACAAAATTGAATCTTAGACATGTAAATATGCACTTTTGGAGCTTCTAAGACTGAGACAATACATAGTCTAACTACAGTACTCTTAGCAAAAAATAGCATGTGTAACAAACTAACATGGCATCATACATTATTATAGCATGTCCTAGTAAAATGACAGTCTAATCTCACTGGATATCTGTCATGACAACTCATGACTGCATATGACATCTGCCATGACCATGTCAGTTTCATGATTCACTGTTACCAGGCAACCTCATATGACATCTTAGCATGCTCAAGCAAAACTCGCAGTGAAGCACAAGCACATCTTTGAGCAATAATTAGAAGCCTTAATTAATAATCTGTGATGCTGTTACTACGTAACCATGCTGGAATGTAACCATGACGATTATCAATAACACCTCAGGATAGGCCTAGATTAAACACCTCACTACACCAGGAAAAAAATAATAAATAGCAGGGATGGCAAAAAGGAGGTATTTATAGGAGCTGTGCAGAAAAATTAACAATTTGACATAAAGATTTTTTTCCCTCCACCTACATTATTTTCAGCGATGTTCAGACGCTTCATTTCTTACATAAGCTCTGCAGGGCTCGGCCAGACGTATTTGAGATGCTTCATCGCTCAATTGTGTTTAAATCTGCTGTTTTGTCCGTGCTTGCTAATAATGTGTGCTCACAACATAACCTTTAAATGCTCCTTTTTTTCCTCTCGATAAATCTATGGACTGATTTTCTGTGTTTGTTTCTTTCTTTCTGCGTTTTCTTTTGTTTCCTAATACAGCTGACCTTCACCGAAGCCATGCGGAACAAGGCTCGGCTGTCGATCACAGGCAGCGTGGGCGAGAACGGCCGTGTCCTGACCCCTGACTGCCCCAAGGCCGTGCATGCCGGCCCCTCCCTGCGTCAGAGCTCCGGGCTGGCTCTGGTCTCGTCCGACCTGCCGTGAAGACCAAAAACATTCAAGTGCCTTAAATCCCACCGATCCACAAATCCAAACAACGCAAAACAGCTACGATCACAATCCGAGGGATAAATGGCCCACTTCAGTTGCTCCATATGCTGAAAATACGGAAAAGGACTCAAAATTCCCACGTGTGGCCGTGAAGAGATGTTTTCAGCCCAGCTCCTGAGAGGTGTGCGCTTGAAACCTGTATTATGAACTTGCGTTCAAGTGGAGCAAAGATGACCAGAGGACCAGAAAACTGTCATTCAGAAACACACCCAGAACTTTTTGGGAAGAACTAAAGCAGAGATATAAATATCAATTCAGTATTGATAACTAAAATGGGTCGTGCTGGAGGGTTTCAGCTGTAACATGAATAATAATAATAATTCAAACAGTATTAATGATAAATACGTACTAAAAAACTGTGAAGAGTTCGTGTATATTCTAAAATCATAACTAAAGAAATTATTTACACTGCTTTGTAAATAGAACTAAAGACTGTACACACTCGCTTGCTTTTTAAACGTGTAAATAGCCAGTTCTGTCGTGGACAAAAGTATAATTCTCTTTTTTTTTTATTTTCTCCTAGTTAGAAAAATGCAATAAATGATAGAAAATTGTAAAGAAATAAAAAAAAAATGATTTATTTATATAGACATACAGTATATAAAACTCTATAAACTGAATTCAACGGGCATGTTATCAACACTGACTACGTCCTCAAGCTGACACTCGGGGAAAGGCAGTTTTACGGTATATCTAAATAAACCTGAACGCCCATCCTCGACGCCATGCCCTGCTTACTCACTGTGCTGTTGTAGAACATGGACCTTTATAGACTGTTTTTTTTCCTCAGAAACAGACTTTATTTTGGTTGATTCGTATATTTAAAAAAAAAAAAAAAGGTTCACGTCAGGTTGAAATTTCCGTATTTGCCTCCGAGCAGCCGTGTGCTTATGAATCAGACGAGACTATGAGTGGGTGGAGCCTTTTCAGAAAGTGAACTAGGTAGAAAAGATGCTGAAGACACTGCATAGTCGAGAGCCATGGTCAGAGCCCAGCTTTGGCCTTTTCTACAAAACACTGTGTGACCTCAACCAGGCCTTGAGCACGTTCTCCTCCAGAACCTGTAGCAGTGGAGTTGTCTCGAGACCATCAAGTGAATATGTCCATGCTGGATTTCACTGGACATCTGGACACAAAGGACATCGTCTATGCTTCAGGGCACCAAAATGGGACACCGAACGCTCAACAAATTCCTGCTCAAAGCCGGCATTTTACCTTAGAAAGTGCAATTTCAGGTCTCCTAATCATAAACAACTACAACTACACCTCGTCTCTCACTAGTTCTTTCTCTATGTCTCTCAGCCTCTCTCTCTCTCTCTCTCTCTCGCACTCTGACAGACACAGTGAAGTCCTAAACCTTGAAAATGTATTCCCTCAAAAAAAAAATTTTTAATTTAAATTAAAGTGTCACATCAAATTAAGTTTTTTTTATGATTCTATGATTGTAACTGTTTTTACAATTTGCAATTCATAGCCTATCCTTGATATATTCACAAAAATATTCAACAAAAGTACGTTTCTGTTGGAGTGTGTTCAAGAGCGAAAGGTTTTCAATTTCTTCTGAACTGTAGAATTGTGTTTTTGAATAAAGTGCACCCAATTAGGCAAAATGCAATTTTTCTTTCAAATGAAGTAGGTTAGACGTTCCAGCTGAAAAAAAAAAAACAAAAACGCTACCTACTGTTACAAGCACCTACAAGCTACCTACACACACACATACTCATACACGCACACACACACAAGCGCACACACACACACAAATAAGATACAGCTGCCCTGCTACGCAGTGAGGATTGTGTTACATTGATCTTTGCTCTGTAGCTCTGTAAAGTTGAAAAGAATCTGGTGTTCTCTGTCATCAATTGTAAATATTTATTTTGATCATTTTTTTAGTAAAGTACTAATGCCAAAAAATTGCCTTTGAGTCTTTTTTAGAAATTGGATGAAATCAGATTACTGTAAAAAGTCAGTCTGTAATGCAGATTAAGTCAATCTGTAATGTACACTCACCGTCCACTTTATTAGAAACACCTGTACACCTGCACATTCATGCAGTTCTCTAATCAGCCAATCATGTGGCAGCAGCGCAGTGCAAAAAAATCATGCAGATACAGCTCAAGAGCTTCAGTTACTCTTCATACCAAACATCAGACTGAAGAAAAAGTGTTATCTCTGGGATTTTGATCATGGCATGGATTTTGGTACCAAAATCTGCTGTTGTAGCCCATTCACAACAGTTGATGTGGTGTGCATACTGAGATGCTTTTCTGCTCACCTCGGTTGTAAAGAGTGCCTTTTTGAGTTACTAAAGACTTCCTGTCAGCTCAAACCAGTCTAGTCATTCTCCTCTGTTCTCTCTCATCAACAAGGTGTTTCGGCCTGCAGACTCTCTGCTCACAGGATGTTTTTTGTTTTTCGCACCAACAACTCTAGAGACTGTTGTGTGTGAAACCCCAGGAGATTAGAAGTTTCTGAAATACTCCAACCAGCCCATCTGGCACCAACAACCATGCCACGGTTAAAGTCACAAAGATCACACTTTTGTCTATTCTGGTGTTTGATGTGAACATTAACTGAAACTCTTGAAATGTATCTGCATGATATTTTGCATTGTGCTGCTGCCACATGACTGGCTGAACGTGCAGGTGTACCGGTGTTCCTAATAAAGTGGACGGTGAGTGTATATGATGCCTTAGGCTCCATTTACCCCTGGTCATTTCACTCATTTTCAGTATCAGTATGATCCAAGATGCATTTAAACCAGATTGATATCATCATACCATAGCGCTACTGATTTCTGGAATCTGACTGATCAGAAGGTGCTGATTTATTTTCTATAACAGCAGCTCTGTCAGTAGTGCAGCTGCAAATCACAGGTTTCAGCTCGTTTCCCCGAGTAACAGCTCATTCACAGGGACTTGTATGCCAGATGCTCACATAACTGAACTCTGATAATAAACAGATTAAAATGTGGTGTTATTTAACAAAGAAAGACACATAATTGTTGATATTCTGTAAGGAGACGTTTATTTAACATTTATGTACTTTGTAAAAGTCAGTAGGTTTTCTACCACAGGAAGGAAAGTTTTCAGGACAGAGGACGTTGCCATTTCTCAATAACGTGACATTAATTTTGCCTCCTTAATTCTAAAAGAAAGTCAGGGAATTACTGTTTACAGCTGCTATAACGCAAGTGATAACAGGAACTAACTTGTTTCATGGATATAGAAAATACAATATGTCATTTTTTAAAAACATTAATAAAAATAAATCATTGGCAACTTGCTATGGTATAAGAGGGGGAAAATCCTCTATAGGATGTGCTGTTATAGGAAAACAATCAACCGCTGGATGGTAACAGTATCTCTGCTTCGCATCAGGCTGAATCCTAACAGGGATTATTTTCCTATAACAGCACACCTAGTTTTATTCCATACATAATGCTTAAACCATTTCAGAAGATGGTACACAAAAGAAAATCTCATCCATCATTCCAAGCCAGTGTTTACAACTAAAACCCATACATCACATCATAACACATATGGTCCATGACCTCCATACTGGTCATACAGTAATCAATGAGGACACGCAAAGCGCTTATTAGCAACTTTGACAGATGTTGTAGTAGCATATTGAACAGCACTGAATACAATACTGTGCTGAACAGACTAAACAGATTAACTGTCAGTACTTCCTCTGAGTTTAAGGAAATCAACAATGGTGTGATCAATATGCAGCATTATGAGTTTATTAGCATATTACATGCAGTCAGATTAATCTGGCTAACAATGACTCAATTCAAATAAGATTTACTAGAAACAATATGATTTCTAGACATATGTCTGCTAAAGGTGCCAGGGTATGTCTCTAGTAGTTATGATCAATTCATATGGGATATAATTAATCTCTGTATAAATCACAGACTTGGTAAAAGTTACGTGTGTACCACATACACCTCATTTTAATACAAACTGACTGTTTTGACCTTTATTATAAGACTTATTGTAGGGCTTGTGGTCATTTGTAGGTCACATGACTATAAAATGTCTGCAGGCTATACCTGGGCCAAGAAGTCAGTAACTTACCCAAAGTACCCAGAAGTTTTGTTTCTCTGACACGTTCTTTAAAACATTGTCTGTTTTATTGTTCTGCTTTGTTAACCTCAGCAAGTACTTGGTTTTTGTTTGGTTGTGGCTGAAGACGCTAGAAAAGTGGAGTGTATAAAAGAGGAGTCACTTTATACTGAAGAAAAAGCAAAAAAAAAAAAAAAAAAAAAAAACCTCCTTTTTTCCACAGGATGTAATGAACTCTTTACCAATACATCAGTTCGGACAGGATATATATATATATATTCCCTGGGATTATTTCTACAGCTCATTTTATAGACGGTAAAATACAGTGTCATCTTTCCAGATGCATGCATGTGCAGTCTGTACAAATCACCGACACAATGGATTTAGACAGAGCTAAAATCTGAGATTTAAGCCGTAGTAATTGCGTTATCCCTCCTCTTCGTGTAAAAACCAATCCAGTCCGAATAGAGCTTTCGTAAGGCATCTCGGAAAACCTGGAAATTGAATGAATTAGTTGTCTAATCATGGTAAACACCTGGAAAATTAAAAATGGATGGACTATTTTAGGAATATTAGGGAGATGGAAGAGAATACAGTTGGGTCATTAAGCCATCAGTGTTATATATTTAGCACATTTTTAAATATAATATAATGTATTAATATAAGCAATATATGCTAAGATATTCTGCTTTATTTTTATCTGCTGATGCCCCATTTATATGTTCATTCATCAATCCAACAACTAATGTGGGTAAATTAATTCTGTAGTTACTAGTAGTAGTAACTAAACCAGCCTTTAACACTGAGTAATATTAGAAGTGTGTAATTCACTTGTAGAATTTCAGTAAATCATGCTCAGATAATAACGGAATAACTGATTAGTCATAAAGGGGTTATTAAGAGTTGTATTGATGTCCTCAAATGTGGTCCTCAGGAGTGAGAATCCTGTCAGTCCACTCAGCATGGAAGAAGGCAGGGACTTGGCTGTGCTCAGCTTCCTGACAGCGAGTCCACACCTCCTTTTTAGCACAATGCTCAAAATGATAGCGATCACTCCTTAACAATCATCAATATTTACACCGAAGGTGTTCATTTTAAAGAGTCGATCCGCAATATGGCTGAATAGCAGCGTGGCTGATGATAGGTGGATTTTGGACAGTATAATGATCAGGCTGAGAGAACGTGGGAAAGATGTCTCATCATTGTTGCCTGGTCTTGATATTTCTGCACCATTTCCTTGGCAATGTGAAATAAAAACAAGGAAGGAAGAAGCCTTTAGCTGGTAATCCTCATGGAACTGGTGTAGACAGAGGAGGATGAGTCATAGCGAAGGTTAACCTCTGTGATCTAAATCATAAGGAGCTGTACTAACTGCAAGACATTATCATTCCCTCACTTATTTTTTTTTTTCTTTTCTTTTGTATAACACATCTTTGAGTTGTCAAGTTGTCTTTCCATGACATTCCCGAAGGGAGCTGTCAGTACAGGATTAGAGCTATCTCGAGGATTTTTTTTATTTTGCAGTCCTATTGAATGGCTTTCTTCTTCAACCTAGAGCCAATCCATTCATTTTAGGATGAGTGTTTATACGTTAAGGATGAAGCCGAAAACAAATACATTGTTTGGAATGAACAGTTAATGGGTTCTACAAGAATAACAAGGAGACTATTCCTTTAAATAAAAAAAATAAAAAAAACTTGCCAGGGCATCTGGTCCGGGATGGGGATCCTGCAGGAAGCAACTAAAAAAGTCACACAAGTGAGAGGTATTTACTTTCATGCAGGAACAAGAGAATGGTGAGATATGAAGTGGTGGTTTAAAGTTGCTAGTTTGTTTATATTTTGAGAATTACAACCAGCTAAATTCATTAGAATATTGTGGGCAGGAAACAAATAATAACTGCACAAGTAGCGGTTGGGGTATCATGAACTGAAGTGATGTAGCTGAGGTTGAGGAACTGTCAGAGCTGGAATTCACAAACCATGATGACAGTGCTGGCATTTTTACCTCAGACCTTTCCCAGTGTTTTTCAATGTTTCTGGAGCCAGAGTAGTAGGGTTTATACTTAAGTGATTGGCTTTAATTACAAATACAGATACAGATATGGATATTTGCAGTACTTAACAGATACAGATAGTAGCATTGTGTTGCACCCCTATTATATATGTATGATTTATTAAGGTTCTACATCATCCTAAACCATTCCAAATAAGATGTACGACCTTGCTGTGTGTAATGCCAGAGCATACTGGGAGCAGCTGTACATTCTCTAGCCTATGCTTCAGGACTTTCAATATCCCTGCGGTTGGTTCTCTGTTTTCTGATGATTGTGCACTGCGGCTCTCCGCTTCGCACCACAGACCTTATCTCACTCCACCTACAGCAGCAAAGAAGACAACGCTTCATGCATGGCATACTAATCTCCCATTAATGAATATGTGAATTTCTGGTGTTTCTCATTATTGCTGCCCATACAAAGCTCTCCTGCAGGGAGTGAAAGCAGCAGAGCGTGGTTAAACAGAACTTCAAGTAGAGGGAAGCGGCTAGTGCAATTCCCAGGATTGTCATCATGATTAATTATGATGTACAAAAATTGATTGGGGGAAGATACAAAGGCGGATGCACAAATCCATTTCAGAGGAGAATGTGCTCATCGAGTGCAAATGTATGAGTCAATTTTGCATCACACCATTAATGGTGTCTCTGTTTTTTTGTTTTTTTTTTAAATAGATGCAATCTGAGCAGGTGGCCAAAGTGACCAAGCTCCAGAGCGTCAAGGTCAGAAAATGCTGATACCCCCGACTGAAAGACGTTAAGATGACGCCTAGCTGAAAGACAAAAGCTCTGCGCTGTGGAAATGTGAATAAATATTGCAGAGCCGCTGTGTTTGGAGAGGGGAAGGAATAAGATGCCCTCCTCCTCCAACAGATGTTAGTACATATGTCAGAACATAAAAAGACCACTAATGACCTTCAGGGGAAATGAAGTGGAGGACTTTCTAAGAGCATGCAGCTTTTCACATGTGCCGTCATCAAAATCAGAATTTTCATATATTTAGAGATTAATACATTTATGTAATAATAAAGCAGCTTGGAATACTGATTAGCTCCCCAAGGCCACACTTGACAAGGTGCCACACTTGACAAGATAGAGGTCTACAGAAATATGAATCATCTCTTTTATTATGCTCTGTAGTATGGTCTCAACAGATACTAAGGTGGAAATGGAGCTGGATTGGGTATAGCAGCTGATAACATCACAAATCAGGCCTGAACTCATGGTGAAAGAAACAGGTAAAGAATTGGGGAGATGTGGTCTTAAAAAGGGTCCAAAGAGCTCTCCCGTTCTGGCTAAGTAGAGAGGAGAATAATTACTGATGGCTTATTCTCCACATGGGGCAATGAGCGTAGCGGATGTTCACATAAGAATGGATTGTTGTACGCAGCCAGAGTGGGTTTGAGGAATATTGATTGGCTTCTCAACAGCCAATGACAACAGACTTGATGAGCTGCCAAATCCACGTGAAGTTCTACAGAAATGCGAAACATCTCTTTTATTATGCTCTGTATTTACAATATGGTCGCAGAGGGTACTAAGGGGGAAATGGAGCTTAATTGGGTATAGCAGCTGATAAAGTCCTGTAAGGCACTTAAGCCAAGCCTTATCTCATAGCAAAAGAAACAGTTAAAAGAGTGACATAAATCAAGAGTTGGAGAGATGTGGTCTTGACTAGACAAACATGGAGAGAAAGGATCTGACGAGTTCACCGGTTGTGGTTAAGCGGAGAATAATAACCAGTGGCCAATTCTCCACATGATGCAATGCACATAATGTTGATATACGTATGAATCTTTGCAGGCGGTCAGAGTAGGCTCTAGAAATATTGATTAGCTCCCCAAATTATGCTCAGTGAGGTACCAAATCCACATGGATCTCTACATTTTAAAATATAAACACCTTTTATTATGCTCTGTATCTACAATATGGTCCCAACAGATACAGGCAGGAATAGAGGTGGATTGGGTATAGCAGCTGATAACATCATAAGACAGGCCTTCACTCATAGAGTGAGACCATTCAAGAATTGTAAAGAATGGAAGCGCATGGAGAGAAAGGGTCCAAAGAGGGTTTAGTGGAGAATGATTGCAGATGGTTTATTCTCCACATGGGGCAACAGACGGAACAGATGTTCATATAAGAATAATTATTTGCGAGCGGTCAAAGTAGGCTCTAGGAATGTTGATTATCTCCCCAAATCCACACTTTATGTGGTGCCAAGTCCATATAGCGATCTACACAGAAAACCACATGTTCTTTTACTATTTATCATACTCAGTATGGTTCCAATAGCTCCTAAGGCAGAAATGGAGCTGGATTTGGTATAACAGTTCATAACATCACAAGGCAGTCTTAACTTTGAACCCACAAGGACAAAAGAAATGCTGGAAGGAGAAATACTCTGGTAGAGTTTGAGCAATGCGGCCTTGGAGAGAAAAGCTCGAACAGGGTTGAATGGAGAGCAATTTCTGATGTCTCATAAAGGATAGCACTAGTACTAGTGTGGATTTTGGCCAGTGGTCACAGTAAGCTACAGGAATATTAATTAGCTCCCTAAAGTTACTCACGATGAGGTGCCAAAGAAACCCAACTCATCTTTTATTATGCTCAGTAACTCCATCAGCTCAGAGTTTCTCCTGCAACTGCATACAGCGTGCTGTTTTCATCCATTCATTCCAGCTAGGTCATATTCATTAACATTCTTGCAGATTGTACAGTCGAGACTCGCTGATGAAGCGGCAGGAGGCACAGGGGTGTAATTGGCATTTGGTTAATCTGTCTGCCATACGTTCCTCTGCCTTGTTGTCACACTTTAAGCATACTTAATGCTTCCTGACACCCCTGTCGTGAGGTGTTTGGACATTATGCTAAGCACTGTCATCCGTTTGCACCACAATAAGGACCGTGCATTGAAAACTGGGACCGTGCATGTGATACAGTGTGTCCAATGTCAGATCAGCTGTCAGGTACCATTAGCACCTGTGTGTCTAGACAGGCTGCCTGTAGATGTATGACTGATTCATTGTATGGTTAGGACATCGCAAAGAGATTCATATTTTATCTAAATAAGAGAGATCAATACTGTTTTTGCTTTGACTATTATATATATATATATATATATCTATATATATATATATATATATATATATATATATATATCGTATATAGATATGAAGTGTTCATAATGTTGAAGTTCTTAAAGTCTTCTGAAGCAAGGTGTGCTGTGATGCTGCCCCCTAGTGTGAGCAACTGGTAAACTGCACTAAAAACCTGTGCAAAAACCTGTGTCTGTGGGGTCCAAGACACATTTCAAAAAAAGATCTTTTTGAAAAGATATACAAAAAAAAAAAAACCTTTTATCTGCAAAAGGCCAGTGTGGCTGCAGCTTTTCATTCCAGCCAAACAGAAGCCACAGCTAACAACCTCTTGAATGCCAAGATTAACTGATTAAATAACTGGAATCAGTTGGTGTGTGGTTGGAATAAAAACCAACATGTGCAATAGCGCTTTGCAGATAACACTGAAGAGTTCTGGGTTAGATCAATGACCACCAACCCTCTTTCACGAAGATCTGCCTTCCCTAGAATTCAGTTTCAGCCCTAATCCAACAAGGCTGATCTGGCTATTTGTTATCTCAAGCAGGTGTGCTCAGGATAATATGTAAATGGGATGGCCGAGGACATGTTAGGGAGTCTAAACACAAAACAGTACAATTATTTAAAAATACCCCAAAAATAAAATGATAACCTATTTAATCTTCCTTTTAATGTGAACAGGCTTTATAACCTTGACACTCCAGTAAAGCAAATCCTGATCTTTCCAGCTCTAAAATAACCAACTGCTAGTGTTGGCTAGCCATAGTGTTAACTAAAAAATATTATATGTTTATACCACAGCACTGTTGAATGTTTGATTCTGTATAATGTGTCATTCTTTAATGAATTACACATTTTAATCGTTGGCAAACTGCTATGGTGTAAGAGGAATAAAATACTTCAGGATGTACTGGTAATCCTGAAAATAATAAACTGCAAGCTGGCAACAGTTACTTTGGTCACACCACTATGTTGTTGATTATTTCCCTGCAACAGCACACCCCATCCAAGGCATGGTTGTTTATGAAGGTACTATTTTAAATCATCACAAAGTCACCAGACAGAGTACGTGTGCAGGAAATAGAAACAGGCAAATTTGATTTAAATAATATTCTAAATGAACTTTAACCCCTTAAATACCCATATTACTTTTGTAAGTGTATATGTTTATGTTATCTTACTTTTTCTTCCTTTAATTACTTGTCTTATGTTGGTTTCTCACACCATGGGTCTGAGGAAAACGAAATTTCAATCCTCTGTGTGTCCTGTACATATAGCAGAATTGACAATAAAGTTGACTTTGACTTTAGTTCACTGTATTTACTAACTGATGCTGAAGTAAGATAAATAACTGAATAATAAGCTGGGAAATATAGGGGTTAATATAAAATAATTACGCTATCTCTATTACTTGAGTAGTATCTGAAAGAGTCTTGAGCCAGTGTGTTGATTATATGATGAAGATAAGGTACAAAAGGGCCACAATCCTTCCATATCATTTTTTATTACACATATATATAGCTTTGATAATGGTTTTTAAAAGCACCCTTCACACTGCACAAGTTAATCTCATGACATAAGCTTTTGGCCACTAAAGAGCTTCCTCTGATCCAATAAACCAATGAGAGAGAAAGACAGAGAGACGAATATTCAGCCATGCACACAGATGACCTTTCATTATCAGGATAAAATCTAATTCATCTTAAGCAGTATGTATAGCAAGTGCTTCTAATTCCCTACAGTTTATAAACCCTTAATGATGTGCAGTACTTATACAGTTGACTGTAGCTTAAAAACACCACATAATGCAGTACTCCTGAATTAAAAAGGCTGAACACTGCTAAAAGAGTAGACATTCACATTGTAAGCAACTCAGATTAGTTATGAGTGACAGAGCAGTGCAAAAGAAAGAAAGAAAGAAAGAAAGAAAGAAAGAAAGAAAGAAAGAAAGAAAGAAAGAAAGAAAATGAACAAACTTAAAACTCATAGGCAAACCTAAGTCACCATGCAAACCCTGTGACTGTCTAGCTTTAGGGTCTAGACAGAGAAAGAAGCATGATCGTGATAAAGTAGCATAGAACGAATATTCTAAATAGTAACTAGATGCTTATGTTTATTAGTGTATAACAGTAGCAGAGTAAATACTACGACCGGGCAAATGATGGATGGATGGATGGATGGATGGATGGATAGATAGATAGATAGATAGATAGATAGACTCTCTCAAATGTCACTTATTGCTTTGGTGGCTAGAAAAAGGGGGGAAAAAACCTGGAACATTCCATGACTTTACATCAACACCAAAGCATCATGAATCATGTACAATGATGTTCACAAAATGTTCACTATAACCATTTTGGCAAGTTTTTAATCGACACCTCTTGGCCGCAAAATCTACTCTGGTTAATATTTGTTGTAAAAATGTGAAAATCACAAATGGTGAGATATATAAGAGCAACTCACACTAATTACACTGTAAATGGCTGAATGTGCCCTACTGCTTCTATTCATTTGACCTAAATAAGCATGTTTTCTTTCCT
This sequence comes from Pangasius sanitwongsei, assembly GCA_037576675.1. NCBI lineage: Eukaryota > Metazoa > Chordata > Actinopteri > Siluriformes > Pangasiidae > Pangasius > Pangasius sanitwongsei. Next base: position 9,561,399 of record CM075017.1, on the reverse strand, counting down.
TCTCTGAAATCACATCACATTCCTTGTCCCTGTGTCACACTAGACTTGGAGTAAAAGCTCCACCTACTGGTCAATAGGGAGCTCTGTATCTCACACATGACACGGAATATCTGATTCGGAAGGAAAAGTCCACCCCGCAACACATCTGTGACATGTTTAGTGATTCTGCTGCTAATCTGTTGGTTGTTGCTGTATTTTCTTTAATCCCTTGAGAAGTTGGCAGTTAGTGTCATGGTAGTGTTTAACAGGAGAAATAAATTGAACTAGGGATAATGTTCAGATTTTGCTGTTGGATCAAAGAGCAAGAGCTTCTTTTCTCACTCACCATTTCCCAGTGATCATGTTAATGAGAAACCCAACACAGAAGTAGCTGAGACACTGGTGCAAACACTGGACTCAAATTTTCCAGGATGCGATGCAGCTACACGACACAGTTGCGATGAGATACAGCAGAGACTCGGCTCGTCTAGTTACCAAGCTACATATAAAAAATAATTAAGAGTTGCACTAAGTGAAATTGTTTTAATATACCAATAAGTTATAAGTTAACATTTACAACTACTCCCCAATAAGTTCAACTACTGCTATAAATAAAACTACTATATAATACTGTTCAAAGTAAATTAGACAGACAAAAGGACTAAAGCGCTACTGCATCACTCTCTTTAGGTAAAGATGAAGCAAGGGCTAAATCCCACTGCACCACTATGAGCATGCAGTCGAACGGCATTGTGGGTAATGTAGGAAACCATTAACCAAAGAGAAATAGACCAACATGTCAATGGAAGAAGTTTAGACTAAAAAAGCCAACTCATAATTTTCTTTCTAAAATAAATCTTGGATGCCATTAAAGATCCCATTAATCATAAAGACTAATATGCAAGTCATTCAGGGTGGATTTTTCCTTTAAAACCAAATATTGAAAATATAATACGGAGTCAATGCTGTGTCTTGTGCAAAGGAAATAAATGTCTCTGCAACAGGCTGTGTTCCAATACTGTTTTAACAAGCCCTCACTGAATTCCCCTCACTGCGCCCCTTTGGCTGAATCCCCATCAGCATTACAGACAGCCTATGTTCACGTTATCCAATCTGATTTTAAACACTTTTATATATGATGTCGCAGCATTATGCAGGTCTGAATTGCAAGTGGATGAGGGTGTGTGAAATTCAGTAGAGATAATGTTGTGCAAGTGTACAATCACCGTGGTCTTCAGTGATGCTGGTGATGTGAGCTTACTACATGTCTGATAGAGAGAGCAGCGCAGCCATAAATACTGACTTGTCTGTGTGCGTGTGTGTGTGTGTTCATGTGTGCAAACAAAAACAGCTCCATCCAGTAGGCAGTGAGGACAGAAAGCTTAGACATAGTGAAGAATGGTAAGAGGTCAGAGGTGAGGGATGAGGTGAGGAGCTACAGGTTGACCAGGTGAAGGTCGGAGGCGGTGAAATGAGGACACAGTGCCATGTCGGGATTTTTCAGCTGCTTCAGGACACGCTTCTGGAACTTGGTGCGCACTCGGTTGAACTCCATGATGTCATATGGGTCCTCCTCGATCCAGAACCGGTGGAACTCCTGCATCAGATAACCTGAAGAGAGAGAAAAAAAACAGCAATAAGCTAAATGTCCTCTGTCATGAAGACTTTCCTGTACGGGAAAACTTACTACTTGTCACAGAGCGCTGACACTGGAGACTCCTTCCATAAATGATATAGAAATGTGTCATTACAGAAAACCTCATTATATCAACAATTATCTATTTTGTTAAATTAAACAAAATAGGATTTTTAATTCATTTATTAGCAGTCGTAGAGCTATTGAAACTTGTATGGAATATCTGCCGTACAAGTCCATATATAAGCTGTCACTGCAGAAACAACGTATTAGAACAAGCTCATTCATATGAAGCAACTCATACAGGGACCTGTAACTCAGATGCTCAGTGTAAAATTAACAGATTGTGTGTAATTATAGATATGGTGACATTTTCTGTGAAGACTTTTGTTTAACATTTTTATGAAAGGAGTCTCCAGTGGCATTGCTTTGTAACAGTCAGCGGTAAAGGTGAAACTAAGTTGACATGGAAAGGTCCTTAGGATGAAGGAGTTTACATTTTGTGGTATCTGTGTTATGTGATGAGCTGCGTGTTTTTTTTTTTTTTTGTCTTATTAACTTCAAGAGAAGCAAATTTTATTATTAACTTACAGTTTAACCCTCAGAGAACATGTCAAATACTGACTTTGTGATCAAATTTGGCTTTGCTCTTATTGATGCATGGGTATGTTTCCTCTCATAAATGCTCATAAACGTTAGTCTAAATGGGTTTGAGCAGGCTTCACAAAGACAAAAACCTCTCGATCCAGTTTAGAGTGAATTTTGAGACGTACAGAAGGTCTGCTGGAAGTGCATCAGGCTGGGCATCTCAGGTGCTACGTTGTACAGATGAGTCTTCAGAGCTCCACTCACCAGCAGGGAGTAGGCCAGGTCCGTGATGTTGATGCCAACAATGGCAAAGGAGTATCTGCATTACAACACATCAAACTCAGCTTTTTTGTATTAGGACCTCATTTTCACTTGCTACTCATTGCTACCTATAGAGCTAGTTTACTTATCCCACTACAGCTCACTGATCTAAGAGGGTGAGGACTGATGCATGCTTTACGTTGTGCCAATCAACTCAGATGTTCAGAAGATTCACTGGATTTACTGAGTATGTTTTCACTGTCTGTTACAGAATCATGAATATATAATATTGATACATTTTCATCAAGACCATCACAGGATCTAATTGGCTTTTTTTTCTATTTTCTTTATTTAAAAAAGGGGGGGAAATGGCATTTCTCAAGGACACATGAAATGTAACTTCCCAAATGTGATTTGGTAAAAGATCCAAATCAAAGAGTCAACATCAGTGCAATACACAACGGAGTCTTTTGGTCATTGGCACTGGTGTCCTCTCAATTCTGGAGAATCCAGCTTTTTTCAGTAAGTGATTATTTGGCTCAGCTCATCAATAAGAGTTGACTCTCTCTCTCTTGCCAAATGGCTCATTGCCATTTTGTCCTAAACTGGACACAATTTGTAATATTTTACCAGTGAGAATAGGTTTTTTTGAATAAATGATGACATAGGGGGTGCAAGTCACGTGTCTGCACTACACTATATGGCCAAAAGTATGTGGGCATCCGCTCACCATACCCATTCCATCACTGAGTTGGTCTCCCCTTTGCCTTATAATAGCCTCCACTCTTTTCGGAAGGCTTTCCACTACAATTTGGAGCATGGCTGTGGAGATTTGCCCATTCAGCCACGAGAGCATTAGTGAGTTTGGGCACTGATGTCAAGTGAGAAGGCCTGGGGTGCAGTCGGCATTCCAATTCATCCCAAAGGTTTTCAGTGGGGTTGAGGTCAGGGCTCTGTGCAGGACACTCAAGTTCTTCCACTCCAACCTTTGCAAACCGTATGTTCATGGACCTCACTTTGCGCACAGGGACACTGTCATGCTGGAACAGATTTGGGCCCCTTAGTTCCAGTGAAGGGAAGTTGTAATGGTACAGCATACAAATACCTTTTAGACAATTGTGTGCTTCCAGCAGTTTGGGGAAGGCCCACATATGGGTGTGATGGTCAGGTGTCCACATAATTTTGGCCATGCAGTGTATATCTAAGCATAAACACAGCCAAAGAGAACACTGGTGTTGTTTGGACAGATAAGGAAAAAAGTTTTATTTGATTTAAGCAATAAAAGCAATATCAAACATCAGCACATCTCTGACCAGGATAAATCCTTACTGAAGATGAATGAATTCTTGGATGTTTTAAGGACATATTTTGATTAAATTACACCGCAAGAGTAATGACATTGTCTACATCTACCAAAACGCTGTAGCAGTACAATTTCCCTTCTCTGGAACTAAGAGGCCCAAACATGTTCCAGGATGACAATCTCTCTGTGCATAAAGGAACTCTAGTGGCCTGCACAGAGCCCTGACCACAACCCCACAACACCTTTGGAATGAACTGGAACACCAACGTGCCCCAGGCCTCCTTACCCAATCTCCATGCCTGACCTCACTAATGCTCTTGTATGTGAATCAGCAAACTCCCACAGCTATGCTCCAAAATCGCATGGGAAAGCTTCTCAGAATACTGGAGGTTATTATAACAGAAAAGGGGGACTAAATCTGGAATGGGATGTTCAAAAAGCACATATGGATGTGACGGTCAGGTGTCTACATATTTTTGGTCATATAGTGCATATGCAAGTCAGCCTACAATGTTCAGCTAAAAGACCCAAGTTGTTCACTGCTCTGCAGTTGTGCACGAAGAATGACGGTCTTTAGATTTGGTGAATGTTTACACCCCTTTAGCAACTTTATTTCGAAAAAGAGCCAGGTGACAAATCTAGCAACTTTTTGAGCAGATGTTAGCAACTGTCCTGCACTCAATAAGGCTCTCTAGCTCACATTACAGCTGCTGGTTATACAAGTTGAGAGAGCAGGTTCAGTTGTCTCACCACCAGTGCGCAATGCCTGACTGAGTTGCACTCACCCAGTCAACATTGTCCCCAGTGACTAATCACTGATCACCATTGTTTGATCACACTTTTTTGTTCTACATTTTAAACTCTCTTCTTTTTCCTTCATGTCTGTTCCTGGACTACTCATACCACGGCTTCATTCTGTATGCACTCTTGATCAAAATGATATAATTTTTAAAAAATTTAAATAAAGTTTGTGGTGCCATGACGAAATACTTCCTTGTTCTATAAGAAATAAAATCTATTATTTTCTATTCTGATTAAAAAGAAAATTCTTCCTACTTCATGTTTTGATATGCAAATGATTATGACTTTTAATGAATATGCAAATTTGTCTGTGATGTCATTTGGTGATTTTTAACAACTTTTTGAGCATGTCTTTCTCTTGAAAACAGCTGCCAACAAGGTGTCTATGTATGTGCACGTGCATGTGTGTCTGTGTGCGTGTGTGTGTGTGTGTGCGTGTCTTTTTTGGCGGTGTGCTGCACAGCCTCCATGGTGCACACGAGTGTTAATGCATGCTGAAAGCTGATGACAGCCTGCAGTGCCGCACTTTAAATCCTCACACAAAGCCTCGAGGGTGGAGACAGAATGCTAACAGACTGCAGGATTTACAGCAAAGCACAACTCGTGCAAAATGTTACATTTTTGGCCTACAATGTTGCACTGACAAGTAGCACTCACCCGATAGCTTTGTCGAATTTCTGCTTCTCCCACTCAGCTTTGCTCATCTTACTGTGGACAAACAGAAATGATAAACAGGACTCAAGCATTTTCACAAGGCCATATCCTTCAAGATATCCTTCGTAAACACACAATAGAATTCATCCAAATACAGAGCAACACACACGGCACAAGAATGAAACAGGCAAAAAGAGAAAGCATTCACTGCTACTAACCACTGCTACAATGGAGCATAATGCCTTTGTGTTTACGGTGAAGGTGAGATTAAGAGATAGAGAAGAAAAGAGATACAGTAAAGATTTAGTTTAATATAAAAATGATCAAATGGAGTTCTTACTGAGAGAGAAAAGATGGAGTACCTGGCTTCCTCTTTGGAAATGTTCCTGCCCATGACAAAGCGATGACAAAAACAAAACAAAAAAATGAACGAGAAAAACAGAAAAGGAAGGTGTTGATATGTGTGATGCGTGGTGACATAGCATGCTAAACCTGTCAAATCTCATCCACAGCTGTGCGTATTCATCAGCAGACTGAGACGTTTCTGCAAAAACAAAGGGTGATGCATGGACAATGTCTGCAACATAAAACTGCTGATGGACTTGGGCATGTTTCTAAATACAAAAGCTCCTTTTTGTACACTATATGGCCAAAAGTCTGTGGACACCTGACCATTACACCCATATGCTTTTTGAACCTCCACTCTTGTGGAAAGGCTTTCCACTAGATCTTGGAATGTGGCTATCGGAATTTTACTGATGTCAAATGAGAAATCCTGGCGTTCCAGTTCATCCCAAAGGTGTTCAGTGGGGTTGAGGTCAGGACTCTGTGCAGGCCACTCGTCTTTTTCCACTCCATCTTCGCCAAACCATGTCTTTATGGACCTCTTTATGGACAGGGATTGTGCACAGGGGTATTGTCAGGCTGGAACAGGTTTGGGCCATTTAGTACCAGTGAAGGGAAATTGAAATGCTACAGCATACAGAGACATTCTATACAGTTGTGTGGTTCCGACTTTGTGGCAACAGTTTGGGGAAGAACCATATATGGGTGTGATGGTCAGGTGTCCACAAACTTTTGGCCAAAGAGCTTACTATATTGGACTTTCAATAAATTCTTTCATTTTCTTAAATTCCCATCCACTTGAATAACTCTAAATCTAAATTTTATTTATTTACTAACTACTGTTAATTATTTAGTAACAACAGTGAACTAATGTAAACCTGGACTCACAGTCATAGAGGCCACACCTCCTTCACTGAGACTTACAGGCACAGAGGCCACGCCTCCTTCGCTGAGACTCACAGTCATAGAGGCCACGCCTCCTTCACTGAGACTTACAGGCACAGAGGCCACGCCTCCTTCACTGAGACTCACAGTCATAGAGGCCACGCCTCCTTCACTGAGACTTACAGGCACAGATGCGCCACGCCTCCTTCACTGAGACTTACAGGCACAGAGGCCACGCTTCCTTCATTGAGACTTACAGGCACAGACGCGCCACGCCTCCTTCACTGAGACTTACAGGCACAGAGGCCACGCCTCCTTCACTGAGACTCACAGGCACAGAGGCCACGCCTCCTTCACTGAGACTTACAGGCACAGACGCGCCACGCCTCCTTCACTGAGACGTACAGGCACAGAGGCCAAGCTTCCTTCACTGAGACTTATAGGCACAGAGGCCACGCCTTCTTCACTGAGACTTACAGGCACCGAGGACACGCCTTCTTCACTGAGACTGAAAGGCACAGGTGCCACGCCCCCTTTTTTTCTACCAAAACAGTTTTAAATTATTTTAATGCAGCTGTCTCATGAATATCGAATATGGACAGCTACAAACTGAACAGCTGTTTCTTTTAGCGGTTTCTTAGGTTTGTGTTATACTGTCTAAGGATACATTTTTGTGTAACTGCAGTGTGTGCTTGCTCTGTTGGACAAAAAGATAAAGTTGCCTTTTGTGACATTTAAAAGTATTTATATACCTGTAATAATCATATAATTTCATAAATACATTAGAAATAATGTAAACAGCAACATGTTGTGGCTTAATTCTTCATTTGGGACTTTTCTTTATGACCCTAACGTTATTCTTGCTGGAATAGAGCTGTTTTGTTCTGTTTCCTTAGAATCCTACTCAAAAATTTCGTTTTTTCCCCAGTTTGGGGGAAAAGGAAGGCTTTTCAGTGTATTAACTGCAGTTCAGCCTGCAGGCAGCAGGGGGCTTTCAAACTACAAACTGCTTCTTAACTGAACAGGACATTTTAGGTATGTCATCCTCTTCTGCTTATGTATCATTATACCTCATAAAAGTAATAAAAAAGTACAAAATTAAAGACAAAATACACGCATACAGTGCAGACAGCAGGCTAAGTCAAGCAACAGAGAGGAGGATCTGACCTGTGTTTGGGCTGCAGAGAGTCATGCAGCACTTGGAGAGCAGCGGCCTTGTCGTGCTCCGCAAAATACCTATTAGAACAAATGAAACAGGACAAAGGCACACAACCTCTGATTAAACCGCATTATAAATGATGAAGCGTAATTGCAGTGGTGCCGCCACAGCTAATTACAGCAATATTTCTGTGTACACTGTGCACAAGTGACAGGGAAGCAGAGCAATGAAAAGCGCACTAGAGAAAGGCATTTACTGACAAATACACAAACTAATTTAGCATTGCCTTTGTTTTTTTCCAAGAAGCATTTTCAGTTAAGCTAGAACGTTTTATGTTTTTGTATAACACAATGAATTAATCTATCATCCTACACACCCGAGTGCTTTGTCTCACATCTGCTCAGGACAGAAAATTAAACAGACCATCACCGAGATATTGAAATAAAATCACCTGAATAACATACAAGTGAGTTTAACAGCCCAGGGCTCACATTGATGTATGAGCTCTGTTTAATTTTTGACCCTTTAGTGTTGCTACTGTGCTGACCTTAATCCCTCTGCTCTGCCTGAAAAACATATCTGTAAGTACCTCAATACCAAGACGTCATTATACTGTACAGCAGTGTTTAATCCTAATTATACAGAGTTTTTATTGTCCAATCACTGCTGCTATGATAATTCAAGTTTATATTAGCACCCTATGTCTTGTGCATTGCTATGTTAGTGCCAAGCAGTGGCTTACTTCCCTGTGCCTGCTCGACTAGCACAGCTACCACAGAAACACAAGCAAACATATATACTGCCTCAAAAAAAAAATAAATCTCATTCTGTGAAAAAAGTACATACTCACAGTAGGTTGTGCAAACCCAACAACCCCATGCCTCTAAAGTCAGTTTTGGGGTCACTGCCTTGGAAGCCAATTTCACACCACTGCTTAGAGATGCGTCCAGTAAGAGCAGAATCAGGACGGAGTGTCTTCCACAGCTACATAAGAGAGAAAACACACACACAGGTCAGTTTAGAAAGACCCAAAAGTACCGAGTATGTTCAAATCTTAATTACATAAAATGTAGTATGCAGATATATTTGATTAATGAGCCTGCAACATACTGAACATTAACAGTAGCTAAACTAGACGTTCGTATCTAATAAGCTGTAGAGCTAGATTTTACATTTCTTCCATCACCATGAACTCGTCCTTATGCAGGAAGAATCATTTCTATTTAATCCACCAGTTTACAGTAAAGCTGATTATCATAGGCTTCCTATTCACTATATATGCTCATTACACAAGGAATAGAACGTACACTGCAAACGAAATGGCATATTAGCAAGTAGAAATATTGAATATTGAATAGCTTTGAGCAATTATCTAACATTTGTCACTGAGACAATAAAAACAAATATAACATTATTAAGCCTATTTTTAGGCAGTCTTACTTATTTAAATACTACAATTATTCTATTGGTGGTTAACCTATTTCTTTAAAAATATCTAATACAATTTCAAGCTTAAAATGAGTAAAAGTGTCAAATGTATTGAAATAGTACAGTAATTAATTATTTGTTACATCAAAGTCTCTATATTGAATATTCAAGGTTTCTTTGCATGAGATCATTTTAGCAGTGTACACAGTGCACTACTGTAACAACAGCCATACCAGTATTTAAGTAAAGAAATATTTACATTTAGAGCTCAAGCAACAAAAATCAGCTCTACCAAAAAAAAATCAGGAAATAAAGCATAACATAATTTCTTATGCTAGTGCAAGTGTCGATTTTTTTCGCCTTTCGAATACATGAATATAATAAACTATACTGAATCAGCCCTAGTGAAACCTTTTTAACAGAGGTAGATACAATATTTATCATTTCTTAATAAGTTTGCAGTTTTTGTGCTGAATTTTTGTAAACGTATTGTGTATTGATACCTTCATAAGCATCTCTTCATGATCTGGATTTTCGCAGTCATATGGCTCCCTGCGCAGCTTCTCCACCTCCAGCACCAGGTTCCTGTAGCCCACGATCTGGAAGAGGCTCGCTTGCAGAGAGATGGCCAGCCTGGGGGAAAACACAGCCACATTAGCATGATGAAGCTGTAATGTCGGGGTACAAACAGTACTAAAGCCCTAACCTTCTATCTTATAGCATATATACTGTAGAAACAGTGCAGTTGCCAAGATGGTCCTCCTTGACATCCTAAAAAACCCGCTGACCTTAAAAGAATGCTGGAGAAGTCCAACCAAGTTATAGTGTTGAGCTAACTACATAACAATTCAGGATATGTAAGCAATGTGTGCAATGCTAAATGCTAACCTCTCTGTGTAACAGCAGCTAAATAGTTTTAGATAATTATTTTTAATAAACTTAATAGACTGATAGTAGCTATCTCTACAAACTACTGAGCTATTTATGCTTAGCTAAAACACTTCAGTGATTAGAATAGTCACTAATAGCAATAACAGCTCATTGCGAAGTCTTGCCTTCTTCTAGAATGCATTTCTGAACTTTGGATTGTCTTCCTGTTTTTGAATCTACTCTAGCCATCTTGCGTGTTTTTTTTTTTTGTTTGTTTGTTTTTTTGTATCCCTGTTTTTGCTTAATTTACGACCACCAACCCTCCACCTCTGTACCAGGCTTTAGTGTTCTGTGTTCTTACTGTGGATTTGTGTCTGGGTTGATCTTTTTCAGGGCCATGATGTCATCTATGGTCTTCTCAACAGCATCTGGGTGAACACTGAGAGCATTCTGCAGAAGCTGATGAGGCAGAGCACAAAAAAAAAAATTACATTTATGGCATTTGGCAGGCACTCTTATCCAGAGTGAATTACATTTATCTAATTTATACAACTAAGGGTTAAGGGCCTTGCTCAAGGGCCCAGCAGTGGCCGCTTGGTGGTCCTGGGATTTGAACTCACAACCTCCCACTCAGTAGTCAACATTTACATCTGTTAATATGTTTGAAGGGTTTGAAAAAAGAAAGTTGAGGAAGACGAAAATTTGTAGCCCACAATATGCAGTACAAAGTATAAAAATTTGCCAAAATTCCAATATTTCATATAAATACAGAAATTCTTCTTTTTAGGCAAAAAACTGGGCAGGGTTTAGCTTGAGTGAAGTTTGAGTAAGCTTGTTCCTCCTCACTAATCACAGAGCTTTCAACAGAGACCTGGTGTGTGAAAGCTAATAAGTGTACGCTAGCTAGTGGACAAAGGTTTACCTAGCTAACATAGCACACTGTGTTAACTCTATAATTGAGGAGGTTGGTGTATTTTTGCTGATTGTGTGGTTGTGTTTAGTTCTGTTTGAATGGCGTAGAAGGAAAAATCAATGCCAGTCAAGCGTGCTCATGATTATATTAGGCCACACCCACCCATACAATCTGGTCTCAGATCAGTCTGAAATGAGAGTTTAGCTGATGAAATGTTTTATCATATTCTTTGTTAACATTTTTTTTCATTATTCAAACTAGATCTGTGTAACACATGTACTCCTCAACATTGGTACCATCCAAACATGTTTAATATTTTATGCTGTGACATAGTTTGAAGTCCCAAAACCTTCTTTACTCACCTCACTTTTAGAACATTTGAGAGAGGATTCTGCAAAAAATATAGGAAATGTTAGAATATGCTCTTTACCTGTAGTTTTATGGTTCCACAACTTAACGTGACACATGACTGTGGCTGTAGTTTGATTTGTTACCGATCTTGAGGGTCCGGCGGGCACCAGGCTTGTTGTTGTAGCAGATCCGCTGCAGCTCACATCGTCCCGTCACCTTCCTGAAGACAAACTTCAAACCTCGCCACAAACATTTGCAGTACAGAAACACCAGGAACTGGGTCAGCACCCTGCGATAGTGTGGGTGAGAGAGAGACAGAAAGAGTGAGTCCTTGTTTTAACCTTGTTTTCATCAAAGAGGCCGGCCCTAGGGGGCGGAGTCATACCATGAGTCATGCTAAGAAAGATAGTAGGCATGAGACAATACACTAAAGCCATGATATGAGACATATCCCCTTACAGGCTTCCTGAGAAGATATTGACATGATATTGATATTGATACAAAATATTAAATTTTACATTGCAATGCATTTATTTTGTAATGACAAAAAAACAAACCATTTTTGTGAGATGACTGAAGGGCCATAATCAAAGTCTATCATTTTTTTCATATTTAACATATCAACTAACACCAATAATCACTAAACACCAATAAATACAGGCTCTGAAATTAGAAGACGATGTTTCTAGGAAAAAGAGGAGCTAACAAAGTATTAATGTGTATGCACTATTTAGGTAATAACATTCATTATACTGATTATAATAATAGGTTTTTATGAATGCATTCCTTTGTTTAATCACATTTTATTGGTGAATGAGAAACAGGATTAGCCAAACGGGATGATGCGTTTTTCGTTTTTCTATTTGAAAGCTACTAGGCAGATAACTACACTATAAGCACAGAGATATGGAGATGAGAGTATCCTGAGAGCTGGAGCTTACTGCAAAAGAAAAGTAGCTCAGGATTTATAACATAAGGTATTTCAGGGTATTTTTATTAATATGGAAAGATTGTTTGACTATAGATTGTGCATTAAATGATTAAATAACAGCTTAGTGTCATCACCACTAATACTGCTGTCTGACATCCGGCTGAAACGCACGAGCGCCTCACACTTACCAATTTAACTGTACAGATCAGGAAAACAATCGTGGTTTTATTTATATTTCCTCATCCCACATAAAGTAATTGCTGGTTACGCCACTGCCAGCACACACACACACACACACACACACACACGACATGCTTCAGAATCATTTTCATATGCGAGTGTGGCTTACATCGAGTGCAGCACATAGGCGTCGATTTCAGACTGCGGTCAAACCAGCAGCAGTAGAAACCAGAGTGCACGCATATACGTCACTTTGACGTCACTTGCTGAAATCGAGTTGAGACCATCCAAAGTTCCTGAGTAGGAATTCTGACTTGATGGGGATTTTCTTTTTTTTTTTTTTTTTTGGTTGGTTGGTTGTTTTTTTCCTAGTCGTAGGTCATAAATGATGAGTTATAACCTTTAGTCGAATGCAGCATAATCTCACCTGGATATTTTCTCATAGAATAAAGATATTTCACACGAGGATAACTGAGTCCTAGAGTCATTAGAGTAATTTGTCAATGCTACCCAAGACATTTTAAAAGAAGCACAATGTAGAACACCACATTTTGGTTGTTGCATCTCATTTTTGAAATCTGGCTTCTGGTGGTAAAGCATGACTTCAGAGGCTCATCTGGGACGTAGAGGTAAGTGGGCCATAGACCAGCCAAACTAATTATGAAATTATTTGCAGTAAGGCTGAGAAGAAGCGCCATGGAAAATGGGTCACAGCACATCAAGGAAGTTTGCACTGAGAAAAGAAGTATAATAATATCGAATGATCACATTTCATAAGGAATCAGTTTGTAATCCATCTCACTATTTGCCCATCCTTTCCATCCCTTTTGCAATTATACAACAATCTCAGAAAAAAAGAGTTACTAAATTATACCTTTGCTTGTCATTGGGGTGGTACTATCAAGGATACATCTTTTCTATATTTAGGGAAGGTGCATGTGGTGTACATTTAAAGATTTATTCAAGCTCCTTTAAAATTAAGGTCCTAATTTTCCTGTAACAGAACATCCCCAATTGGTTTATTCCCCTTACATTTTTATTACATGTTATTTTTTAAAGTATTTTTTTATCCATTTATAGTTACATTTAATGTTGTTGAACGTCCACAAAAAAAGTTAGTTTCTGTTATCATTTATGTTACAGTTCTGTTGCCATGCCAATGACAGCATGCCAGGAAAATTACAGTGTTATATTATATTGTAGTCTTGTAAAAACCAACCTTTTTTTAATCTGCAATTAACGTAGATTAATACAGTGTAAGAGTGTATCAGTCTATCTAAAAAATCTAAAAAGTCTAAAATCTACTATGCTATGCTACTCTACCAATCTATGCTATCATGAAACCTGTTTGAGTCCGACTATTGATACTGAGAACTATGGCTCTTGAGTCAAAAGTCCTAACAAAAGCATTTGATAAAATGTTTATTTAAGCAATCCTTTTATTTCAGTTAAAAAACTATTCAATAAACATCTAAATTTATCTAATAATAAACATAAGAATAAATGTTGCTAACAAAAAATGATGAAATAATAATCATAATAGAACATGAGATTATAGGCATAAGGTATTAATTTACACTGATCTGATTGTGGTTGTGAATAATATTGATTATCTCATTACAATGGCACCAGTCAAGGGGTGGGATATATTAGGCAGCAAGTGAACAGTCAGTTCTCGAAGTTGATGTGTTGCAAAAAAAAAAAAAGGGCAAACATAAGGATCTGAGCGACTTTGACAAGGGCCAAACTGTAATGGCTAGACGACTGGGTCAGAGCTTCTCCAAAACGGCAGGCCTTGTGGGGTGTTCCCAGCATGCAGTGGTTAGTACCTACCAAAAGTGGTTCAAGGACAGACAGCCGGTGAAACGGCGACAGTGTCATGGGAGCCCAAGGCTCACTGATGCGTGCGGGGAGTGAAGGCTAGACTCTCTGGTTTGATCCCACAGAAGAGCTACTATAGCACAAATTGCTGAAAAGTTCATGCTGGCTGTGATAGAAAGGTGTCAGAGTGCCCATGCTGAACTCTGTCCACTGCTGAAAGCACCTACAATGGGCAGAAGGTGGCCTGGTCTGATGAATCATGTTTTCTTTTACATCATGTGGACGGCCGAATGCGACCTGGGGAAGAGATGGCACCAGGATGCACAATGGGAAGAAGCTGGTGGAGGCAGTGTGATGCTCTGGGCAATGTTCTGCTGGGAAACTGGGATACCACCTACCTAAACATTGTTGCAGACCAAGTTCACCCCTTCATGGCAACGGTATTCCCTAATGGAAGTGACCTCTTTCGGCAGGATAATGCGCCCTGCCACACTGCAAAAACTGTTCAGGAATGGTTTGAGGAACATGACAAAGAGTTCAAGGTGTTGAATTGGCCTCCAAATTCCCCCGATCTCAATCCAATCGAACATCTGTGGGGTGTGCTGGACAAACAAGTCCGATCCACGGAGGCCCTACCTCGCAACTTACAGGACTTAAAGGATCTGCTGCTAACCTCTTGGTGCCAGATATCACAGCACACCTTCAGAGGTCTTGTGGAGTCCATGCCTCAACGAGTCAGAGCTGTTTTGTTGGCACAAGGGGGGTATACACAATATTAGGCAGGCAGGGTTTTAATGTTATGGCTGATCGGTATATGAGGGATTAAAAGTGCTAACATTTACTGGCAACGCTTTTCTTTACAGCTTTCTTTTCTTTAGAGTACTGTTGTCATTTTTAGTGACACACTTTGAAGCAATTAAGTTACATTTTCCTGCCCATGATTAGTAACCAAACCTCCTCGTGTTATTATGTTGTGTGTGTTGTGTTATAATTATATTATTATAGCCTAATTATGTTATTATGTTATTTTCCACTACAGTGTTATAGTGTTGACATGTCACATGTGTTAACATTTTAGTCACCCTGTATAATTAAAAGATATGATTTATATTGAAAGTTTATATAACTTTTTTCATTATATCTAACCACAGTCAGGGCTGAATTAAAAAAAAAAAAACATGCAAACTAAAAAGAGCTATTCTGTATAAATTATGTCGCATATGGTGGTCAGATAGTTTTCATTTATTGTGAGATTTGCTTGTTACCTTTTTTCCAGGATTCACATGCAAATTCAAGAAAGGATGTATGAAGCAAAAAAAAAAAAAAAAAAAAAGATATGATATGATATGATATTTTTGCCATATCATCAAACCCTACAATACAGCTGACATCCAAGTCAGAATGATGATAACCCTGATTGCAACACTGAATTACATTTGGTAATAAATAAGAAAAAAGGAAGTTCTGGAGCCCTGGGCAATAAACCCAGCAGGTTGGATGTTGATGTTGATAATGATGGAGTCTATTACCTTAGAAAATGCTTCATGGCGACTGTTTAGTGTCCCAGATTCATCCACTGTATCACCTGCGCAACAGATCCGACGGAGGGGAAAAAAACAATAATTAAAGCACTAATCTGTAAATATGCCCAAAAATGCATAGATGCAATATTACATGCTAATGCAACGTTATCCGACATATTCCTCGTTGCTGTCTCCCCGTTAATAGATTACATGTCACGACTATGCTGTAATATGCATCCTCTCGAGGAACCGATTGGTCGGACTGAGACGTGCCCCTTTAGCAAGCACTGTTTATCAATTCCTCTGAGGTGGAAAACTGCCTGCAGCATGCACATTTCCGTTAGTTTAGATGCCATCTGTGTAGGTTTGATCATCACTCAGCCCAAGACGCTCCTCCAGCTGATTATCTTACATTTTATTAAACGACGCACATTCTCGCGCATAACCAAGGCATAACAACGTCTAACCAAAACAGCGCAAATAGTTTAAATAAAGCACATACGCTTTACATACAGCGAAAATAATAATAATAACAATAATAATAATACCTCGAAAATGCTCCTGTTACTATGCGATGAGATGCGACGCGCGTGCCCTGGCCGATTTGCAGCGCGCATGCGCAAACAGGCTCGCCCCTAATCCCCCTATAGGCGCTGTACCGCCATTATAAGCACTCTGTTTATTATAGAAAGACACATTTATTGTTTATTTTAGGTTGTGAACCTTATCATATACAGTACCTTGCGAAAGTATTCGCCCCCTTGAACTTCTCCGCATTTGGTAGTGTTACAGCCTGGACCTGGAATGGGCATTTTTGGGGTTATATGTCATGAAGCTACACAAATTAGCCTATAATATTGATATGTGGGGCAAATCAATATAGTATATAGATATATTATATACTATATAGTATATCTATATACTGTATTGATTTGCCCCACATATCCTAGAATATCCTCTAGATATATAGATATAGAAAGTTCTGGAAAGGTATCAGTCAATGTTTGGTTATAAAAATATTCCCAAACTTTGAATATCCTCTAGAGAATCATTAAATCCATCCATTTTCTGTACCGCTTGTCCTACACAGGGTCACGGGGAGCCTGGAGTCTATCCCAAAGGACTCAGGGCACAAGGTGCGGGACACCCTGTACGGGGTGCCAACCCATCACAGGGCTCAATCACACACACACTCATTCACTATGGACAACTTAGAGAAGCCGGTCAACCTACAACAGGTCTTTTGTACTTTATGTACTTTAAATGAAGCAGACAGAATGGTCGCGAAAAACCAGGACCAGACTGTCTCCTCTGATTTCTCTCATCAACAAGGTGTTTCAGCCTGTAGACCCTCCGCTCACTGGATGGTTTTTGTTTTTCGCACCATTCTGTGTAAACCCTAGAGACTGCTGTGTGTGAAAACCCCAGGAGATCAGCAGTTTCTGAAATACTCAAACCAGCCCATCTGGTACCAACATCCATGCCATGATTAAAGTCTCAGAGATCACACTTTTTCCTCATTCTGATGTTTGATTTGAACAAGCAAGTCTTTAAATGTTCTCATGCAATTATCATGAATGCTAGTTAACTACATCTACATCTGTGTATCTGCTAACTCTATGCTAAAAATCCTCAACCCTATTACTTTTAACCATGTTTCCATATGGTCAATTTTTTCCTCACATTCAATGTTGAAAAACCTTTTAAAAAAATAATAATAAAAGTTTCATTTCTAACAGTAAATGTATAAATGATATCAAGAGACAATATAGAAGCAAAGTTATTTATTAAATATTCAGCATATCAATAAAAAAGTGCTTTCTCTTACAGTTGGTACATCTGCTTTGAGCAGTAAAACTTTATATACTGACCAAAATATAAGTCACTTTGACAATAATTTACGCACCAGTGGAATGCAACATTAGGAGGTTATAATTTCCTAGATTTAAAACAGGATTTTAAAATAATTACAATTACATTCAAAAAAGCAGCTTTTTTTAACATCAGATAAGTTTAAATATTTTAGCATCATTATTAATGGAAGCACTGTATTTGCTTTGTATACTGGCACACAACATAAGAGGATTTTCAGTCCATGTGCCAATCAACTGGGGCTTAATATAAATATGTGTAACCACTGACCATTACAATAATATAAAACCATGTTTCCGACAAAAAAAATATTCACAACTAACTAGAGCAGAGTGTAACATTTAAACTTCTGACTAAATAAAGTAGCATCTAATGTACTGATTAGCCATATTCAGTAAAAACCCTTCAATATAGTGCAAAAGCTGAATACAATCCAACAAATCAACAAAAAGATAATCATTTCTGGTCAAACTAAAAAGGCACTGCCTTTAAAAATCAGGCATATCCAACACTGTACACTCTACACTGTAGAGTGTCGGGTTACACCATGTATTTGAGGGTACAGACTGTAGTACAGGGTTCTGTGTGTCCACACTTCTCCTCCTGCTGTCCATCCTGCTGCCAGTCCAGCATGGTCTCTCCGTCTCCCTGCACCGCCTCTGCCGTGGCCACGCTCTGATAAGCACTCTCGGTGGCGTCACGTGGATCTGGTGTGTAGGTGGGAATGACGTTAAACAGGATGAAGCCGACGGTGATCATCACAAATGATACGATGTACAGGACCGAGAACTGTAGAGAGAGAAAAAAAAAAAAAAAAAAGTCAGTGCTTGCATAGGCCTGGAGTACACTACATAACAGATTTATGAAATGGAGAGCATCTTGCGGAAAAGTAAGGAAAGCCAAGGAAAGCCAAAGATCTCTGGGTGGGAGGGATGACTACTCTGTCCCCTGTCAATCACAGCGACATTAGCCAATCACTAATGTCTGTGAACTCATGTATGCTGAAGAGGGCAGATAGTGCTTTCCTCCGAGTGTGTTACACAGCCCTGTGATGCAGCATGAGCAGCAGTTTGAAAAGATGTGTTTGGCTGGCTTCATGTGTCTTGGAGGAAGCATATGTTAGTCTATACGACTATAAACAAGAGTAAACTGGTCATTAACTTGCTCCTTATAACTTATTTCCACTGTAACTTTTTCAAGTCTACAGCTGCTGTACTGGTAATTACTATAAATATAGCAGATTTTCACGAAACATTAATTACTGGTACACCTGAACTGCCTTATGAATCAATTTTTATATTTGATACTTCATTAATGTACAGAAAATCTTCCATAGTGCATATATTATATAATTTATGGCAACACTGGACACTTCACATACACTTGTTTTTGTATATAGATTTTATTAAAATTGAATTAGGTGTTGCGATCTATTTTTTTTGTGCAAAATACAAAATAAAGGTCTTCCACTTGGGTCATCCCACTGCCCATAGTATATCAGAAGACCAAAACTCACCTTGTAGTGAAAGAGTACGATGCCGCAAAACAGACTGAAGAGATCAGCCGTTAGCAGGGAGAGGTTCACCGCTGTAGCACTGGTCATCTTCACCACCACAGGCATGAAACTGTACAAGCCGTACATGCACAGCACATACGCGAGGAAGAGCAGGCCTGTGGAGATACATTCAGCTGGTTAGCAGTGTTCTCAAGACATTTGGACTTTGATGTTTCTTGATAAAAAGTGCAATGTGTCATTCCTTAAGGCATTAAAATGGTTAGTGTTGTGGTTAGTGTTGACATAGTCAAACTGCTCTAGTATAAAATTAATAAATCCCTTCAGTGCATGCTGTTATAAGAAATTAATCAACTTTGAGGTGGTATCAAGGTATCAATAACTCTGCTTCATCACACCACCAATCACTGATTATTTTCATATTCCAGCACCTCCCCTTCCACGGGGTGTTTTATTCCTTACATAATATCCAGTATTAGTAAAACTAATAGCACCAGTGTGAATGTGCTCACATATTGTCCAGTCCCAGCTGATCTTACTGACTGCTTCAACCTCAAGTACAGCCCTAAAGGACACAAGGACACATAGGATTAAATAAGTGTAATCACAGTAACAATAACTGTTAATAGTATTATGCAGTGTTTGGTTTTTATAATTGTTAGAAACACAGCTATGATGATTATGTGAGGAGACATGCTTAGAAACAAGGTCAGGATTAAGCAGCAAGCAGTACATCTAACTGCATCTGCGCTGACGATATTAGCAAAACTCAACATTAGCAAAAAAAAAAAAAAAAGTAGCTGAAATAAAACTATTAAAAAAATGCTCAAATTCAAGAATTCAGGGCGGACATTAATTAAAAAAAAACAAAAACAAAGATCAATAATCTTGATGGTTATGCAGCTCTGATGCATTTGATGCATTTGTGGATTATAAAAATCCTCCCACCAGCTCAAGGCTACATTACAGTGGTGTCTTACATTTGTACACCACTGATCAGTGTCCCGAAAAGTCCCATCATGCCCAAGAACTCCACCCTGCTCAGGTTCTTCACTGTGTACTCCTGACACACGTTAGACACGGCATACAGAGCAGCACTGATCAGCACCAAGCCGTCACCTAGTAACACATCCGACCCTGACGGGCACAGAGAGAGACAGGAAATAAAGAGAGGGAATTTCAGTATTAACACAGTTACAGCTTCCATTAAACACTCAAAGTTCAGATACATTTCTACCTAAGGATAACACTCACCTCATTTTAGCTTAGGTTTAGTTTCAATCTTAATTTTTTTTTTTTTTTTTATATATTCTGTGAAAGCAGTCTTGGTGTAATCCTAGATGTGGGTTTATCATGTGATTTCCATTTAAGTACTTAAAATAGTTTTAGCCAAACCAAGAACAACGCTAACCCTACATGAAAGGAAGAAAAAAAAAAAAGGAAAGGAAAGGGCGGTGTATAATAACTGATGGGGAGTACTCACTTGAGCCCTGGTCTCTTCCAGCAAGCAGGTCGGCTCCTACCATCGCTCCGACTCCAAGCAGACACACAGCCACCGCGATGAAGTGCAGCGGCCTGTAACGGGTCTTCAGGAAGAACCAGGAGAGCACCATCAGCACCGGGATCACAAAGCAGTCCAGCAGCTACAACACACAAAGCAGCTGATGAGCCATCCATTTCAACTTAGAAAAAAATAACAATACTGATAATTAGCTTTGATAAGATTTCTTTCATATTTACATTTTATAAATCTTTAATATTTAGATTTCTTTAACATTTCTTTTAATAAAGAAAATGTACATTTACTTCGCAGTTACTGATCCAAAAAGACGTTTTAAAGCTAATACTATTTTATTAAAGTATATGAAATTTGTAGTGTTTTTAAATTGCAAGCTTGTTTACAGGTAAACCTGTGAAGATGGGGAACAACATATTAAAAGTTTAAACGCCGTAGTGTGTATAAAATGAAAAAGACAAACAAATGGCTTTAGATAGAAGGATCAAGCTCAATAACTATATCTCACTGGGAGAGGTTCAAACATTAACAGGTACATAATCACATCTCACCAAAAATCACTGGGAAAAAAAAACCAAAAAAAAAAAAACCCTGATACTGAACATTACACAGTTCACACTATATTAATCAGAGAAAAGTGTTAGGAAATGATGTGAGAAACATGACGCAATACCTGAATGCTTGTAAGTGTAGTAAACTGGTAAGCCTTCACAACTGTGTAGTTTGCCTCAACATCTGTGAGGGCCATCAGCAAATACTTCCACCACTTCGATTTCAAAATCTGAAAGATGCTCTCCTCGCCTGTGCAGAAGGGAACGGATTTAAATCAGGAAACTGAACAGCTTTAAAAAAAAAAAAAAAAAAATGGCATATAACCATAAAGTAATACCCATAAAGTGTGTATTGCAGCACTTTCCAGACAGCAAAGCATCTCATAACGTACATTTTAATCACTTTTTCTAATTAAAATTATGCAAATATTATGTAGGCCTATTTAATTTTTTTTTCCAGTCAAAATTTCCAAAGATTATTTGGTCAAAAGCAAAAAATAACCAATATTTTGCTGCATCTCTAATAAATATAGTTGACTGATGTTAACTATTTCCTTGCTTAATGTTACTTAAGTAAGGAATAAAACATGACAGAGTACACTGTTGAAGTTGATTATTTTTCCAATAATAGTGCATCCTAAATGTTTTATTCCTCTTACGCCACAGCAATTTGCCAACAATTTTTTATTTTATTTTACATAAGCATCAGGCGTTATAAGTTGAGTTTCTAATATATTATAATGTTAATAGCAAAGAAAGTCGGTTTCAGTTGGAATAGTGTATTGTTCACTATATTTCTCCATGTCTATTAATAAATGCAGAATAATAGATTGTTTATTATTCATGTGTTGTGACTTATACATTCTATAACACATGGTACATTTCTCATGAGGTACACCATTTTGGGTGAATTGGTGAAAATATACAGGGGAAAAAAAACAGGACAGATCACATTGTGTAAATATAATACAGTAATATAGCATGCAATCTGAGTTCATAATGCATAATAAACATTGCTATGATGCACAATGCATTTTCATTAATAATTATAACAAACTATCATGCCTTATATTATTTAAACTCAGGACAAATTGAATTGTGCTGTTATTGGAAAATAATCAATGTCACGGTGGTAACAGTAACTCTGCTTTACGTCAGGCTGCATCACATTATGTCACTGATTCTTTTCCTATAACAGCACACCCCAACTGATTTATTCCATACATATCCATACAGCCTAGATCAACCTCGTACCTCTCCTGAGTGACAGAGTGGTGGTGTAGGTCAGGAGCAGCAGAGTGTAGTTTAGGAAACTCTGCAGCATCGGAGTCTCCACACGAGCTTCTGCCAGATACTGACTGGTCACGGCCGTCCCACAGATCAGCATGGACAGGATCTGACCCAACGCGACTGTCTTCAGGAGGTGGCTGGGGAGTGAATACAGAGACAGAATGACAAAACTCCACAAACATATTACAACAGGTATGTCCGATCTTTAACTACGACATACAAATCCTAATTATACGTCACTGCTTGAAAATAGGTATGTTATTCAAACGCTCATGTGGCCCACGACTCTATGACATCCTCTCTGACAAAGTTGGAAAATTAGCATTAAAGGAATTGCAAAAGAAGAGCATATTTAAAGTGGGTGGGAGATTTCTTCTTTTTTTTTCTCAGAAGAAAGACTACCCACCATGCACCAAGACTACTAAAACACTTGGTTACATGCTGTTATAGGAAAATAATAAAAGACGGGCTTTTGTGATGTGGCCGGACGCAAAGCAGCTTTACTGTGACTACCATGATGTCCCGGAATGTTTTAATCATCTTATACCACAGTAATTTGCCAATACTGACATTATTTTATTTATTAATGAACAACACATTGCACGTTTTATTCAATTATAGTTACTTTAAATGCCACGGAAGGTCTGTTACATTGTAATAGCAATAAAGAGTCTCCAGCATCTCTCTTTATCTCTCTTTATAATAAGATAAAAAAAAAATACAGCTTGCAAGTTACTGAAGAGCCATGAAGCATGAACAACTCTGTGCTGATGACTTTCCTGTGGTGGGAAACTTGAAGTTAAAGCTTTGCTGCTGACTGATACAAAGCACTGACACTGGAGACTCCTTCCATAAATGTCAAATGAACACAATTACAGAAATCTTCATCATATCAATGACTATACGTTTTTCTGCGTTAAATAACAGGATTTATTATTAGCCTTAGTTTATTACAACTCCATTTAAATGAGTTATTACAATACAAATGATAAGGTATGATAATTAGAACGGACGCATTTTTCTTGAAGACGGAACTACTGTCAGAACTGCTGTTAGAAAAAAATTAACCAAGACCTTCTGACCAATCAGAATAGAGAATTCAACACAGTTGTGGTATAATAATATTTAAATAGCAGGGGTGTAATGATACATCATGACACGATGCATCAAAAATGTGATGATGTGCATCGTGGAAAAGTGCGATATCAGAATCCTATTAATTATGCAGGTAATGCAATTGAACTGTTTAAACACCAGCGGTGTTAAAATATAGAGTTGAAATATACAGAGTGCGCACTGGTCATATGATGATGTTCTCTCATGGAGACCCTGTGAGATCTGCAGTGACCAGCAGCTCCAATAACTCTGGATTGCAACACCGAACATGAATTATACGGTTACACTACCACATTATGACTGTTCAAAAGAGCTCTTTTTAAACAACACCGTCTCTGCACCTCTATGATCTATGAAGCCCGAGACAGAGGCTGCAGAAACCGGGCATTTTAGCCAATTTTGGAGCTCTATGTCTGCTATGGTGCTCATTATGTTTCAGTTGATCATTGTCCCCAGGTCGGACACTTTGTTTATTCAACAAAATTTGAGGGAGAATCTATAAATTTATTTATTTATTAAGTTATTGTGAACATTTTGTGTACAATATTACACCTCTGTTCATAGCAATCTTTTAATTTATGTACAGTTTTATACTGACAAAACACACACTGTTGTTTAGCATTGCTTATTATATAGAATTTTTTTTTTTAATTCTTTTCAGTCATAATTTTTCTTCAATCAAATTCTGTTCAAATTTTCTGAAAATTGAATTTAATCGACTCGTGAACGCACTATCATGACTCGTATAGTAACCAGGGTGTATCGTTACATCCCTTTTAAATAGTCTTTATGTCTTTCATTGCATTTAGTATGATGAGAATCTTACCAAGTAAAAATGTCCTTCAGCGTGAGGTTCCTCTGTCCACAAACCAATGCTCTCCAGCCTCCAGGACCTCTCAGGCCCACATGGTCAGGGGGTCTGTATTCCTCCTCACGCTCCATAACGCCGGCTGAAAAGAACTGAACATTACAGCAGAGGATTTAAGATTTATCGAGTCTGTATGCGAGAACCACACAGAGCCAGGAAGCAGTAATCTCTTAAAGAATTTAGAGCTCATTAATGTGGGTTGAGAGAAACTCCAACTCCAACTACAACAGTCAGACTTCCCAGAGACAACTTCTGGCTTACTTCTGACTTGTAACTAAATCTTGTAACTGCAACTAAAATGTTTATCACAGAACTCTTGAAATTCAATCTACAGTTAAAAAGCTGCAAATAAAAGACTGAAAAGTGTGACCAAGACATGTATCTTTTTTTTTTTTTTTTTTTTAAAAAAAAGGTTGTGATCACTTGAAAAAACGTCTTTGAATCGACATTTATGTCTATATTAAACTGTCCTAATTTGGTCTTACTTCCTTCTTCACCTATTTCAACACTTATCCACATGATGAAACTCTTTGACCTTTGAAAGCTATAAGGCAAGGCTTCGCAAACTTTTTGTAGCCAAGCACCCCTTTAACTGTAAATACATTAGACCCACTCAGCACAGATTTCAATGTTACTCTTGTTAACTATTTAAATGTTACACTTGTTATTCAAATGTGTACAGTAATATTCTGGCAAAGTACTGGCGCCCTAGAGCTTTTCTTTTTCCTTGAAAAACTCGACAATTTTCAAATGCATATTTGTTTTGTGGGTTTGTACACTGCCCGGCCAAAAAAAAAGTCGCTGTTTAGATTTGAATAGGCAAATACATAAGAGTCTATTAATGGATCATTATTAGAGTGATTATAATGTTTCTAGCATGTTATATGTTTGGCAACAGTTCTTTTAATCTTAAAAGATGAAGTGTGTAGCTTTTTAGTTCTTTAATAACCATGTAGAAAGACGTATCATGGCCATATTCCAGGATGACACTGCCAAGATTCATCAGGGTTAACATTTTGAAAGAATGGTTCAGAGAGCATAAAGAATCATTTTCACACATGAATTGGCACCGCTGAGTCCTGAACCTTAACCTCAGTGAAAGTCTTTGGGATGTGCTGGGAGAGACTTTAAACAGTGCTCATCTCTTGCATTGTCAATACAAGATCTTGATAAATGTTGTGATGTTATTTCCATCAAGAGGTGCATCAATTTTTGGTCAAGATCTTGTACTGAGTAAGTCATTTTAGCTGCTTACACCTTCCTGGAGGTTTTGTAGTCTCATTGCATGATCAGGTAATTCTCCATCTTTAAGGACATTTTAGTTTATTAAATGTACTTGTAGGAATCGAGGATAGACTAGAAAGGAGGCTACGTTCTACATGGAAGTTAATTTCAGTGTAAATTTAGTGTAGTGTCAGCCTATAGTATAAATGCTCTACCTCCCAATAAATTGTACAATAATTGATTCATTCATCTTAAGTAACTGCTTTATCCTGGTCAGAGTCACGGTGGATCCGGAGCTTGTCCCGGGAACACTGGGTGTGAGGTGGGAATACACACCGAATAGGATGCCAGTCCATAGCAGGGCACCATTCACACATAACTCATTCACAGCTAGGGGCACTTTTTAGCATAGCCAGTTCATCTACAAGCTTTTTGGGAGGTTTAGGAGAACCTAGAGGGAACCCATGTGAACATGGATAGAGCCTGTGTAACTCCATACAGACAGTAACCCGAGCTCAGGACCGAACCAGGCAGCGCCACCCACTGTACCATCGTGCCTGGATAATGTTAATTAAATGTCTAGCTTAAAAAATGCCAATGTGTGAAGTTAAGTAGAATCTTCTTTTGGCTAAAACATCAACATTTAGCCATAGGATGTGATAGTAAAGGAAACTAATAACCACACATTCTTCCCTCCTGAATAATTAGTCACAACCGTGAAAGGACAAATTATATTTTTATTTCCAAATCCTTTGGAATACATAATGTGTGAAAGCCCTTTACAGAAGTATAATTTGCATAAACATTTATTGACCAACCAACAACCACTGCCCTTTGATTTCGATTATAAGTGAGTTTTGAATAAACGTCTGTTCTTTTCTCAGTACAGCCAAATGTGTCAACTACTGTTTGTAGTAATCTCACATCTGCTACATTATTGTTCTAATGGTCTGCGCTAAAAACAAAAATCTTGTTTGCAGGTATCGAGGGCTCCGTGTTTGAGACCCTACCTCAGGCTGTGGAGGCTCCTGGGCTGCAGAGCTGCCGCTCAGTAAAGGATCTTTGGCAGTCTTGCTCATGCAACTATAGCATGAGGCTCGAGTGGTACCCGTGCCTACTCAAGTACTGCCGCAACAAGGACCCTTTAGGCCACGGCACCCCATACAAGTGTGGCATCAAGAGCTGCAGCAAAGGCTATGACTTTACATACTACACGCCTCATAAACAGCTCTGTCTGTGGGAGGAGGAGACTTAGCGATGCATGCTCAGCTTCACTCAGCAAATCTCTTTTGTGATCACTCTTTGTTTGAGCCCTGAGCCATTTGAACTTGACTGTCCATGCCTGAGAGCATGTGTGACATAATCTCACACAGAGTTGAGTACCTGGGGCTCAAGATAAGACGAGGAACAGCTTTGTCTGTGGGTTTCCATGCAGCAGGCCACAGCGATAATTTCAGGCTTTTTTTTTTTTTTTTAAAGAAATATTTTCACTATGAGTAGTGGAGGTGAAATGAGTACTTCCTGTAGACCAAGCAACTGTGAATCAGTCGATAGTCTAACAAGCTATAATTTGTTGATTATTAAAACATTTTCAGTCAGGTTTCAGTCAAGCTATTTTCTATTCGCCACATGTTCTAATTTATTGTCTGCAGTGGGAAATTAATGAAAAAGACTAATGCACATTTTTAGAAAGAAACATGTTCCTTACTTTTTTTTTTTTTTTTTTTTTAGTATTTTGTTGCCCTGAGATATCACAATCAGTTTGAGGGTGTATGGAGGCCTGGGATGAGATTTCTGTTGCTGATATTTCAGTGCAATATGAAACACTGTCTTACTTTCAGGTTCTAATAATTTGTTTCACTCTGATTAAGGTTATCTTATTTAAAGGAAAAATCCACCCTGAACAACTTCACTGTTAATCTTTAAACTTAACGTGATCTTCCGTGGCATTTATTTTGTAATGAATTTTTTAAGTTAACTTCTTTAGTTCAAACTTCTTTCCTCGACATGTTAGTCTGTTACCCCACGTTGATCTGTTTCGTGCATTAAGCACAATGCCGTTGATAGTGGTGCTAGTGAGATTTAATCCTTGCATCATCTCTACATAAGGAGAGCGATGCAGCAGTGCTTTAGTCCTTTTAGTATGTTGAGCTGTCTCACATCCTCATCTGTACACTCTGCTCAAACAGATCACTAACTAGCCAAGCTGAGTAACCATTGTTACACCATTGTAACCATGCTAGCAATGTCCTGCTGTGATGTCATAGCAGCAGACACCTGCTAACATATCATCAAAATATCAAAAATACAACACTAACTAATAAATTAGCACCAGAACCACTAAATCCATCACAGATATTTAAATATAAACATATTTCAGAGTTTCAGGGTGGAGTTTTCCTTTACCACAACAATCACTGTGTGTTTCATATTTGTGGCTTCTTTGATAAGCTTGTTGGAACCACACATCACCAGTATTTTTATTTTCCTTTCTACACACATTTGGATATCTAAAACATTTTTGCCCCCTAACTATGCATTTAGTGGCCATTTTTCAAGCATATATATATATATATATATATATAAACCCATAGTAATAGTCTGCAGTGCATGGAAAAAAAAAAGGGCCAATATTACACAGTGCCATTTTATATTCAACACCGCCACCTCCTGGTCACAGTTTCAGATTGCCAAGTCTTCAAATGAACACATTAGTTCATCCTCTAATTACCGTAAGTGTTCTTGCCTAAAAGGTTTTAATTAAGCCAGGACATGTTTGACCTTTATCAAGCAGGACCAAAATGCTATTGCCATGAGAGGGAGCTTTGACTAGCAAAAAATTCCTTCTTTTCATTGCAACTGAGCTTGTCTATAGTGAGGTGTTAATTGTTTACGGTACTAAAATGACTGATTCAGCTAATATAATCTGTCACAATAAATAAGGCAGTGATGAATGTTCAGTGCCAAATCATACCTGCCCAAACTGAAATTTGGGCTAATAATGTGCCTTGATGCGTCAGTGTTTACTGATTATTTTAAAGGTAGATGTTATAGAATTGTGCAAAAAAATATTTTTCTACGAAATGAGTATGAAGTAATAATTTGAAATAAAATCTATGTTCCAGAAAGCCTTCAAAGTTGTTCTTTGTTGAATGCAAATTATGACAAATAGGAACCAAATAAATAATAAGTTCACGAGTTCACAAGACAAATATACACTAGTAAAATCCACAAATGGGAGAAAAAAGTGATCCTCTAATTCCTGTTCCCTACAAACGGCAAAGTACATTACAGATATCCTTTACCTGCTATGGTGCATCGTTTGTATACTAATCTGCTTGAACTTTTAAATGACTTGCTTGCTTGTCCTAAACAACAGTCTGCTAGATTTCAAAATATGTGATTACTTCATGGGGTAGCATAGTGGCGGAGCTCCAGGGTCTCCGGGTTTGATCTTGAACACGGGTTCCTGTCTGTGTGGAGTTTCTCGGCATGTTTTCTCTGTGTCTTTGTGAGTTTCCTCTCTGATTTCCTCCCACTTCTCAAAACATGCCAGTAGGTGGACTCACTAATCTAACTTGCCTCTTGTGTGTGAATATGTGTGCGTGATGCCCTGTGATAGACTGATGTTCCATCCAGAGTGTATTCCTACCTCTTGCTCATTATTTACAGGATAGGCTCTGGATTGAACATGACCATGACTAGGCTAAAGTGGTTATTGAAGATGAGTGAATAGTTAGTATATTGCTGTTGTATAAGAGCAGGAATGGATTAGTAAATCCTGGGCCCATGGGCAGGAACCTAAGCAGGGTCCTCCTCCCCACCCTGCTACGCATGTACTAACTCATTTACCAAATCATCATAGTGCAGCTCTTTAACAAGCTCAGCCAGTGGTGACAGCCTGTTAAGTCTTCTTTGTCTCCTTTTAATTCAGAGTTTATTTTTAGTCTGACCCATTTGGGAAAATGAACATTCTCGTTGCTCTTTTTTTTCTTTTTCTTTTGTGCAGCACGTTTTGTGTGGATTCAGTTATCCATGCTATTTTCATCGACTTTTCTAGCTCAAGTAAAAAACAGTTAGGACCTACCTGACCACTCATTGGTTACAAATTCAGAACCAGACACCAATAACATTTCTGAGTTAATTTTAGATTCCGTGACTTCATTCATGGGTTCCTGTTGTATAAATTGTGTGTGACAGAGTAATTCACTTTAATTATCTGCTCATCACAGATCCCCTAATGGCCCAGGCCCCTGGACATGTGCCTAGTAGATCTGACTGATAATCCAATCCATCACTATATAAAAGGGAATAAAACACTTTGGGTCTTGCAGTTATTGGAAAATAATAAACTCTGGTAACAGCCATCTGTATTGGACTACATCATACCACCCTGATTATTTTCCTATAACTGCACACCTTTTATGTTATTCCTTACATATTGCATTATATTCTCGGACTTGTACAAAGGTCTCTGACAGTCTACTAGATTTCAAAATATCCATACTGCTATGCATATGTAATTATGGCTCCAAGTCTTCAAATGTTTGATTTACAAATGCCTTTTTAAAGTCCCTCCAAAAACCAAATTACATTATATTACAGTGGTTCTTAAAGTGTGGTCCATGATCCCAAGGGTTCTGTGAAGTGTAGCCTGGGGGGCTGTGATTACAGTGATGGAAATCACAACCCAACTTTATCAAAGATATTACATTTATGAATGATTTCTTATACCCTTTTTGACTGGCCACTTGAATTAAACTGGTTTAATCCAAACCTCAATAAATCAAAAACAAGCATAAGTAATGTTACGTGGACTTGCCTGATGTGTTCAGTTGGTGGAAAGTTCATGAATAAAAAGCTCTATTATTTATTAGACTAATTAGCTCTAATGAGTAGTCAAATTACGATTTAACTAATGAGCCCAATATTTGTATTGTTGGATTATGTTCATAGAATAAATCTGCACTGAGAGGGTGAGTTGAATTTCTTTGACAGTTAAAAGTGTCCTTGACTGTAAAATATTTGAGAACTCCAGAGAGTGGTGCACTTAACTGAGCACATCTCTGGGTCTCTGCATGACATCTACACCAGGCAATGGAGTACAAGAGCTATTAAAATCATCAAGGACTCCATCAGACCCAGTAACTGTCTCTTCAGCCTGCTGCGATCAGGCAAGCCCTTCGGTGGTCTAATGGGTAAAACTGAGAGGCTCAGGAGGAGCTTCCTCCCTCAGGCCATCAGACTCCTCAATACGGATAGGTCCACTGCTCAGATTCCTTAAGACTCCATAAAGACTCTCCAGTCATTCTGCACGCGATTGACACTCTGCACACAGCACCTTGCACTTTGTGCTGTTACTACACGTAACATACTTGCATTTTTTGTACATCCTTTTTTTTGCACATTCCTTGCTTTTTGAAATCCCTTTTTGCACATACCTGTACATCCATCCATTTTTCGTACCGCTTATCCTACACAGGGTCGCGGGGAGCCTGGAGCCAATGTCAGGGGACTCGGGGCACAAGGCAAAGGACACAGTGGATGGGGGTGCCAATCCATCTCGGGGGCGCCCATTCACACACTAATGACAATTTGGAAATCCCAATCAGCCTACAATGCATGTCTTTGTACTGGGGAAGGAAACCCCTGAAGCACGAGGAGAACATGCAAACTCCACTCAAACAGGGTGGAGGTGGGAATCGAACCCCCAACCCTCCAATACTGAAAGTATTTCTTATTCATTTCTGATTTTTAACTTAGTATTTAAATGCACAGTCTATAGAGGAGTAGGTCATGCTTTCATTTCACTGCGAGTTATATACTGTATATAACTGTGCATGTGACAACTAAAATCTTGATTCTTGAATCTTTATACAGCAAGAAGGTGCAGTAGCGTTTCCGAGCCACCAGGGGCCGCTGTTGTTTTCAGCCGTGTGGGCGGAGCTTCAGGGCTCTTCTGGCTTCTCTGGTATGTACGAATGCTGCTTTTGTTTGGCGGTGACTCGCGCGCCGTCTCCATGGAGATGAGGGAGCGGAAGGCGGTGACAGATGATGATGAGGCCCGGACACAGGCGGACGCAGCCATTACTGCGAAGCCACCGAGCTACAATGTAATTCAGGTGATTATTGTTTTTAAAGGGTGGCTGTATTAGTGTGCGGGGTGGTTGTGATGAATTTTAATTAACCAGTGTTTGTTTCTTGAATGTTCAGTGTATAAGCATTTAGAGGTGTAGGTCATAGGGAAAAACGCACTCTCCATGTAAACTAATACAAACTAGCTATCAAGGGGAATGCATTTCATCTTTACAATGTTAGTTACACTGATAATGAATGTAAAAATATATAGACTTGATACATTTGGGTATTCTGTCAGCTGTACAAATGGTACAATCTGAGCAATCTAAAAAAAAAAAAAATCACTAAATGTCATTTCTATGCAAATGGGTTCATGCCCTTATTCCAGAGTATTAACAAAGAAGCAAGTCTTATGATAATAATGATATAATAATATAATGATCATGCATGCACTGTTATACGATAACGTTTATACTATTATAAGATGCACATTTCATTCTTTATAGGTAATATAATGTCATGTCATGCCTGTTGTCATTCAGAATGGATAAAGTGGAACATGTAACTGTTGGAATGTGAGACTCGCTGCTATCTTGCCATAGTTACTTTTGGTCTGAATGTTTTTGACACGTGCTGAAATGAGCCAGATCTTAAGCGTTTCTCAATCTCTGCTGTGCAACGCTACTGTGTTCCTACACACATGCACACATGGGAGTGGTCTGAGGTTGGAGTAGGACTCCCAGTATTTGTGTGATTTATATAAAGCTTTGACAGTTTAGAAGTCTTGCCAAAGTCTCTCAGTAAGTGTATTTGACATTGGCGTTCCTGGATTTGGTAATAAGAAAGCCCAGTGATATTTGTTTTTCAAAATCTCAGCCCACAGCTCAAAGATGTCGCTGCTGGTTCTTGGAGTAGGTGTTTGCTTGGCTGGGTGGATCGCTCTTTATGCGCTGCTGTGTTACACAAACGGCTCTTGTGGGTATGAATGGAACTGTCGGCTGGTCACACTGTTTCACGGCATCCTAGCAGTGTGTATAACTGCCTACATAGGCTACATAGATGGACCATGGCCTTTCACCTACCCAGGTAAAAACTCTATACAATATAGATTAACCCTGCATAGGAACCTTACACATGTAACCACGGCTGATTATTGGAATGACATTTGATTTTTCAGGAGCTTTTCTCTGACTTTTAGAGATATATGGATATGTAGGGCAGTAGAGACAGAAAGTTTGCTTTACAATCTTCTGCTCATTTCATGTATATAGTATGGGTTCATCCTGACAGAATTCATGTTTACAGTTTAAAGAAACTGAGAACGGACACTATCTATACACTGATCGATCATTTTTAAACCAGTTACATGTTCACTGAGCCAACAGGACAGGTTTCCTAAAAGTAGATGATGTTGACTCTGTTGAAATGTTTTAAGGTTAATAAAACATAGACTTCCACATTAACTTACAGCTTTAATATGCAGGAAATGTAAAACAATTAGGCCTACTTTTTATGTATTTTTAAATACTTTTTTTTCCAGGCACAAAGAACACCCCTCTCCAAATCACAGCAATGGTGCTCAGTCTAGGCTACTTCATCTTTGACATGGCCTGGTGCGTGTACTTCCAGACTGAGGGTCTGGTAATGCTTGCCCACCACACCATGAGCATTCTGGGTATTCTGCTGACCCTGTGGCTGGGTGAGTCGGGCATCGAGTCATGTGCCGTGATCTTTGGCAGCGAGATCACCAACCCGCTGCTGCAGACCCGCTGGTTCCTGAAGCACTCTGGCCGCTACAACACTTTCCTGGGTGACTTGGTGGACGTCCTGTTCGTGCTCTTGTTTGTCATTATGCGAGTATTCGTGGGCGGCGCCATGCTGTACTGCGAGCTGATCTCACCCAGGCCAAAGTTCATTATCAAGTGCGGTGGCGTGGCCATGTACGTCTTGTCATGGGTGTTCGTGGCTGATATTTTCCGTTTTGCATACCGTAAAAGCAATGTGAAATTCCAGCGCTGGAAGAGTCCAGTGCAAGTACACGCTGATATCAACGGCCAAGAAATTAAGAGGGACTAACAGGGAGGTCTTGGTTCTTTCCAGCCTGGACATCATTTCTATCAGAATCTACACCTCTACAGTTGTTTATCAGATATAAACTTTGTCTAACTTTGTTAACTGTGTTTTTATGAACATGACTGTAAAGGAATATGACAGACACTGGCTTTTATAACTGATTTACACTTGAAATAGTAGTTCTTTTGCCTAATTGTTTAAGGAAATACTTATTTTGAATTTTTTTTTTTTTACTTTAATTTTTTAACTTTTCTAACAAAATCTAACTTGGCCCAGTCTATTTTAGTAGAAATCCCAAAAGACATTTGAGCCTGATCCTGTTGAGCAGCTCCTAAATCACATCAAGCAGGTCTGACCAGGAAAAGGTGTATAATAGTTTTAAGGTAATATGGTAATTATATTAAAATACTTCAAATGAATTCTTTAAATAACCCAAGGACTTGGATGTTAAGCTTAGAAGTCATTTTTTGTGTCATGTCTTTATTTTAGAAATCTGTATTTTAAAAAAAAATTGAAAAAATAACAAAAATAACAACAGACTTTAATAATAAACACACTGTGAAGCATTCAGAAGTTTGCTTGCATGAGAAAAATGTTGGAATGTTCCTTTAAGCCACATTGAAGTTTTGACACTTTTTTAACTTGTGCAATATTGTGTGTACATTTATAGTGGTTTTTACATTTTTGTAAAGCTAAGGATTTCAACTAATTTTGACAGTGATAATAAATGCAAAAAAATAACTATCTATTATGTATTAATTTCATATTTTTACACTCAAAAAGTTTGTTTATTTTTTATAAAAAAAAAAGTTTTTATACTCTGTGGCAGTGAGTGAGATTAATACAAAAAAGGCTGAAAGAAAATACAGTGTAGTACTGTGGATGACCACCAGGTGGAAACATTGTACGCATGTTCAGAGACTAGGCCACGTCCCAAACACTAAATATTGTGTTTAACAACCAGTACACAACTATGGCATAGTGCTCTGTACAGTTTGAACGTAGCAAATGTATAATTATATTGTATATGTGTATATTATAGGCGATATGTATTTACAATTTGTATATACAATTTGTAGAAAATTGTATTTGTACGTACAATATGGTCGATATGCATATTTCTGTTTTGTAGGATTATAATAAACATAAACCATCAGATAATTTATTTGCTCAACTAGAACAGCATGAGCCAGATTACTCATATTTGGGTGTGAAGTAAATCTGTTATCAATTTTATAACATTTGTTATCGGTAATGGGACCTCGGTATTGTTAGAAATATTTCCAGATTTGAATAATTGAATAATGTGGTTAATGTAAAGTTTAGATTTGAACACTGTAAATCCGACCATCACAAAACAAATACATAACATTTCTTCACAAAATGATAGCATTTAGTTCATATTTGGTTTTATATGTGTGTGTGTGTATAACAATCATTTTTGGTTAACAAAGTCAGCAATGTTCCCCATAAGTTCTGGGAGCACAATGTTAAAACACAGTGTTATCAGTGTAGCACATAGCGTTGCCACCTCACAGCCCACAGGTCTGTTCTGAGTTTCTCTGCATGTTCTCCCCGTGTCCACATGGGTTTCCTCCGGGTTCTTTGGTTGTCTCCCACCTGCCAAAAACATGCCAGTAGGTGAATTGGCTAAGATACAATGTCGCTAGGTGTGAATAATCTGGCGTCCAGGGTGTGGTGGCCATCTGAGGTGTATTCCCAGTATAATGTGTCACTTTATACATCATTACAAACACATTTTTTTTATGATAAATGAAGAAATTGTTTAAATTTAAACAATTTAAATGTGTGTAAATTTATTAGGATTTTTTAATAGGACAATTGCAGCTTATACAACTATTTAAAAAAAATATTTTGTGCATGTATTTGAAAATTTCTGGTGGGACAAAACAGGTATTGTGGTGGAGAAGCTGAACTAGATCTAGCACGCTGTGTTGTTTCATTGTACTATCAATTAAGCATCTATTTTCAAACTTACAGGCTTCAATGGTTGATGGTTTGGCATAGAAACGAAATAAAATTAACATCTTACACAATGGTACAGGGAGCGGATAAAAATTGTACTGCTTCCCTGCTCCCTCTCTCACACACACACACACACACACACACAAACATATTCCCAAGTGCCACGTCCAGTCTAAAGCTACGTTCCAACATGCAGCAATTTTATCCCTGCAAGTCACCAGTCGCTGTACTATGAAGTCGCCAGTTGGTGTTCCTGCTACTGGTTGCCATAGTCAGTGGGTGGCACAACTAGCATTCCACTTTTGACAACAAATCAGTTTTCTTGCCACTTAAATTAAACATTCCGGAGGGAGACCATTTGTATATAAAATTCACCAGTGTATATATGCATCATATCATACGAGATGAAGTAGAAGCAGTGTGTGCGCTTTGCCATTGCGGCCATCTATCTACAGTGAATGTGCAGACGCTGGACTGTCTGGGTCGACCAAACAATTCAGGTAGCATGGCTCACGAGCATAGATCATGTGCGCTCTACTGTCTTCACTCCCATTGATGGGTGCTGCACCAAGTCGCTCCAAATTTGCATAAAGTTAAACTTTTCTCAACTTTGTCGCATCACTGGACACGCTCACATCTAGTCACCAATGGTCGCTGTCGCTCACGTTGCTGGAA
Source organism: Pangasius sanitwongsei (assembly GCA_037576675.1). Taxonomy (NCBI): domain Eukaryota; kingdom Metazoa; phylum Chordata; class Actinopteri; order Siluriformes; family Pangasiidae; genus Pangasius; species Pangasius sanitwongsei. The sequence continues at coordinate 9,525,009 of CM075017.1, read as the reverse complement.
GTCTCCAGCTCTCATTGGAAATGAATGGCTTCCGGTCGACTTTTGTCGCTGCGAGTCGCTGTATGTGTGAACGTTCCTTAAATAGCTATCTAGGTGCAGTGACTGGTATACACACTAGGGGTGGTATTAGGTAAGTATCACTACAGTATTGCAGGTATTCTACAGTATTGGTGCAAAGTTCCAGTAGATACACACATAATGACAACACTATAAGAACATCCTCTGAACTGTACAGAGTTAGAGTAAATTCAAATTATTTAGAAGTTATGGGAAACCATAATGCCCCATGAAATGCAAGCGTTATATTTCCTTAAAGAAAGCTTTCCTGGAAAACCAAAGGCAAAATTAAAAAAAAAAAAAAAAAGAAAGTCAACCAAAAACAAACATTCCCAGAACATCATAGTAAGCAGTTAGCCGGACCATGCCCTGAGGCTATGCAACAAAGTTCATAACAGCGCCACTTACTGGTCAAAGGTTACAATGACATGCCGAAAATGCTTCCATCTAAGTGCCCTTTTTGCTACTCCTCCTCCAAATTTTGTTCAATCTTCACCAAATGTGGCTCACATCATCTTGAGACCTGTCTAAACAACTGTCTACTGCCATTCTAGCTATTCAATGTGCTATTATACAGACAACACATGACTGACAGGGTTTAATGTCAAAATAGCATTTTTTATCGAGCAATTATCAATTAAAAAAAAGAAACACAATATAAGACAGATAAAAGTTTGATGCAGATACTTGCACAAAGTGGGAAAAAATGCTCAGGCTGATGAGAATAAACATAAATAGATGTTAGATCTATCTTAGATGTTTTTAAATTGCAAAAAGGAAAAAATGTCAGGTCAAAGCAGAAGCAATCACGACCACAGGTCAAAGCAGACAACAGCACAGGTGTTAACAGTGTATACATACTAGGGGGTGGTATTAGGTAAATAAGTATACAGGTAAATATCACCACAGGATTGCAGGTACTCTACAGTATTGGTGCAAAGGTCCAGTAGATACACAACGTTATAAGAATGTTCTCTGAATCATACAGAGTTAGTGTAAATTCAGATTAATTAGAAGTTATGGGAAACCATAACATGCCATAACATGCCTCAGGAAACACAAGCGTTATATTTCTGTAAAGAAAACTTTCCTGGAAAACCAAACGCAAACTAAAAAAAAAAAAAAAAGGAAAAAAAAGGAAACCCAAAACAAACGTTCCCAGAACATTGTAGGAAGCAATAGCGTTTAGCTTCAAACTCTATGCAGCAGCTCAGCAGTGTGCATGCGCATGTGTGCGTGTGTGTGAGCAAGAAAGACAGAGAGAGAGCGTGAGAGAGAGGCTGTGTGTGTGTGAGAAAGTGAGAGAGACAGACAGACAGTGTGTGTGTGTGTGTGTGCGAGAGAGAGAGAGAGAGAGAGAGAGAGAGAGACAGAGTGTGTGTGAGAGAGAGACAGAGAGAGAGACAGACAGTGTGTGTGTGCGTGTGTGTGTGAGAGAGAGAGAGAGAGAGAGAGAGAGAGAGACAGAGTGTGTGTGAGAGAGAGACAGAGAGAGAGACAGACAGTGTGTGTGTGCGTGTGTGTGTGAGAGAGAGAGAGAGAGAGAGAGAGAGAGAGACAGAGTGTGTGTGAGAGAGAGACAGAGAGAGAGACAGACAGTGTGTGTGTGCGTGTGTGTGTGAGAGAGAGAGAGAGAGAGAGAGAGAGAGAGACAGAGTGTGTGTGAGAGAGAGACAGAGAGAGAGACAGACAGTGTG
>CM075017.1:9488775-9523155 GCA_037576675.1 Pangasius sanitwongsei | reverse complement strand
GGTGCATCAGTTTTTGGTCAAGATCTTGTACTGACAATGCAAGAGGTGAGCACTCTGTAAAGTCTCCTCCAGCACATTTTCTTTCACAATTTTAACCCTGATGAATCTTGGCAGTGCATTACAGCACATAATGTTTTCGGTAAGGCTCTTTTAGAAAATGCGTCACCTCTCAAAACCCACTCTGCCTCATATACGTAATATGAAATATTACAGAGAAAATATTTCTCTTTGGAAATGTTGGTCTGTTTTCTCAATCAATTCAATCAGTATTTATTTATTTATCTAACTATCTATCTGTCAGATGTGGTGAATTTGTAATACACTTTGTTTACAATATTAAACCTCTGTTCATAGCAATCTTAATTTATTTAAAGTTTTATACAGACAAAAACACACATTGTTGATTAGCATTGTTTATCATACAGAAATAAAAAAAAAAGTCTTTTCAGTCTTAATTTTTCTTCAATCAAATTCTGTGCAAATTTTCTGAAAATTTAATTTAATCGACTCGTAAATGCAGTATCGTTGAATCGAATCGTGCCCGGAGTTTATCGTTACACTCCTGTTAAATAGTCTTTATGTCTTTCATTGTATTCACAGTATTTAGTATGATGAGAATGTTATGATGAGAAATGTAATAGAGAAATGTCTGTTTTCTCCATGGAAGGTCACGTGACCAGATACAGCCACTGCCAACACTTTTTTTTAACACCATGTCCTTAAAATGTTCAAATATACTCTGTATATTTTAACTTCCTATTACCACTCAGATAGCAAGTCTAATCAAAAAACAGCTGTGGTTTATTCTTTTATTCTTTCCCCAAGCTTCTGTCATCACATGCTGTCTAGAATCAAATCTAGGGCATATTAATATCATACCTAGATCTAATGTATTAGTTTCGTAAAGAATAAATGGTCCAATTAAATGGCAACAATCCAACCTAGAACAATAGGTAAGCACGTGCTCAAGCTTGCTAATTATTTTTTTAATTAATTATATCACATCCGACATGATGTACAACAATAAAAGCAAGAACAACACAAATCTGACAGTCGGATATACATGCAGTCAATAAATAAATAAATAAATAAATAAATACATATATAGATATGATGCTAGCTAAGTGCTTTAAGTGATGTGGCTACAGCTAGCATGTTAGCTAGCTCAACTATTCAGTACGGTTCAGTAGAAAAAAACAGAATTGTGTTTCAGCTACAAGTAAAAACCTGTATTTTTACTTCATATTAACAACCACTGTATGTAAGTCGGTTGAAGAGAACGACATCATTTACCTACTGTCAGTCAGGACATCTCGCCGGTAGCACCGAGTCCCATGCTGTAGTGAATCAGTTACAGCCTCTCTTTCCGCAAGAACTCGGCTTTATCTCAAATGTCCTCATCCCCTATACAGGTCCAATACCGAGCGTATGGACTAACAGCTCGTATACCCTACCTAGTGCACTTTATGTGTAACATGGCGTCATTTGGAATGCGCATGGGTTGCTTCGTTTGTTTGGTAAGCCCCGCCCCTTTCCTCACATCTCAGCCGACGGCGAGAGTAAAATGGACAAATCAGAGACAGCGCTGAGGCAAGTTGATGAATATTAATCAGCCCTGTGCTTCCGCGATATGTGATTGGCTGAGGTGAGACAGCGTTGCTGAGGCAACCGCTGCACATGATCACAGCACAGATTTATTTTTTGTTTTTAACATTTATTTTATAATTTTATAATTCTATAATTCTAGTGACTAAGTGCATCAGGCAAATATGTAATATAAATATTAAGTGCATCAGGCAAATATGTAACATTACGTTTACTTATTGGGGCTATTCTTAGCTTTTTGCTCATATAACCCAAACCAGTTACAGTTTCCAGTTTAAAAGAAAATAGATTTTTAGATTAAACTGATTCATATCAAGTGACCAGTCAATTAGGCTTCTAATAACTTTTCAGTAGCTCCCCATTACAGATTTCTAGTGGTTCCTAAAGGGTTCTAGTGTGTTTCAGGTGGTCTGTAATGGTAAATTAATGAGTGTTCCTTATCTAATTTTATTCTGATGGGAATAATCTACCCATCTATCTAGTGTATTTAATAATAAAAAACACAAAATCCCTAATGAAAACCTTCAGGTATCCTACTGGATTGTAATGGTTTTTTAGTAGGGTTCACTGTGATATCCACCACTCTAATGTCTTTTTTTTTTTTTTTAAAGAAAACCCCCAGCTCCCCCTTGTTGAACTCCATGACTCTACAGTAGAAGATTAATACTTAGAACTTTAATTGTGTTTGCTACACACTTCTCATCAGCAGATGATCAATCCTTTATTCCTGAACAAACTGCTGGTCTCATAAAAAGTGTAAAACACACCCCCCGCAGTCCAAAGTAAGGAATAAACCACTTCGGGGTGCGCCGTTAGAGGAAAATACTCAACAACAGGGTGGTGTGATGAGGCCCAGTGCAAAGTGGAATTGCTGTTACCACTCCAAAGTTGATTATTTTCGCATAACAGCACATCCCAAAGTGTTTTATTCCTCTTATACCACATCAGTTTGCCAACACTAAAAATTCGTATTCATTAATGAACAGGTCATGCTTTTTTATCAGTTTATAGTTACATTTAATGTTGTGAAACATTTATGCTCTGAAACATTTATGCTTATAAACATTAATGTTGTGAAACATTTATGCTTATCACTTATGTCCAAAAAACAAGTTAGTTCCTCTTATCACTTACGTCATAGCAGCTAATAAAACAGTTGTTCCCTTACCAGCCTCTCTTTTTTCTCTCTCATGAAGTTAATAAGACAAAAATGTATACAGAGAAATCGCAAAACATAAATTTCTCTGTCCTGAAAACCTTCCAGTGTCAGAAAACTTAAAGTTATATATAACTTATAATTATACATGTACTTATCTATATGGATACATTTACACTGTATAACTTATACTAATGTTATATGTACATTACATATAACCAATCACTCATTAATATAATTATTAGCTATTAATCATGCCTAAGTATTTTCTTATATGCAACTAATACATTTTCTAGAAAAATTACCTTAGTAGATATAATATTGATATCATTATGTACCATAATCTTTTCAATTATAGCACCTTCACTATAGTCCAACGTAATAACTATATTAAAACTTATTAAAACTTACCCAATTTCTGAGAGGCTTTTTTTCCAAACTTGAAACTCTGCAAGAAAGTGTTCAAGGACTGTGTACGTTTCTGAACACCAGGAAGACAGACAGCAGACATCCTCACAGAGGAAAAGATAGGGCTTCAAGGACAATAATGTCTTACTCATAAAATAAAGAGGACCAGGTGATATAGTGCTGGGATATGCAGGAGCAGATGTGCCAAAATGCAAAAGTACCCTATAAAATAATAAATAAGTAGTTTATTGATTTGTATTAATGAATACAATAAAATAAATTATACAATGATTATAAATGTACAATACAAGAATTGTACAATACAATACAAAAAAATACAAAATGATTTTTTTCATACTTTGTTGTTGTTGTTGTTGTTCTTCTTCTTATTATTATTATTAATATTATTATTATTATTATATTGTTGAAATATATTGTTGAAACTGGTCACTTTATTAGTCATGCCTACCTTGTTGGTCCCCCTCCCATATATATATTTTTTTTGAACATCCAATCCCAGATTTATTCCCCTTTGCTGTTATAATAATCTCCACTCTACTGGGAAGGCTTTCCACCAGATTTTGGACTGTGGCTGTGGGATTTTGTGCTCAGGCAGCCCTGAGAGCACTGGTGAGGTCAGGCACTGATTGTGCGAGGAGGCCTGGCACACAGTAAGCGTTCCAGTTCATCTCAAAACTGTTCAGTGGGGTTGAGGTCAGGGCTGTAGAGCTCTAGAGTGCAGGCCACTAGAGTTCTTTCACACCAACCGTGACAAACCATGCCTTTCTTTGTGGACCTTGCTTTGTGCACAGGAACAATGGCTATGTTTACATGCACATCAAATTCCGTTTAAGGTCTATAATCGGGTTGCAGCCATATTCCGAATACGATGTTTATATGCGTACAGGCATCAGAATACGTGTACATGGTTGTAGTAAGTATGTCTGAGTTGCCATTCCTAAAATATCTAGCCTACAGCTAAGCAATTCCTTGCAGACTGAGCATGCGCATATATCTCCTTTCAGTGGATTTTCTGAATAAGGTGTTTACAAGCAACGAATTTCTGATTGAAACAGGCAAATTCCAGGGATGGGAATCGGAATCGAAACAGAATATTGTCTTAATCTGAATCGGACAATCGGATTGCGGCGTATACATGACTCAATACTAATTAGAATATTGCCAAATTCCAATTAATATCAGATTATTGATGTGTATGTGAATGCAGTCAGTGTTATGGTGGAACAGGCTTGGGCCCAGTACTTCCAGTGATGGGAAATTGTAATGCAAAAACATACAAAGACAGTCAATACAATTGTGTTCTTCCACGTTTGTAGCAACAGTTTGGGGGAAGAACCATATGGGTGTGATGGTCAGGTGTCCACAAACTTTTTGCCATATGGTGTATAATATAGTTTTTTTTTTGTTTTGTTTTGTTTTTAAATATATCTTCATATTTCATTCATTTTGGCAGGTCTACTGTTACTGAGCACAGAGTGAGTGTAGAGAAATATTCCCACATTGTTTCATACAGTGTTAATGCTCTTCTTTTCTTGTGACTCTGCCTAAGAAGCAGTATTTTTCAGACTGAAGGTAAACGTTCAAATATTTGATCAGTGAAATATCACAGAAAAAAAAGCGGCGAAATGTACTCTCGCGAGATTTGGAAGGCGTGAACTAACTGCGACGAAAATAAATAGCACGCGAGAATAAATTAAAAGAAAATGGCGACGTCTGAATTCCAGAAGGCAGGTGGTACCTACATTTCCCAGCGTTTTGTCAGTGGCAGGCTCTCATTTGCCCTCATACAACGATTAATTTGATTTTGTTGGTGGTTTTGGTTTCTAAAAGTTCCTATATTAAAGGAATTACATTTTTCAGTGCGAGTATAAATGAATTAATAACTGTGTAAATGTTTCAAGTGTCCACTAGAGGTCACCAGTGGTTATAAAATATAGGCCTGTGTCCCATGTGACACTGATTTTAGATGATAACATTGTATTTGGACCAGTACAAGCCATAAAAAAATAATGCTCATAGAAGTCATGTTCAATAAGGCAATTGTAGAAGTGTACAACTTTTTTTTAATCATAGCCTAGACACTCAAAATGGGGCCCCACCTTAGCTGTTCAAAAAAAAAAAAAAAAAATCAGACCATCTCACAGTATTCAAATGTATTGTATAATTATAATATAATTTAATAATAATAATAATAATAATTTGTTTATTTGTTGGAGCCATAAAGATTTTTATTCCTGAATTTTCCACTGACAGAACATAATAGGCTCAAGCTGACATTATTTTTAGGATTCTTTCTTTTTTTTCTTTTTTTTTTTTTTTTAATTATGGTTTGGATTAAATCTATTTAACTAATTTGATTAGTCAAACCAGGTAATAACTACAGCAGAACGAAGGCATTCTGCTGCTTAGGATATTACACACAAGTACAGATTTAATGATGATTGGAAAGCATGCCTCTTTCTTTCTTCCTTTCTTTCTTTTTTCCCGGAAGCCTTTATTAAGATGAGGAGGTTGAGGTAGACGAGAAAGAGGATCACAAATACCCAGCTGCAGATGGAGCTGCTGGAGATCCTGACGAACATGCTCCTGTATCAGAAGAAGATGACTAACGAGCAGATCATGTGGCTGGTTGAACATAAATGCATAAAGAGGGACGAGATGGATATTAACAGGTTTGTTTACGCACATGTCGCAGCACACAGCAGGATCTTACAGGAAACCGGATTTACTGCTGGCATACAGCCTGAATGATGTCAGAGTCCCTGCTTTACTGTAGAACAAAAAGGGAGCTTTAGGGCAAACCGAGATCAAATAAAGAGATTTGATTTGTGGCTACATTGATTGATTAGATTCTGAATTGAGCTGTTCAGGTGGTGCGGTCATGTGACCATAATTCATCTTCTCGCATGGTTTGGAACATCCCGGCAATAAAGGGGAAGTCAAAACCTTTATATTTAAGAAAAAAACAATGTCCGGAACCTCATTTATCAAGCTGGATATGAATGAATTTATGGCTCTCAACATTTACATTTACACAAGAAATGTGGTATTCATAAAAATCCAGATAGATGGAAAAAACATTCATTTCTTACAAGAGCTCATAAGTTTTGTAAATTTCCATATGAGGAGAGTCACTTGTGTGAACCCTGAATTCGGCTTGAAATCTTATATATTTGGCGATGACTTACTACAATTTTATAAACAGACTATGCTGTCAATTTTAAATCACTTATTTATTTTAATTACACACACAAGCAATCCAAAATGAAATCCATAAGTTAAAAAAATTAAGACTAGTTATTCAAGTAAGGCGAAAGTAGTGGCTCCTTACAAAAGGAGGAAGAGTTAGTGTGTGTCTATGTTAGCTGACACTCTGCAGTGGCTGAGCTGCATTACTGGAAGATTTAGTAAACACTGCGCTTAGGAACATCATGTTTGTGGGCAATATTTTAAGAGTAACTGTGACCAAAAATGTCAACTTTCAGTGGCAAAGCTAAAAATTATTCAGTGATTGAAGGAAAGCTGTAAGACGGTTAAAATCCACTTTAATTTTGGAAGATTAGTGCAATGTAAGTGCAGTAACTAGCATAAAAAGCTAATTTGCTGTTCTGTATCAGGTAAACAGTCAGTTATTAATAATATAGTTCTTTCTTCCTTCATAGATCTTTCATTCATCTTTAGTAAGTGCTTTATCCTTGTTAGGGTCACAGGGAATTTGGAGCCCATGCTGGAACACTGAGCATGAGGCAGGAATACACCCTGAATGGGATGCCAGTCCATCAAACAGCACAACACACACACATTAACACCTAGGGATTTAGCGCAGCCGTTCCACATACTAGCATATTGAGAAACTCCCCACAGAAGTAACCCGAGCTCAGGATCAAACTGGGGAACCTGAAACTGTGAGGTGGCAATGCCAAAACTGCAAATAGTAAATGTATTGATTTGGTAATAACCGAAAGCCATAATAATGAATGAAAAAAGTACTAAACTAACAATTTATTTGGCTGTTGCTAATAGCTGTTGGTTCACATAGACAATAAATTAGCTAAGGTGCTGATGGAGTGAAGGTTCGTCGTGACTGCTATTTTTTAACCAGCAGCGGTCTGAGGAAACTGAAGGTGACGTTTCCAGTTTAGGATTTTCAGTGCAGGTGTTGTGTGTCTTTGTACACTTCCATGTAATTAGTAAGAATAATAGTGCATTTTCTAAGAGCTCATTGCTATTTTGAGTATTGCTGCCCACTGTGGACTTTGGTGTGGGTGTGTATGTATGTGCACGGATTTTGGTGTTGGGGTTCACAAAGAGAGAGAGAGAGGTGTGCATATGTATCAGTATATGTGTGTGAGAGAAGTGTGTGTGTGTGTGAGAATATGTGAATGTTTGTGTGCATATTTATCAGCATGTGTGTTTAAGAGAAGTGTGCACACACGCATATGAACCTGCCAGCCTGGGCAAGTGCATATGTGTGTGTGTGTGTGTGTGAGAGAGAGAGGGGGAGAGAGAGGACGAGAGATGTGTACGTGTGCGAGCACGCGCGTGTTCATCTCTATCGCACATGCTCAGATGCAGAGGCTTCCCCTGGCCTGCGCGCGCTGATCTGCAGGCGGGAAGAAAGCGAGAGAGCGCGCGCGCGCACGCGAGAGAGAGCAAAAGAGAGAGAGAGGAGGAGGAGGCTCGGGTCGCCGCTGCATCCCTGGAGGAGCGGAGCGAATAGGAGAAAAGAGAAGAGAAAAGAAGAGAGGACGCCGCGAGCGAGGGAGCGGAGCGGTGCTCAGGTACGGCATTAGTGCGCGCGCTATGCACGGAGTGTACACTGCTTTCAGACTGTTTAAAACCCCACGGTGAGGTCCGGCGTTTGATTTGGTCTGATCTGATTTGTGTCGAGGTGTAAATCTGTCCACCTGACGGAATAACGGCGATCTAACGGCACTAACGAGCTCCCGCGTGCGCTTTCTGCTGTTGTGCGCGTGCTGAACGAGCGATTTTACTGCGAATACGACTTACAGCAGCTGCGCGTAAAACGACCCGGCATGCCTTGCTGGCTGAATTAAGGCAAACACAGAGTCTTTGCGATGCTCAGCTCAGCGAAGATGTTACTGGTTTTATTATGAATATATTTTTAAAATTATTTTAGCGTCACGAGAACCTCTTCCTATATGGAGGAAAAATATGTTTATGTTTTGCCTTATATCCATAATATATGTGCAATACAGCCTATGTTTTTGCTCAGCACTGAAATTCCAAATGTATTTGGAATGTCAAGACATAAAAATTTCAAATACATTTTATGTGTACATTTTTAATATTTGCACCCATCAACCAATCATTATATAAATTTTTTTTTGTATGTGTATGTACTGGATGTAATTGTATTTTTCCCATATGTGGTAAACTAAATGCACTATCTAAAATGACTTTATCTAAAATAGTATGAGATGCACCATGCAATAATTCCCACTAAAACATTAAAGAATCCTTACACCTATTTTCTTTGAGATTTTTGAAGCCTATGATGTGATGCACATCCTGTAAGTTGAGTAGTAATAATAGCCAATGCACAAGCTGGTTTCTGGTTTCCTCTCAGATTCAGAGGAGCTGGGCAGGAGCAGGAGCCACAGTGGATGGCCTGACGCCACCACACCCCAACGCTATCCCACCCCTTCATGCAGTAGTGTCTGCAGTGCCAGATCTGGGATACCCTTGGAAAAAAGAGAGAGAGTAAGGGGGAGAGAAGTAGAGGGGGGTAATGCTGAGCCCTTTGGGCCACTCTTTGCTTCCTTTAGCCAACCAGTCCATCTGTCTCTATTTCTCTTTATCGCTCTTGCTCTTCATGCTCTCTGCAGCTCTTTTCCTCTCCCTCAATTATCCCTGTCTCATGGGATGCTTATCCTCCAGGACTTATTTTCAGGATAACTTGGGCCTGAGCAGTAATTTGCCACCTACAATACCATTTACTTGCTTCCTTTATAAAGCCGGGGCATTAAACCACATCCATTTACCAATCGGCTTGTAAAGTTTTATGAGGATGCTGACCACGATGAAGTGTCAGTTGAAACGCTGGATAAATGCTTCACTGCATGTTACCTGACATATTATGGCCACTTTAAAATGCATTCACGTCACTTTTTCTGCTGCATGTGTCAAACTATGGATTCATCAGTCTGGTACTGAGTATTGCTATCACCAATGTTGGCTTGAAACACTGGTTCGGTGTCGTATCTGATTTTTTTAATATATTCTGTGGACCAAATATGGGATGAATATGGTTCAATTTAAGATGTATATACACCGATCAGCCATAACATTAAAATCACCGGCCTAATATTGTGCAGGTCTCAGTTGTGCCGCCAAAACAGCTCTGACTCATTGAGGCATGGACTCCACAAGACCTCTGAAGGTGTGCTGTGGTATCTGACACCAAGACATTAGCAGCAGATCCTTTAAGTCCTGTAAGTTGCGAGGTAGGGCCTCCATGGATCGAACTTGTTTGTCCAGCACATCCCACAGATGCTCGATCGGATTGAGATCTGGGGAATTTGGAGGCCAAGTCAACGCCATGAACTCTTTGTCATGTTCCTCAAACCATTCCTGAACAATTTTTGCAGTGTGGCAGGGCACATTATCCTGCTGAAAGAGGCCACTGCCATTAGGGAATACCATTGCAATGAACGGGTGTAGTTGGTCTGCAACAATGTTTAGGTAGGTGGTAAAAGTAACATCCACATGAATGCCAGGACCCAAGGTTTCCTGCTTACTTCTTTACCTAGTGCATCCTGGTGCCATTAGTTCCCCAGGGAAGCGACGCACACGCACCCAGCCATCCACATGATGTAAAAGAAAACATGATTCATCAGACCAGGCCACCTTCTTTCATTGCTCCATGGTCCAGTTCTGATGCTCACATGCCCACTGTAGGCACTTTCAGTGGTGGACAGCATGGGCACTCTGACCGGACTGTGGCTACGCAGCCCTATACAAGCAATTTGTGCTACAGTAGCGCTTCTGTGGGATCAGACCAGATGGGCTAGCTTTGTCTCTCCATGCACATCAGTGAGCCTTGGGCACCCATGACCCTGTCGCCGGTTCACCAGTTACCCTCCCCTGGACCACTTTTGGTAGGTACTAACCACTGTATACCGGGAACACCCCAAAAGACCTGCCGTTTTGGAGATGCTCTGACCCAGTCGTCTAGCCATTACAATTTGGCCCTTGTCAAAGTCACTCAGATCCTTACACTTGCCCATTTTTTTCTGCTTACAACACATCAACTTGTCAACTGACTGTTCACTTGCTGCCTATTTTATTCCACTCCTTGACAGGTGCCATTGTAACGAGATAATCAATGTTATTAACTTCACCTGTCAGTGATTTTAATGTTATGGCTGATCGGTGTAAATTGCAAGTGTATTGTGGGTTAAAAATGAGTTGTGGTTCTAGAAGGGGTCCAGGGTGGGGCAGTATCTACATAACAAAACCGGACCCGACTATGGCCCCCAGCTGTGGAATATGAAATAGCATTATCACTTTTTGCAATTGCAGAACATATTGTGTATTCTTTCTCAGAAATAATGAACCAAACTGTATTTTTCCTTGTGGCTAGTGTAGTATTATCAAGGGTACACTTTTTTTTTTTTTTTTACCTGAAAAGTTGCATGTGGGGCTCCCGAGTGGTGCAAGAGAGAATCGTTTGCCATAATGTCAGGAGATTGTGAGGCCGAATCCCAATGATGTCACAGCTATCCAAAAGTCAGCAAAATTGGTCATGCTGTCTGGGTGGGTTTGCTGGTATACTCACTTTCTTTGTCAATCAGTGTGACACCAGCCAATCATGGGCATCTGTGAGCTCAAGTATGCAGAAGAGGGTGGATAGCACGTTCCTTTGAGTGTGTTATGCTGCCCTGTGATGCAGCATGAGCAGCAGTTGGCTAGTTTTTTACTCAGAGGAAGCATGTGTTACCCTTCACCCTCCCTGGTTGGTGGTTGTTGTATGATGGAGGAAACCTTAAATTATGTTTAAAGGTAGACTGCATTCATGTTTTCAGGTAAAATATACATATTAAACATATAAAACATGTGCTCCTGGTGGTGCCACCCCAGCAACAAGGAAACTTATAGTTTGGGACCTTTATTTCTTAGAGTACTGGACACCTTTAGCTATAGTCATTTATTGTGAAAATAAAGGTTATTATTTTAGCAAATTAAATCCCACCTTGAGCTGTATTTCTGTCACAGTCAGTTATTAAACACTCTAGAATTATGATGTACACTATCTATACACTTTAACACCTCCTTGCTTCAAGAGTACATTTAGTCAGGTGTGACAATACTCTGTGTGAAAGTGCTCTGCTTTGGGGCTGGGCAGCGAGTAACATGATTGGTTGAACTTGTCAGGTTTCACATTGGGTCAGAGAGATCCTTGGCTTCTGAGCCAGTGGTAAATGGCTTCTGAGGAAAATTCAAGTAGTAACTGCTGAAAAAAGAGAATTGTCAAGTGTGTCAAGGAACAGTTATGAAAAGATATTGAAATAAAAAATAGTGTATTATTTAGACATATATATATATATATATATATATATATATATATATATGTATTGTTTCACCAGATTGATAAATACATCCCAATTTTTAAAATATCTTTTATTGGAAATTATGCAGTGGATTAAATAAAGAACAATTAACATAAATTTTCATTTGGCAAAGATTTTGCACACAACAGAACTGACTTGTCAGAAAATATCACCCATAAAGATAATGCCTTTCTCACAGAACAGATGATGCGTACAGACAATCAGGCCAAGAAAAGTTGCTAGCTAGCTAGTTAAAGAGTAGCCTGTTCTCTTGCACATTACTTCTACCCTGCTTTGTAATCAAAATTCTGTGTTAAATAGTCCCACAAAAACAGCATCTGATCCCAGCCTGCCTTTCCCAAGATGTAAGTTGTCACATTTCAGGTCTTCATGGCATTTGGAATCTGGGCCAAAAATGGCCCAGGTGCAACCGGCCATATTTAATAATTGTGTGGTGTTACATTTTCAAGCTGCAAGTACCTAAAACCTAGAATACTGTCTATTCATGAATGAGGCACGGTCTAATCTGGGTTACGTTCTGGCAGTCAGAAATTTGAAGAGATGCTTGTTCACTGTGAGGATGCCAGGATCAGATCAGTCAGATATCAGTGTCATATCAGGAAAAATGGGATTAGTGCATTGCTATGCCAAAGTATACAGCCATCTTCAGTAACATATCCAGTTGTGAAGCAACATGCTGCTTATGTACCTGCAGCTTTCCCTTCTCACTATCAGTATTAAGGTATGTGAGTGAAATCTTCGGCTTCAGTGCTTCCTACATGTAGCCTGAGGGATGGAGGAAGAGAGAGACTTAGTGAGAAAAAGAAAAAAGAAAGGTAGAGCGCAAGTGTGGCATAATCTTGCTGTCACAAGGCAGTGACGAGATAAACCCCGGCACCATATGCCACTCTGGCTCTCGAGGCACGACTGCAGTGTTGTCATTTCTCCAATCAAGAGAGCATGAAAATCAGCACTGACCCAGTGCATCTCTCACTGCTTAGTACTCACAGAGAATTAGCTGTAATGAGTTGTTACTACTGCTACCACAGCACTTCTGAATTCTGGATTCTGATTGGTCAGAAGGTCAGTTGATTAATTTCATATAACAGCAGCCCTGCAAGGCGAATCACAGCTTTATATTAATTAACTCATTCTAATACGTTATAATTTCTGTAGCAGCAGCTTACACAGGGGCTTGTGTGATGGACGCTCCATATAAACAGATTAAAAGCTGAGTGTAATAGATTATCTTGAAGTTTTAAGTGAGGAGATTTTTTATTTTTATTTTTTATTTCTTTATATGTTTATTTCTTTTCTGACGCAGAAAACTCTTTGCGACGTTGAAGTTAATGTTTTTTTTGTACTTTTACCTCGCTTTGCAGACGTTCCACAACATTACTTTTAACTATAAACAGATAAAATATACAAAATGTTGTTCCTTAATAAATAAAAAACAGCAAATTGCAGTGTTATAAGAAGAATAAAATACTCCAGGATGTGCAGTTATAGGAATATAATCAGCACCTTGTCGATGATTATTTTCCTATAACACCGTGCCCCTAAATGTCTTGTTCCTTACTTATCATTTTCCATTTTACTTATCATTCTGTTAATACATTGGCATTCATGTCTTAACCCAGTTTTCTTCCAGTTTAGTTGACGCAAATTCCCACCAATCCCGTCTGCTCTCACCTACCCGCGATATGTTCTAACAAACTTAGCTGTTTCTTTTTTCCAAAATGTACACAAAACTGAGATTCTGACCAGGATAATGCACTTACTGAAGATGAATGAATGTTGTAAATGCATCGAGCAGCAACACATGGACAACCTGTGCATTCCCATGTTAACGAATATGCCTTTTTTTTTTGCCTTGCAAGCATCATGTCTGACTGCCTGTGTTAATGTAAAAACTGCTCATTTCCATGACTTTTTAGTCCCGATGCACACCTCTAATCTGAGACACATCTGCTGTGAATTTGAACTGGGGGCAGAAATGCATAAATCTCTGTCCATTTGTCTTGAACCATTCTGTTTTCATCAAAACTCTTCTTTCTGACCTCTTTAGGTCTCTGTACCTGACAAGCCACCTTCAGCTACGACCAGTTTTTTTTGTTTTTTTTTTAAGGCTGCATGAATTGGCTCTGCTACAGTATTTTTTGACTGCTTGGTTCGATCTGGTGAAATACGATTCTGGGTTTGCGTCTGGTCCATGGTCCACCAGTTGATGACCCCTGATCTATACCCAAGTAAATTGTCTACGAGGTGATAGGGATGATTTGCGGCCTCAGAACACCATCAAAGATTGTGCCATTAGTCTGGAGGCAGTGGATGCAGAGCTGAAGTCATAATTAATCAGAGCGGAGGTCTGGGAGTAGAGATGATGAATAATTCACTGCAGCTCCAGCACTCTCGCACAAAAGCAGTGAAAGAGCTGTGATTGACAAACTGCCCATGCATTTCAGACACCTCAGCTGAAACACGGAGAGGGCAGCATGGGGGAATTGGCTCTCCAAAATAACCAGAATTCATTAGACCTTTCATGGTATGAAATGGCACTCTGAACATGTTCTCGCCACCAGACATAGTTATTCAGTATATACAATTGCAAGAAAGGTCTTCGAGGGAATTGGCATGCCAGATGAATAGCGGTGGCTGAGGAAGTCATGTTCCTGCCTGACCTGCATTTGAAGAGCAGAAGCAGAGCGTGAAGATCAGCAGGGACTTTGCCTCAGCACGCACGCATGGCAGTGCCCGGGTTGTTCAGGTGCTGTCCCCGTCACATGGCCTGTGTCTGCTTCTGCTCGACAACAGAGCCTGCTCGTAAAACTAACAAGATTAGAGCGTCATCTTGCTCTATCCCATAAATGTATCATCACCCTGGCAACTGGAATCTGTTGCTATACAACATATGGCTCTGAAAAAACATCTTCTCTGAAGGTAATGATCAAATCAGTGTATGCAGTAGGCAAAAATTGACCGAATACTTGGAAAATAGTTTGGCAGCCGTTTGTATGGAATGATTTTCCTGTCAAAAATTCCTGTCAGTTGAATTGAATCTAAATACAGTGATTAAATGATCATTTTATAAACTGCAAATGCATTTTACATCTATATAATGTTCATGTTGGATAAATTAATCCCAAATTATATGTGTGAAAAATGATTAAGCACATGTTATGCTGACAACGTAGACAATTACAGCTCACAGGGTTTGATGAACTTTTCACTCTTGTCACAATTTGAGAGGCGGAGCCAGGTGTATGGCTTAAAGAGCAGAGGAGGTGGAGCCAGATGCTGCACAGAGCTGATAGGTTGGGGCGAGGTGGCTGCAGAGAGCTGAATGGGTGTGGCCAGGTGGATAGCTCCAGATGGGTGAGGGGGCAGGGCTAGATGGCTGCGTAGAGCTGATGGGGTGAGGGTAGGTGGCTGCAGAGTAGCGGTGGTAATTTCAATTCATCCCAGTGACTCAAATCTTTTGATTCCATTCACCAAAAAAGATTATCTCAGATTGGTTCACTGATTTGTTCAGTGACCCTTTCCGTAAGTTACATCACTGAATGCCAAGGTTTGGGGAATTTATTTTCAAGATAGACATTTCAGTCATTGCAGGTTAGTTTTGAGAGAGTGGTCACGAATGAGGATACAAATGTAATTTTTATATGCGTGTATGAAGTAGTGGTGGTGTCAGGGTTCAGCAAACAGAGGAGGTAGAGCCAGGTGACTGCAGAGGGTGCAGGGCCGGGCGGATGGCTCCAGAGACCTGTGGGATGGGGCCAGGCAGAGTTTCCAGAGTGCTGAAGGCTAAAGTGAAGAACTGACGGGTGAGGCCAGGGGATTAAAAAAAAACCCGTATGAGTTGCTGCTACAAACCCTGTCAAAACTCTGCACATAATTTGGTAAATTTGTAAAAATGAGGTGTAAAGGACATGTTGAATATGGGAATAATGTCACATGAGAAGTGTCCAGTACAATACTGTGGATTTTTAATTGATAAAATTACAATTTCGACATTGTGTTCAGCTGCTAATTATTTCTGACAAGACCAGTCTGTATGAGTGTGTAAAAAAAAAACCCTCCTTTTTGCTTGTGTGTGCTTTTTTGCAGACTGAATGTTGCTGATTTAGTGCAGTGTTCCTCATCAGTGGCCTAGTTTGCATTAATCACGGTGATATTTGTTAGTTTTTCTAGTCACACATAGGAAGCAGACACAGGCATGTTTGGACTTGTCACCAGGATAATGACAGGTATGTGGCTAGCAGGCCAGGAGAGTGTAAAAGTGCTATGATTGAAATCAAACACAAGTGATTTGTCAGCTTGCGACACCTCTGGGAACATGGTATGAAGAGGTAATAACTCACCCTCAGCTCGGTTACATAGGCAAAATTCATCATAGCCAGTTTTCAATCTCCACAAGCATAAATTTGGTAAGTATAAAAACACAAACTCTGCATTGCTTTCCTACACATATGAAAAAGTGGAAAAAGGTGGAATTTGATGTGTGCAATCATTGATATGATGAGGCTTTCTGTTTTTTTTATTTATCTGAGATTAATGGAAGGAGTCTCCAGTGGCCATCACAGGATACTCTTCAGGACAGCAGAAACTGTGTCTTTTGTCTTATTAAATTCAGGAGAGGTACAACAAGAGGCTGGTGAGGGAACAAGTGTTTATAGATGTTATAATGTAAATAGTAACCGGGACTAACTTGTTTCGTCATGAGGTTGGACATGGCAGAGGCATGCTTGAGCAACACCTTAAAAAAAAAAAAAAAACACCAGACAGTGCATAATGTGTATTCTCTGGAGCACTACCTTTAGTTCCAGCATCTTTCTCTAGTGAACTCCTGTCATGATTTTTTATTTGTACTGTCACGACGAATCATGTCTCTCTTTCTCTCCATTTCATCTTGCCTCCACTGTAGCTGCAGCTTGAAGGATGTTCTCCTCGGTGAAGGCCTTTGAGGGGCAGCAGTATTCGGCGCTGAAGAAACAGTGCCTGCAAAGCGGGACCCTGTTCGAGGATCCGTTCTTCCCCGCTGTAGATGACTCGCTGTTCTATCAGGGGAACCGTATTGGCCGTGTGCACTGGAAAAGACCTGGGGTGAGTTGCACGCCTGAGTTTTTCACATCTACTGTACGTGCAGGATTTCCATGAGAGAAAAGAATCTCCAGCTCACCGAACAACTTGACTTCGAGTCGCTGATTTTAAAGCATGCTGCGTTGCTTAAACTCTCATTTAGTGTACACAGTTGGTGAGCTGTGTTCAATTTATTCTCGTCCCATGGTGTTTTTTCCCCAAGGACAGAGGGCTGTGGAAGAGTGTTTGAGAAATGGGGGACTGTTACATGAAGCATTTGATTCATGTCCACTTTTTACTTATCTAATCAAAATGTTTGACCTTTTGTTATAGGTGTCAGAGGAGGGGGGGCTTGTGAAAGGCTCCCATTAAGCATCAGAGGTTTTTATGCACCACTGGGAGTAAATGTTTGTGCTTGATATTAATGTATATTCTGAATTATTTCTTTAGTGTTTTTGTGGCTATTTCAGCAAGTAGTTATTGCTCATATGTTGTAACTAATGCTGGTTACCACACCAGAAGGTTGTCTTGCTATTTTCTTTGCAAAAACCTGGTATAATACCAATGATACCTGGTGTGATGTACTTTCAGGGAGAATATAACTTAATTCGAATCTTTGTTACCTGATTCAGGTAAATCAATTTTGACTATGATTTCAAAATCCTCTCAGAAATCCTGTTGATTCATGTTGGTTAGCTAGTGTTAGCAGTCAGTATTACAGCCATGTATTAACATGACTAAAAATCCTTAGCAGTTAGCAGTAAATATTTAAAAAAAAATTTGACTACAAAACCCTCTCAGAAATTCTGTCAAGTTGTTAGTCAACTGTGAAAAACCCCCAGATTTTATTCTGTTTAAGAGTTTTTTGTTTTGTTTTGAAGTATTAAAGAGAACTGGTGAGAACTAAATTGTTTAATGACACAGCTGTAATTTTTTGTATGAATGAAATAATGTGCTTACTTTACAAAGGTTAGCCACGCTTGTTGTGTCATCAATCCTCTTGAGGTATTATGACCTGCAAGCAAAGCGACAAGTCTAAATAATACACTAGCGGCCTATAAATGCACATGTACACACATTAATGACCCTGCAGCTAAAAGAGAAGAGATGGTAAATGCAGATCGTTCTCCTCAGCCTACAGTGCCCAGGGGCAGGCTAAATGTCAAAACTGTCCAAGTCAGTCATCCCTCAATCTCACTCCGTCTGCAGCTCTTCTGTCCTGGAACGCTGCCCGCTCTGGAATCTCTCTCTCAACACACACACATATACTCACGGGGACCCAACGGAGTGTTCTTCCTCTGCCCCATCATTATTTATCACTGCTAAAATGGAGCCAGTCGGCGTGGCTGCTTTTCTCGGCTAGGAACAGTTCTGTACGATCATGAATATAACTTTAAAGTCCTCTCAGAAATCCTATCAGGTTTTTAGTTTTAGCTAGCTAGCATTAGCAAGATTACAATATTACAAACATTTATTAAACAGACTAAAATATCCTCTCAGAAATCATGTCAAGTAGTCAGCTAGCAAGGATTATCAGGAAATATAACAAACATTTATTAAAAAGACTAGAAAATTCTCTCAGAAATCATGTTGCCTCATGTTAGCTAGTGTTAGCAACAAATATTACAAACACTTATTGAAATTGCGGGAAAAAAAATTCTCTCAGAAATCCTGTCAAGATTTTAGTTTTAGCTAGCTAGAATTAGCAGGATAACGATATTACAAGCATTTATTAAACAAACTAAAATATCCTCTCAGAAATGATTTTGTTAGCTTGTAGTCAGCTAGCAAGGATTAGAAGGAAATATCACAAACATTTAGTAGAAAGACTAGAAATTCCTCTCAGAAATCATGTTGCCTCATGTTAGCTAGTGTTAGCAACAAATATAACAACTATTTATTAAAATTACGGAAAAGAATTCTCTCAGAAATCCTGTTGTTTCACTGTTAAGTAGCTAGCATTCTCAGTAAAAATTACAAGCATTTGTTAAAATGACTAAACAAATCTCAGAAATCAAGTAGTCAAGTAGGGTGTAACACAATACCATCGTCTGGATCTCTATCTGTTTAGTGCACAAAATATCCACACTGTTTTCGTATTTAAGCTAGAAGTGGCCCTGGAAAAACATTCTGGGAACATTCTGAAAAAACAGAGCTGCTGGAAGACATTATTATTCACAAACTGTAACAACAAATAGCAATTTGCAGAACATAACTTTATTCAACTCCTGGACCAGATACTCTCCGGAATTTTCAGTTTAATGTGACTGAGAGCTAATTATGTTTCAAAGCAGTGATGTCTTTCCAAAATCGAGGCTACAATTGACAACAATAGCCATCTAAAAATATTTTACCGGATTTACTTAATTTTCTTTGGTTTGTAGAAAGATCATAAAAGTTCACAGGACATGCAGTCAGACTTTACTAGAAAGCTTTAAGTCCTTTTAAGCTGCATTTCATTATAATGACTATGAATTTCAGAGAAGATTTTTTTTTAATCATGATGAAGAGCAATCATGAGAATAAAAACAATGAGAAATATGCACAGTGAAAATTAATTAAATAATTATTTTTCGACACCCCCACAGAGATACCACTCTAAAGTCATATAGCACATGACCTATGTGAGCTATATGGACCAGAGCCTCAGTAAATGAAAGTATATTTCAGAAATATGTATAAATAGTTTTAGTTTGGAGTTCAGTAAGGCAGCGTTTAAGCTGAGTTAAAACCGAACAGTGTACCTCTCATTCGTATAATGGTAATCAAATTGCTATTTGTTCTCTGACCAGGGTTGCCAGGTTCTGCACAGAATGTCTGCGTATTGCAGATATGTACTGCACAGCAGTAATTCACACCACTGTTAACTTGTTTCCCCTGAAAAGACTGAAGAAAAGAACCTGGCAACCTGGCAACTCTCCCCCTGAGCTTCTGTGAGCCATTCTTTAAGCTGTACTTTAAAGTAAAAACCTCTTGTGACTTTTGTGTTTCATCCTGGGGGATCTCAGTGCACACACCGAGTCTACGTCCACATTAATCCGGATAGATCTGAAAACTGCATTTTTGTTTTAGAACGCTGTCTGTCTACAGTGGCATTTTCAAACGTTTTCCAAAAATTACTCGTCCAGACAGAAACATCTGAAAACGCTTACATCCCTATACTGCGCATGCGTAAAAACGTAAGAAGCTTTGGTCTGCGTCATTTCCGCCAGGCGATTATTATCTTTCCATCTCTTTGAATTGATGCCAAGGTTGTACAAAGTGACATTAATCTTTAAAAACACTATCAACCTGGATAGCAGGCACAACAACTGCAGTACAACATTGTCCACCATCTTGTTTGTCTTGAGTTGACTGAGTCACATGACTGCATCACATGACTAAAAATGCATCATTGTTTTTGATTATCTTCGTTTTCTCAGTCCACACTACAATATGAAAACAGCATTTTCAAATTTATTCACTTGGGAGAGCGTTTTGGAAAAGCTCCGTTCTCCGTTCATATTCGTTTAGGACACATTATTTGTTCAATCCGAATAATGTATGAGTATTCAGTTACACCCCTAATGTCAGGTTACCTTTTTTAGTCAGCTAGCTAGGATTAACAGTAAATATTACAAATATTTATTGAAATGGCTGGAACTCACACACACACATACACACAGATACACACAGAGGACCCAGAGGAGTGTTCTGCTCCAGAGCACCCAAACTGGTGCTTCTGCAGACCTGATATTATTTATCACTGCTGAAATGGACCCTGACAGCATGGCTGCTTTTCTCAGTTCTGCAGTACAATTCTGCTACATCCGAACCCTCTTCAGCACAAAGAACAAAAAAAAAAAAAGTGGTACATGCTGTCATGCAATAAGAAATCTTTTTTTTATGTGTATAAGTCAGTAGGCTCCAGAGACAGCTGGTATAAATGGGCTAGGGCTAAGCTTTCCTTCTATTTAAAAGAAAAAATACATCAAAATTAGACATCCACACTGTCTTGTTTGCTGTTAAATTTTTTTTTGAGGTTTCTAGAAGTGAGAAAAGCACAACCAACAGTTGCAAGTAAAAATACAGAATGGTATGAAGAAATGAGGCTGGACCTGATTTCTTTCTAGCCCAGTCTGTAGATTCATACAGCCTATCAGTGACAGTAGTGTCAGGTGAATACACAGAGTAAAAGATTTTGTGTGCACTGGGATACATTTAAGTCCGCTTCTCCAACCCCTTCGTAGCACATCAGCTGTGATGAAGAAGATGCATATTAAATACAATAACAGCTGTGATAAACATGAACAAGGTGACCTACTTTCTCCATCACAAATGGTTCTGCTTCTCTGTCTTTCAATAAGAGTGTTCCTAGGTGTAACAGTTTTATGCTTATGACGAGACCCCATGATATAAGGCTCAATCATAATGGTGTCATAATAGTAACACCAACTTACTGATCGGCAGTAGAATTTTTTTTTTGTGTTCACATTTGATACTGTGACCCTACTGTGACTGACGAGGTCTGCCTGTAGAAGTTGTCTTTTGAGTTCAAATATGAAATGTGGGCATGCATTGAGGGTCATAGATTAGACATTTTTGGGCTTTTTTTTTTTTTTGCAGACAGTGACCCTTTAAAAAATTCTTATAGACCTTATAGGAGTTTTATTAATATATGCAAACTATTCAAGTATTAAGCACTTTAGGCTAATATGTATAATCAAACCACTTCAGTTTTGTTAACACCGTCTTGCTTGTGAAGCACTGAAATAAAAATTCTTGGAATATACTGAACTGAAAGTGGAAATTTTCTGTTAAATGAATTGCCAGGAGTATAAACCGATACAAATCAATAATGTCGATCCATGAGAAATGCGAGCTACTTAGCTAGCGCTTAATTAGCAAACAAACTTTTTTGAGATAGACATGAAGAATATGGAGGTTTTCAAATTCCAACTCATGAATATTCATCGACTGTGTCTAATGTAAGTCATTTCGATTATTTTAATGGTACTTCAGGGATACTTTAGACATACTCATGCATCTCTCTGACAGGATATCTTTACGAACAAGTTACGTCTTTGAGTGCAAAACGACATTTGAGCCCGTAAACGTGCCTACTTAGAAAAATCTAAAGCTCATGGCTTTGAGTTCATATATGGGTTTAAAGACACACAAGTCATAGCGAGTGAGCAATAATGGCCTACATGTTAATGATGATGAGCTGTTCATTTTTGTCCCCTTTTGAGTTAATGTTCTTCTTTTTTTCTCTCTGAGGTAGTAAATTGAAGTGGGGTCCATGTTTGGCTCTTGAATTATGAAGTGTCCACAAATCATGCTTTACACTTTTAGCACCCGAACTAATCTCACCAGCTCTCGTTTGTCTTTGTCAGTCCCTCTCTTTCTCTCTCCCTCTCCCTCTTTCCGTCTCTCTCTCTCTCTCAGTTGATGGGAGCAATACATGACAAGCTTTAAAAAAAAAAAACAATGGCGGTCTAGTCCACACCAACATGGTTACATCTCAAAAAAAAACCATCTTTTTTTTATCCGTTTTGTCTTTCCATCCACGCATCCAGTGCGTATGCTCAGCAAGTCATTTTCTGTTGTTTTCATGTTTCACTGTGGATGAGAAACGTTAGGAACTGTACTGAAAGTGTGTCTATATAAAATGGGGTATACCTATGTTAATGTTGGCCAGACTTTCTTTGTTTTTTTTTTCCTTTTTTTTTTAAATCCTGTACACTACAGCTCCCATCATCATCCTCCTTTCTGCAAGAAAAGAAAGATTGCAATCAACAAATAAAACACTTGGGGCATGCTGTTATTGGAAAATAACCAACAACAGTGTGGTTTGATGCAGTCTGATGAGTTAGTGTTACCACCCCAAAGTTTATTCTCCAATAACAGCACATCCCAAAGTGTTTTATTCTTTCTTTAACTAAATAAATTTTGCATGTAAGTGAACAATATTTAAGGTCTAGTGTTAACTAAAGGAGATGAGCTGCAGCAGTGTGTGATGGTTTCCATAAAACCCTGTGTATATCCCAGTTGGGGGGCCACAACACAAGGATCATGCCTTATTAATACTGTGTGTGGCTGCACTTAATTTTCTCGTCCCCTCAGCAATATTCTCGTTGCCATGCCTCACTAAGTCGTGGCTACATATAATTCAAAATTTCCACACAAACAATAGAAGAAACTACAGCCAGGTCCATAAATATATGGAGAGTGACACAATTTTCATAATTTTGCCTCTGTACACCACCACAATGAATTTGAAATGAAGCAATCAAGATGTGATTGAAGTGTAAACTTTCCGTTTTTAATTCAAGGGGTTTGACAGAAATACTGCATTAACCTAAAAGCTATTCCTAAACGGTTAATGCGGTATTTTTGTTAAACCACTTGAATTAAAGCTGAAAGTCTACACTTCAATCACATCATGATTGCTTCATTTCAAATCCATTGTGGTGGGGTACAGAGGCAAAATTATGAAAATTGTGTCACTGCCCAAATATTTATGGACCCAACTGTATTTAGCATTGTTCTAACAAAATATAATAAAATCTCATTACAACTACTTTTTACTAGAGAATCTATAAAATATAGAAAATGAAGCTTGCTGCTGGAGAAATAAGGTTGAGAATAGTAATGGCAAAATAAAATACAAAACAATATCTCTAACGTAACAAATGTCTTAAATTTTTTCTAATTTTAATGAAGGGTGCCAAAATTTCTGGAATGCAGAAGTATGTATTTCGATAATAATTTAGCAGCACTCACTTTTGCCTGGACTTGTGCCCCACCATTTTATTCACGTTGCCTGTTGCAATTATGACATAATCATTTTTTGTCTCCTGCAGCAAAGAAAACAGCGAGACAAACATCTGGAGTAATCAAGGCTTTACAGCTAGGCACAGTCAAGAGCAATTTTAGCTGTTAGAAATGTAACTGTAAGAGATGCTAAGCAGCCTGTGTTACTAAGCAAAATTGCTAGTTGCTATGCGTGTATTATATCAAAGCACAGCAATCCCACCAGATTGAACATCCTGTATTTTATCCCTTTAATCAGACAGACAGAAGGACTGAGGCTGCCGTCAGCATTCCTCCATCGTGTCGTCTTACGCAGTGCTCAGGAGAATAATGTCTGCACACATGAAAATGTGTCCCCTCCACTCATTTCGAGCAAGAGATGAGAGAGGCACGACATGAGGATCATTTCTGCTGCAGCCCTGCCAGCTTTTCAGCTTTTCATTTCTGCTGCAGCCCTGAATTCAGGGTTAAAATGGGACTTCGATTGGTTTGGCTTTGTGTCTCAGCTCTCAGAAAATGGCCTAGCAACAGCTCCAGGAGCACAGCAGTTCATCAGCGAATAGAATTCAGCAAGAAGTTCTGGATTGGTGTGTGTGTGTGAGTCTGCCTCATGATGAGGAGGTGGCATTAATGAACAGAATCTACAAGATTAAACCGAACATCTTAAAACTGTGATTTAAAAATGTGTGTGTTTATGATACGGTTTGCATAGACTGGGTGGACTAATCCATTCACTAGTGACGGCTGTGGGCAAGTAAGCAGGCTAAATGTACTTTGTTAGTCTGAAAATACAGTATTTCTGACTAGATGGAGCCAATTTTGCACTCAACTACATTATGTAAGACTACACTGGGAAATGTCTTTTTTTAGTTTCTTTATTGGACTGTGAACACTTGTTTATCAGTTTGTATGAAATGTAGAGCTGTGCACAAGGCAGTTTTTTTTTTTTTTTTTTAATCCCACTGCCGAAGGAATTCCTCCTGGTTGTTTCTGTTGTCTTTTAAAGCTAAATAAAATGCAATAAATAAAATCCTTGTACTGTAGCATAGTGGACAAGCGCTGTGAGAAAGAGCACATTCAGTGACATGGGTTGCATGTCACTATCCAATCTTACTCAGCCAGCTTAGTAAGAGGCTGATCCAGACCCGTTCTTAGATGTTACTGAGGTCGGAGATCATGTGGTTCAACTCCCAGGTCATCATCAGCCTAGAAAAAGCACCCAGTGAAACCTGGTCATTGAGCTGTAAGGAGGGCTCTGTTGATGGACATGAGCTTCCATGCTGCGCAGTCTCGGTTTGAGAATCAGTGATTTCAGCCGAGCTGCCAGGGCATCCAAGTCCATTTTAAGGATTGGGACACTGATAAACAGCTTTATTTTTAGCACATTTATTTATTTGTTTGTTTGTTTACCAGTAAACAGTGGAAATGAAATTTTTAGCCCATCTATGGCTGTTACCTGAAGTGCGGGCTGATCCGTTATTTATGTTTAATCAGTATCTAACTGCACTAATAAAATAGCTGAAACATAGTGATATCCCATGGAAAAGACAACTAGTTGACTACTTTTTCAAAATACTGGTCGACTAGTAAAAAATGAATAGTCATGCAATCCCTAGTTCAGGGAGACGGCTGTTCCAGTGTCCTACTGCATGACCTTATGAATTTAAATAGAATACAAAGATACCAACTTTATTTTCAGAGAAGAAATTAAACATTTAACAGGATACCCTATATGGCCAAAAGTATGTGGACAGCTAACCATCATAATTGTATGCGCTTACTGAACATCCCATTCCAGAGTTTGTAACCCTTTTGCTGCTATACCAGCCTCCACTCTTCTGGGAAGGACTTACGCTGGATTTTGGAACGTTGCTGTGGAGATTTTTGCTCATTCAGCCACAAGAGCATTAGTGGAGACAGGTACTGATGTCGGGCGAGGACGCCTGGCATGCAGCCAGTGCTCCAATTCATCTTAAAGGTGTTAAATGGGGTTGAGGTCAGAGCTCTGTGCAGGTCACTCCAGTTCATCCACACCAAGCTTGACAAACCATGTTGTTGGACCTTGCTTTGTGCACAGGGGCATTGTCAGGGGCAAGTGCTGTGTGATTGCCTTTAGTGCAAGCAGCCTTCAATGAACTTAAACTTACCCCTGAAAGATATCGCTAACTAGCTAACTTGAAACAAACTCAGCAAAACAGAGAAGAGCCCATGTACACTGTGTACAGATGACATTTTTAGCATGTTTAAATGGTGTAATAAAAAAAATTCACTAAATGAATCAGTGATTATTTCCCTACTGGTTTTAGTATGACGATAGATCAGTCGAGTGAAGAGACAACGATAAGGCTAGTGTTTAAATGACATGAGTGAGTTTTACCTCAGGTGATGAGACAGAAACTGATGTGGATGTTGCTGATAATCAAAGTGATAATTAACGTTTCCTATTGTAAACTTAATATTTCAGTTTGTCAGTTGTTTTTCCATGAGTAGATTTGGTTATAAATGGAGAGGTATGTAGTGCAGCTTTCAGTCAAATTGAAATGAATTTTCTCTCTTTTCATTTTTAACAGTAACCAGACTTCAATGCTACTTGATATTTTTCTTGTGGTTGAGATACTGTACATGCAGAAGAGAAACATATTTCAGTCAAGGAAAGTCTGTAGTTCTGCAGAACTGTATATAGTAGAAAATGTTAAAATTTCATCATGTGATGAGTTTTTCCAGGTCGCCACCCAAATCTCAACCTGTTAACAAACCATTAATTACATCTGTGCCGTTCTAAACCTCCACCCCCTTACTGCATTTTATCTTTTCATCTGGCAGACAAAACATCCAAGGATGATGTCATGGTTCTGTGGCCGAGTTATCTTTTACAGCGCGGTTAGGAGAACGACACACACCCACAAAAATACAGTCAGTAAGTCAGTCATAAGTATTTGGACAGTGACACCATTTTCGTAATTTTTGAAGTGTAGACTTTCAGCTTTCGTGGCCTAATGGTTAGAGAGTCTGACTTGTAACCCGAAGGTCGTGGGTTTGAGTCTCAGGTCTGGCAGGGATTGTAGGTGAGGGGAGTGAATGACCAGCGCTCTCTCCCACCCTCAATACCACGACTGAGGTGAGACCCTTGAGCAAGGCACCGAACCCCCAACTGCTCCCCGGGCGCCGCAGCAAAAAAGGCTGCCCACTGCTCCGGGTGTGTGTTCATGGTGTGTGTGTGTGTGCGCACTTGGATGGGTTCAATGCCGAGCACAAATTCCGAGTATGGGTCACCATACTTGGCCACAAGTCACTTCACTTCACTTCACACTTTAATTCAAGGGGTTTAACAAAAATATTGAATTAACCATTTAGGAATTACAGCCATTTTTTGCAGAGTCCCTCCATTTTCACAGGCTCAAAAGTAATTGGACAAACTAACATAATCATAAATATTGAAATATTTTTAATACTTGGATGCAAATCCTTTGCAGTCAATGACTGCCTGAAGTCTGGAACCCATGGACATCACTAAATGCTGAGTTTCCTCCCTTGAGATGCTTTGCCAGGCCTATGTGAAAAGCATGCTTAATTGGGTTGAGGTGATCGTACATTTAAGAACATTTAATTTCTTTGCCTTAAGAAGCTCTTGAGTTGCTTTTGCGGTATGTTTTGGGTCATTATCCATCTGTACTGTGAAGCGCCGTTCTATCAGTTGTGCAGCATTTGACTGAATCTGAGCAGAAAGTACAGCTCTATACACTTCAGAATTCATCCTGCTAATTTTTTTTTTTTTTAGCAAAGTCTAATCTGGCCTTTCTGTTCTTGAGTGTTACCAGTGGTTTGCAGCTGTATTTAAATTCATGAAGGTGTCTCTCAATTGTAGACTTTGACAAAAATACACCTACCTCCAGAGTGTTCTTGACTTGGCTAGATGTTGTGCAGGGGGTTTTCTTCAACAAGGAAAGAATTCTGTGATCATCCGCTTTAGTTGTCTTCTGTGGTCTTCCAGGCCTTTGATGTTTCTGAGCTTGCCAGAGCATTCCTTCTTTTTAAGAACATACCAAATTGTTGATTTGGCCACTCCTAAAGTTTCTGCTACCTCTCTGATGGGTCTCTCTTGTTTTTTCAGTCTAGTCATGGCCTCCTTCTTTTGCATCGACACCTCTTTGGACCACATATTGAGAATTCCCATGAACATCTACCAAATGCAAATTCAATGCATGGAACCAACTCCAGACTTTTTATCTCCTTAATTTGTCATGAAATAACAAGGAAACAGACCACACCTGGCCATGAAACTGCTTATTGGTCAAATGTCCAATTACTTTTGAGCCTGTGAAAATGGAGGGACTCTGAAAATAATGGCTATAATTCCTAAACAGTTAATTCAATATTTTTGTTAAACTCCTTGAATTAAAGCTGAAAATCTACACTTCAAACACATCTTGATTGATTTCTTTTCATATCAAATGTGGTGGTGTACAGAGGCAAAATGTCAAAAATTGTGTCACCGTCCAAATATTTATGGACCTGACTGTATATATATATGTTCATATCCTGGCTTTTATGATGAATCAGAGAGCATCACAGCATTACTGCCTCTCTCTTATTCTCTCTCACGCTTATTCATTTTCCTACTCTCCTCAAATAGTGTCTGCAACACAAGTGCTATTGATCATTAATTCAATGTAAAAGGCGTAAAGTGCTCAGATGGGTTTTTATTACATTTTGGCTAAGTCCATCAGTCATGAAGAGTACAAATGATTGTCAGAAAGGAAAAAGAAATTGCTCAAGTTCAGTTCGTTTATTAAGCCCAATCAATGAAATCGACTGTTTCTGAAGCACCCAACATTGTGACATCTACTGAGTTAAACATTCTTGTACCATGAACTCCACATCAGAGTCACTCACCGCGTTTTTAAAAAGTGATTATTTTTCAATATTAGAAAAAGAAAAAAACAAAAACCAAACAAAAACATCAGTGGATCTGACACACACTGAAGACTTTTTCAGACCTCTCCTCGCCTTTTTTTTTTTTTTTTTTTTAAGACCAATGCCCTTGACATTCTAAGTAACTTTTTTTGGCTTTACCATGTGGCTTTTTTTTTTTTTTTTTTAAATAATTTAATTTAATTTAATTTTTTTTTTTCACTTTATTTGACTCTACTTTTCTTTTTATTTTACTTTACATTATTTTATTTTATTTCATTCCTTTTTTCCTCTTCTCCCTATGCCCTTAGGTAAAGTATAAATAAATATATAAATATAAAGAATAAATAGAATTTTCAAGGAAAAAAAACAGCACCAGCAGCAATGTTTTTTTTTTTTTAAAACAGCCGCTTCTCTTTGGAGTTCAAGTCATGTGCTGGCAGTTGAGGAAAAAATGCCTAGTGTAAAAGCAGCCTTAAGGTAGATAGTTTAATAAAAAGATGTCAGTTCTTTTACTCAGCGTCATAAATCATCATAAATATTTTTTGTTGCATTGTGGGTGTGTTTACAGGTTAGAGTATTTTCACTCGATTACAACTGCGCTAAATGAGAAAAGCAACATCGCTGTGAGAAGATGACATGCTGCACAGGACGGAAAATCACTCATGCAGTGTGAATGTAAATATACATGTGAATGTGTGAGTGTGTAAGATAGGAAGACCCCACACGGTACGACTCAGCTGGTGAGCGGCAGAAAATAAAGGTGTGGGTTTTCCCATGACATCATCACACTTCATCTTCACACACTACAGGAGTGCGGTGAAAAATGAAGTCTGTCTATTGGCCGATATGAGACACACATCGTCGGGCCGCTACGTACGGCGCACCTGCTGAGATCTGGGAAGCGGTTCAAATAGAGGTGTGTGTGTGTGTGTGTGTGTTTTTTTCCTGAGTGTGCATGCTTGTGTAATATAATAAGACTTGCCGATGCATTCTGTTGCAAAGGTCCAGTGTTCAGAGTTGATAATAAAAGCTTAATTTTCCTCCTGCGCTCATTTGTAGAGCCTCGTGGGGGTGAGTAGAGAGGGTAAATGAGCTGTAGCCTCACACACACACACACACACACACATCCCCACTGTGCACTTTGCCTGCTGCTTCTCTCAGCTCCATCTCTCTTAATGTCTCTGTCCCAGCCCTCCTGGCCTGAGTGTGTCCCTGCGCTGATGACACGGGCAGTGAAGAGCTTCGCTTTTCACTCTGCAAGATGTCCAGAGTCCTGTGATTTATTCACACTCACTGGGTCATCCACAGTCATAGTGCTTACAGGATTAATTAAAGGACTCGTTCATATGAAAATGAAATTTACACAATTTTCCTCTGAAACATAATCATTCAGCCAAGATATGTCTGGTACCAGATGTCTCCTGTATGAGTTTTAGCTAATAGCTAGCAAATAATAGAAGCTTATACAATTAAAAGAATACGCTGATGTTTTTTTTAACCAACACTATAGCTACCATATCAGTAGTGTATACCTGATTACCGCTGAAGAATTTCTGAGCTTGTAATGTTAAATTTCAGTTCATGTATTTTAAATAAATGTTTGAAATACATGAACGTATAATCCAGACCATAACACTTTAACAATATAAGGGTCTTGGGATGAGACAGATATGAGAGAAGTCTTACCAAAACCGTTTTATTGTTTTTTTTTTTATTTAATATTTCAACACTGGAGCAATCCAGTAAAAAGTAGTTCCAGTTACGTTACACTTTTCCTAAGGTTTTGTGGTATGCATACACCATCAGACACACATATAGGCTGCTGATATGTAACCACAAATTCATCTCTCTGAAAAAGTAGTCCCTTGTTTGGACTAAGCAATCATACAGATTTAGAGCTACATTTTTGGATGAAGAATCATGAAAGCGTTCTGCAAATATGCATAAATATACATAATTTGACAACCGCCCTTAGACTTTAGACCATTATGAGTTTTGTGTAAACAGGATTTTACAGTGTTAAAATGTTTGTTCCATCCATATGGCACAGGTGCTGTAGATAGAGATATATATATCTAGAGTAATCCTTTAATCTACTATTTTATTCTTGTAGGTATTTATAAGCTTTAAAATTTTTAGCTACATTAACCTGTATTTTAGAAGTAAGTGGTGTAAAATCTCTCAGTCCTTGGCCCGCTTAGTCTTTCTGTTTTGATAGTTATTGCTAAATCAAAACTGGTCATGTGGCTAACATAAGGAAAATGGGGTGAATGAACCAACACACAGTTTCAGCAGACCTTCATGTCATTACGTCTCATGAAATCATGTGGACTGCAGAGTTGAACCTCTAGACACAATTTATTTTTCATCTTCTTCCTCCTCGCACCGAGAAGAGATTTATGGTCTCCATCTCAGACAGCCATTTTATCTTCCTTTCCTTCTTTTTTTATTGCTTCTTTAATCCACGAGGAGGCTTCGCTGCTCTCGTGTGTTCACACAGCTGCTGCTATTCCTCACTCTCAGTGTTCTGTTCACACATTTACACTTTCTGACTGGTCGGTTTCTGTCTCTCTCTAAATCAGGAGCTGTGTGATGATCCTCACTTGTTCGTGGATGGGATCAGCGCTCACGACCTGCACCAAGGGCAGCTGGGAAACTGCTGGTTCGTGGCAGCATGTTCAAGCCTGGCCTCGCGCGAGTCTCTGTGGCAAAAAGTAAGTTTGTAGGTTTTAAGCATGGAAGTATTTTTTTTTAAATGTTACAAGCTTTAGTGAAGATTCAATTCCACTGGGTTTTCGTGATGTAATTTTATCTTTTTTTATGAGCTGGTTTTGCCATCTGCTAACGCCAGTGTTTTTAAATTGTTCAGTTTATTGCTGAATAATAAAAGATTTTGCACTCATGACCCTATATGTGAGAGATGTATCAATATCATTATTACAGATTATTCAACAGCACTATTGACAGCTGAAAGTCAAATCAGAGGTTAATACAGTATTAATGAGTTTGTTTTTCATTCCCAGGGACTTGTATAGCAGAAAATCTACATAATCTAAGATTCGTAATAAATGGATTTAAACATGTCTCATTTAACAAAAGAAAAAATATGATTGTTGATATGGTGAGGTTTTCTTTAAGACGTTTATTTTACATTTATGGACGGAGCCTCCAGTGTTAGCTTTGTATCAGTCAGTACATTTTCGTCCATGGGAAAGTTTTACACTTTGTATTTTAGGCTTGTGTATCATGGCATTTTCATCTGCTGTCTCTATGCTCCATGCCTCTGGTGGCTTCAGTACTGGCAGACTGTCATCATGCGGCACTGGCCTCATGGCTGAAGGCAGATTGGAATATTCAGTGGATTACTTCTTTTTAGCAGAGAAGACAGAGACATTGGTCAGACAGAAGTAACAGTCTGTTATATTATCCCTCTGCTCCCGCCATATCATTGGGACAGAAATTGAAAACCAAATATGGGCAGTTTCAGAAAAAACGGCAGATGAGAAAAAAAAATTTCAAAGCGATTTTCAAGCTCAGCAGCCCAAAATCCATAAGATACATTC
Source organism: Pangasius sanitwongsei (assembly GCA_037576675.1). NCBI lineage: Eukaryota > Metazoa > Chordata > Actinopteri > Siluriformes > Pangasiidae > Pangasius > Pangasius sanitwongsei. The sequence goes on along the minus strand of CM075017.1, from coordinate 9,491,041 downwards.
AGGAAGCCAAATCTATATTGTCTAGTTTTTTTAGCAATCCAAAACGGTATGCTTGTTACAAACATTGCCATCCATTATCAACACAGTAATAAAGATCATAATTAGTGAACACAAAGACATTCAGATGACATAAATAAAGACATCTATGTTCATGTTCATGGGGTATCTGTTTTTTTTTAAAGACATAGAAAAACAACATTCATAGTCAAATAAAACCCTTTAAATGTAATATGGACCCAAAAGATGCAGAGGCTGAATAGACCAAAAAAAGGTGTTGGAACACACAGTTTGCTGCATACGGGGCTGTGTAGCCACAGACCGGTCAGAATTCCCATGCTGACCCCCATCCACCACTGAAAGTGCCTACAATGGGCACGTGAGCATCAGAACTGGACCATGGAGCAATGGAAGAAAGTGGCCTGGTCTGATGAATCACATTTTCTTTTACATTGTGTGGATGGCCAGGTGCGTATGCGTTGCTTCCCTGGGGAAGAGATGGCACCAGGATGCACTAAGGGAAGAAGGCAAGCAGGCAGAGGCAGTGTGATGCTCTGGGAAACCTTGGGTCCTGGCATTCATGTGGATGTTACTTTGTCACGAACCACCTACCTAAACATTGTTGCAGACCAGGTACAGCCCTTCATGGCAACGGTAGTCCCTAATGGCAGTGGCCTCTTTCAGCAGGATAATGTGCCCTGCCACTGCAAAAACTGTTCAGGAATGGTTTGAGGAACATGACAAAGAGTTCAAGGTGTTGACTTGGCCTCCAAATTCTCCAGATCTCAATCTGTGGGATGTGCTGGACAAACAAGTCCGATCCATGGAGGCACCACCTGACAATTTACAGGACTTAAAGGATCTGCTGCTAACGTCTTGGTATCAGATACCACAGCACACCTTCAGAGGTCTTGTGGAGTCCACATCTCGACAGGTCAGGGCTGTTCTGGCAGCACAAGGGGACCTACACGATATTAGGCAGGTGGTTTTAATGTTATGGCTGATCGGGGTATATAACTTGAAATCACACAGACTTTCTCCTCAAGGATCTGTGATATAAAATACTCTTTCACAGATATAAAATATAAGGATATTTAGTTTTTTTTTTTTTTTTGGATGATGTGTGCTTTTTCGCACTGAATTAGATGCTTTGAATGAATTGTCATCAGTTATTTAATTATTCAATTATTGTTCTTTCACAGTAAATAAAGATTTTTTTTAGGATAATGGGTGCTCTTGCACAATGAATCGGATGCTTCGAATCCCGTGAACCCCCTTTCTGTCTTCTGGATGTATACCTTCAGGATGGATAGAAAAGGCTGCCTGCTTTTCTACTGTCTCCTTATGTCTTCTGTATGGATTGTCTGTGTCCATTCTTCCCACACAGTCAGGAGCCAGTGATGATTCAGTTTGCTTCCTGTCGAGATGCTCAGTGTACTTAAGGTAGGGACACTATAAATATGAGGCTGCTGGATTTGCAGAGTTCCGTCTATTTTAGCTCTTGTGATGGACACTTGTAATATCTTAAGACCATGAACCTCCACTGAATCCATTTTATATTCTATGCCCGTCTGGTTTCTTATACAAGACATTAGCCTAGAAGAAGTTTCAGCAAGAGCTTTGTTCCCTCTACAGTATTAGCTTTCAGCAAACTGCCTCACTGAGTCAGACACGTATACACTAGGGCTGAATTGTACAAACATTTCACAAGGAATGATGAGTGTTTTTTTTTTTTTTAAAGCTTAGCTAGTCAGGTTTTTCCCAAATGCCACTCAGTTGCAATGGGAAGGGCCCCAAACCCATTTCATAAGGAGAAGAAAGCCAATCCGTATGTGTAATAGTGTAATTAAGTAATAAAGAAATAATGTAGTGTAGGTATGGCAGGCAAGAATTTCAACACATTTCTCTGTACTGAGAATAGAGCAGTACTCAGAACTCATTTATAATGGAAGGCAGTTTTTGAAATGAATAATATATTAAAACTATATACCTTTCCTGTTAATTACACTGTGGCTAGGAAATGATTTCTATAACAGTAAAAGTAGGCTTGTCAACCATAGAAGCTCTGCATTATAACATCAGAGCATGCTGTTGATAGTTATAACTAAAAAGAGTAGTCTACTTTTTTATCATAATAAAAACAGCAAATGAATCAATCAATATATATATGTATATATATATATATATACAGTCATGCGAAAAAATTAGGACACCCCATTAAATATTCAGTTCTTTATTAAGAAATGTCAACATGTCAATTTCTGATCTT
>CM075017.1:9447629-9488675 GCA_037576675.1 Pangasius sanitwongsei | reverse complement strand
AAAAAGACTTTTCATTGGTTTTATTTGTTTAGTTATATTACTTGAATCTCCCAATATTGTTAAAATGAAGATCAAATTTCTATATGTTTAACAATGTTAAAAAAAACACAGGCTTTCATGGGGTGTCCTAATTTTTTCATGACTGTGTATATATATATATGTATGTATATATGTGTATGTATAAATATATATAATATATATTTATTTATTTATTTATTTATGAATATGGAATGATTGACAGTTGTGCAATTGTTTTGTACACTCCGATATTAACTGGAAGCCCCGCCCCCTTTCCCTCATCTCACATTAGTAATCTTTTGGCTGGTAATCTTTCAACTAGACTTTTTTTTTTCCACTTTAAAGATGCGGCACGCAAGATTTCGGCTATGGTAAATGTAGTGTTTCGAGTTCTTTATTATGAAGTACAATGTTCGACTTAACTACAGTTAACTACATTTATGTAGAAAGTGCTGCCAAAAACTTTAGCCAAAAATGGGCAGAAAAGGCAAAGAGGAAAATCTTGACCAAATTAAAGATTAAATTGGCCCACAATGAAGTGTCAGATTGAACACTTTGTAAATAATGTTAATGCTGATGATAATTAGAAAGTGATTAAAAGGAATTTGCTCTCCAGTGCTGCTCAGCGGTCAAACATGTTCAAACAAACTGAGCAGCAGGTCAGCAGTCAAAAAATGTCAGCCATGTGGAAACATTTCACGTGTTCTACATTTTACGTGTTCTGCAAAGCTGTTTGTAAAAGGATTATATCCACACACACACGCACCATGCACCCCTCTCCTCTCAGATTAATCCCTTAGTATATGGGATGCTATCAGTTTATACGCGAGGGGTCTGATGGATGTAATAATGAAAAAGGGGATGTATGTGTAACCAAATTCACATTGCACTTTTGGCTGTATGTGTGCACAGTATGAAAACAAGCTTCCTCTCTGAAGACAATTAAAAACTTAACCAGGCATTTCAGACAGCAATGATGTTAAATCTAAACAAGTTTTAAGACCAGCAGTGCTGCGCACAGTGGAAACGTTGATGCATTTTTGAAGAATGTCACTCGCACTAACGGTTGGAGCATGTACTTGTGGCAATAGACCTGCTGTTCATCGAGCAATTACCACAGAACTGTGCTTGAAATCCAATCTCTGTGCTGTCTCAGAGGAGCTCCATCTCAATGAAACAGCTCCTCCACGCCTCCTAAATCACTATGTCCTTCCAGCACGAGCTGTTATCATTTTGTAAACGGCTGCTCGTCACGCTCGTCCTACAGTTCCTCCGGTGCAAGCCCCGAGCCTCGCAGCATGCCAGTCAGAGGCGAGTTAAATTGGAAACCTTGATTGGCATGGCCCCTCCCCACAGGAAACGGGTCCCCAGCCAAGTTGCATGCGTGAACAAATCATGTGGCAGGCCACTGTTAAACATCAGATCTAAAAATAAAACCAGGTCCATTTTTGGAAAGCAATAACAATTATTTGAATTCTATGACTGCGATAAATTATCTCAGCCTTTTTTTAATTTAAGTGTAGAACAACAGGATCTGTATCTCTCTCTCTTTCTCTCTCTCTCTTTTTCAGGTTATCCCTGACTGGAAAGAACAGGAATGGGATCCGGAGAAACCAGACTCTTACGCAGGAATCTTCCACTTCCGCTTCTGGCGCTTTGGTGAATGGGTGGACGTGGTGATCGATGACCGCCTGCCCACGGTGGATAATCAGCTGGTGTACTGCCACTCAAATGACAGCAATGAGTTCTGGAGTGCCCTCGTGGAGAAAGCTTATGCCAAGTATGCACTTCAGTTAATAATCAAACATGATTAAAGGTAACAAAGGTTATAAAAATGTATTGTTGGCTAATTAGCTTAATCTCACACTGAAATAGAATAATTAGAATAAATTTACTTTAGATTTCTCTCATATGCTCAGCGCAAGATTAAGCTACATACTCATTAACAAAGACATTTCTCGTAACCTTTTTCAAACTCTTTTCAGAAAGGGTGCCAATAGTTTTGGACCTGAGTGAAGAACCACACTTCCCAATTCTTTACAGCAGATAGCATCGTAGTAATGGCACTACTATGAATTATATCGTTGATCTAGCTAATGTTTTTTGTTGTACTCTGTCAAATTTTACAATACAAACACAAAAATGGTTCCAATGGTCACAACTGCGAGTAAGCGTTAAGTATGTAATAATAATAATAACATGTTATCTTTATTGGTGTAACATTTTATAAACAATACATACAGTGTAAATCAGTTGTCACATCACTGAGAAACCTCTACTTTTTTCGTCTATTTAATAAATATGTAAATGAAAGATCTTCCTTTAAACATACGCAAACACAGAATACAGTTTATAGCAAGTGATCATAATCCATAACCACATACACTCGTATGCAGGTTACATCAACTATGCAAATGTACACACACACACACACACACACAGTTATAGCAAGTGATCTTTGGGAATGAAATCTCACTCCCCTAACTGAAAGCTTTACTGTTCTCATGATTTCATTCAGAGTGATCCCACACAGGCCAAAATGACAGCATTAGTCATGTTTTCTATGAAAAAAAAAGTTTTTACACCTACACCTCCAGCAGCATATTTAGATTTTAATATATTTACCTCCAGTTCCACAGCAGAGCTCATACACAGCAAAACGCTGATAGCTGGTGAAGAAAAAAGAAATCAATAATGGTGGACCCACCAGTTTAAAAACAAAAATGATGGTGGACTCTGTGAATCTGTGGAATCTGATCTGGGTGGAAACCAGAATACTAGCTATGCAGGAAAAGCTCATTTGAACTAGTTAGCAATAGATTATATGTTATGAATCTATAATATTGAAATGGGTTGAAAAAATCAGTATAGTTTGCAAAATTGCTTACAAATAAAAACATACAATTGTGATATTGTGTATTCATTCCAGTTTCTGTAAAAACCCAAAATTAGATCTGGTGCAACCAGTTGCCATGAAGTAATCAACAGATAATCAATGAGTAAGCTTAAATATGTCTTGTAAATGGAAATGGGCTTATTGTTTTTTTTTTTTTTAATAATATAAAGTAAAATAAAACTCTGAGTTCCAACATTTAACATCTTTACTCTGCTGATTTTCTCCTCCAGGGCTAATGTAAAGAACATTCCCTGTTGCAATAACAAGCAATTTAAATTACAAATAACGATTTGGATATACACTTAATAATAAATCCATTTTACATATATATAAGCATTTGTGGATTTAAATATTTCTTTCTCTCTTTATCTAAACTCTGTAAATGTGTGCATGTGCTACTATGTAGTAAACTGTGAAATTGCTGCACATATTTTACTATTACAGTACATCAAAGAAACCTATCAAGTCTCTTGAATGAAATGTAATTCGAGGCTATCACATCAACCACTCAGTATATTTCATTCACCAAGCAGGAATTCTTGGCAGCTTGTCTTTTTAATGCCCATGCTGTTATGAAAGGTATTTCCATTTTTGTGCACACTGCATAGTATCATGCTTTACTTTTTGGACTGAAACGATCAGTGTTTTTTTTTTCGTTTTTTTTTTTCTTTATTAAAATTTCTGTCTGTGAGAGAGAAAAAGAGCGAGCATCTCTCTCCCTCGTGAAACAAAAGAAACTAAACAGGAAAAGAATCTTCCAAACAAGAGGCGTAAATGTTTCAGTGAAATCTGTCGACCTGTTCTTTTAAACAAAGTCAAGAACGTTGGAAAATGTACAAGATTGCAGTGAACATATACATTACACAGAATATAACCAGATACACTCGTATGCAGGTTACATCAACTATGCAAATGCACACACACGCACACACGTATATATATATATGTGTGTGTGTGTGTGTGTGTGTGTATATATATATTAATATATGTACATACACATACATACATACATACATACACTGTATGGATATATGGAATGTATAAAAGCATCTAAATACAGACTGAATAATATTATAATAACACATACGTGTGCCCATATTCTAAATATTTTCACTTGCTATCATTTTTTGCATCGGGAATAAAACACATCACCTTGTTTTCTTCACCTCTGCAGAGTGTATGGCTGTTACGAAGCTCTGGACGGTGGGAACACAGCCGACGCTTTAGTGGACTTCACCGGCGGGGTCTCAGAGCCAGTGGACCTGCTGGAAGGAATGTATGCTCAGGATGAGGCGGCTAGGAACCAGATGTTCGAGAGAGTGCTGAAGGTCCACAATCGAGACGGACTCATCAGCTGCTCCATCAGGGTGCGCTGAGACATTCGCATTTACCGTTACACTTTCTGACACATAACCGATGCTTTTATGTTCCTGCTAGCTCAAATCAGACACATCTGTGCTACATCTCTCTATTTCCTGCTTAAGACTCCCGCCTTTTCGATTTGAGGCAAAGACTTCCGTACTCTCATGTGATCTCGTTTATTACAAAGATCTCACGCACTGTGTATAGATGTGTCGGGATGATTTTGACGCTTACCCCAAAACAGCTCTTTCAATATGGATGTACGTTTCTTTTCCAAGACTAACTGTCCTCTCAAGTTTAATGCTGCAGATTATAATTATGCCGCAGCACTGGTCAGAACGTGTTGATTGAGTTTCTAAAACAGAAACTCTGACAGTAGTTCTGGGTGTCATTTAAATCACAGATTTATATTAATGCACTCGTTCTAATACGTTATCATTTCTATAGTAACGGCTCATTCACAGGGACTTGTACTGCAGACGATCTACATAATCTACAAATCTACCTAAGAATAATAAACAGACTAATATGTGTTGCTTTTTAAGGGATAACATCTAATCCTTGATATGCTGAGGTTTTCTGTAAGGAGCTGTTTATTTAACAGTAGAAGGAGTCTCCAGTTTCAGGACTTTGTAACAGTCTGAAGTAAAGCTGTATCTTCAGGACAGAGGACTCTGCAGTTTCTCTGTAACATGATAAGCTTCATTTGTCTTATAATTAGCTTTGAATGAGAGAAATACAAGAGGCAGGTGAAGAAACGACTCTTTATAGCTGCTATAACGTAAGTGATAACAAGAACTAACTTATTTCACTGATGAGCCGCAAAATTAAATGTAAGTATAAATGGATAAAAAATGAAATTGTAGCAAACTGCTGTTGTGTAAGAGGGAAAAAAAACTTTTCAGGATGTGCTGTTATAGAAAATAATCAGCTCTGAGGTGGTAAAAGTGCTGCGTTGCATCACTCCGCTATTGATTATTTTCCTTTAACATGCCTCCAAGGGATTTATTCTTTACATATTATCGGCACCATGCCGTCCACTTTTACTGTAAACAAATGCCTATTTATCCATCATCTTTTAAAAATATTAAGATACAAATTCATATTTTTGATTCTTTGAAGGTTTTTTTCTATTCCCTGTTGCTTTTGCAGTAGATTTTCCACTGCATTTGTAAATCAAAGAGCTACATTATGACAGTTCCATACATCTCTATGCATTCCATACATTACATTTACATTTATTATTTTGCTTAGCATTAATGATTTTTAAATGGCTAGCACCTCTTGGCTGGTTTATTCTCATGATATAGTGGGTCAACAAGCGCTAAATTCACATTTCTCCCTTGAGAAATGCGAATTCACATTTCCCACATATTCCCTTGCATATAAACAGGAAACATTACATATGAGCCCAAGACGCATCATGATTTCCTGACGCTCATAACTACACAATTTTTCTAGTAGACAGCAGCAGCTCATGACCATAGATTTTGGTGGGGCAGGACAACATTAATAGCAGCATGTCCTCCCCCCGTCACAGTGTGCAATGGCACACACAAGTGCTAATATCATTAACCAGGGTGGCCAGGTTTCAGCAAACTTTGCAGCCCAACCACATCTCAAAAACCACACAAAAGACCTGAACGTAGCCCAAACTCAAGTTTTGGAAAGAGGGAAAATTTTTTTCTTTTTCTTAGCCTTTGTGTGTGGGAAACAAGGTCACAGCATTTCTGATGTATGGACATTATCCACTCCATAATTCCCTTTCCCTCTCCTCATCTTTGCAATATATCTTACAACAGAACACTGGCAGCTCCTCCATAGAGTTAGCATAGTTGCTGGCTGCCCCATTTAGCGTCCATAGAGTTATTATTGCACCTTGATGGCAAAAATTGGAACTGCAACAAGTGCTAACAGATGTTCCCAGAGACAGGAATCACGCTACCACATGCTTGCTTTATGAAAATTTCCAGTGGTGGAGCAGTTAATGTGGTCATCTGATTGGGCTAGTTTAAAAAAAAACCCTGAGGCCACCAAGATCTTATTTTATAGCAAATAAAGTGTAAGTGCATATAGTGTATTTTAAATGTGTCTTCCTTTTCTAATGCCCAATTTTTTTTTTGGCTAGTTTCAGGTCTTTTCTGTGGATTTTGAGATACAGTTGGATTGAGAATTTTTGCTGAAATTTGGCCACCCTGGTTAATGATAGTAGCACTTCTGTGTGCCTAGCAAAGAGAAGCAGACCTTCTGCATCAAATACACTTGAACAAAGGAAAGGCTCAAAACGAGCTGTTATACTGTATGCTGGATGACTGTACTGTATGTTGACTGTTTATTACGGAAGTTACTCTAAAAATTTACTAAATAGTCTAATCTATAGGACAAGTGTTATAGCCTCTCAGCTTGATTATTAATGTCATCCTGCTTCAGTAAAATCTATGGTCACAAGCCACTGCTGCAATAGAATTGGTTCTGCACATCATAGACACATTGTCTGCGTTTACACTTTGCCTTTGTTTGCAGAAATGTATTAGATTCAATTCTGACTATTTGCTGTAAAACAAAAGCTTGGTGCACACAGACCCTGTTATTAACTGTCCTATCCACTGCTCCTCCCTCGAGCATGGGGCAGCATCATCCCTACACGAATGGGCCTCTGTTAGCGCATTGGTTGGTCACTCAATAGAGATAATTATTAAATTGTCAATCAAATGAGGTAATTAATATTTCAGTAGAATTTTATGGAGCTGTGAATGAGGACTTCATGAAGATTAACATTTATTGAATGACTATTTTATATATATATATATATATATATATGGTGGGGCTTCATCTGCCCCTGTGGATAAGCTGCCACTGCTATTAGATTCAATGAATAATTTATAATTTCCCTACGCCATCAGGAGAAATGGTACATTAAATTAAACTTACACTGCATTCTCTAGGTCCTCTAACTAAAGGTATAAGACATACCCTTGAGGGCATCATTACAAGTTTGTCACCTTTTTTTATTAGATAGTAAAGAATTTTAGGAGAAGCATCCGATACCTAAACGAGTCATAAGTGAGAATCACGATTACATCTCCCGAGCCAACCCTCAAAGATCAACCTTACAGTGATATAAATTTCCTCTGGCTGCTGTATATCATAAAAACAGTGTTGTTTTTTTTAACCATCATTTTCTTTCAGACTTTCATTTTCTTGTAAATGAGTCCAATCCCAGACTTGGAGCAATCTCTTCTTGGCTGCGTGACTTTTTTATCAACAAGTTGTTTTTTTTTCTCTCACAGTGAAGCAACAGCGACGTGACTTTTATACACAGTGAGAGCCAAGACCATTGTGACTACACTGGCATATCTAATCAAACACACACAAATCCTTCAGACTCACTGACAACTCGGCTTTGAATTAGCAAATTCTGAGAAATCCTTTTGTGCACCTAAACAGATGGAACTACGGAACAAAGAAACCAAGACACGTTTAGGAATTAACTCAATCTGGAGTTCAGGACAGAGCTAGGGCTAATCGAGTTCTAACATAGCTTCAAGGTTTGGAGGTGGTTTATTGCTTTTTTGTCCTGGAGACAGTTTAATTTGAAGAATGTTACATCAGGCCCTTTAGTGTGTCTGGCCCGGCTTATTTCAGACACGGCCTAATTGCTTTTTTCATCTTCCTCTCCTGCCTTTGCTCTGAACACACAGAGCCAATGTGAGAACGTTTCTGTTGACAAATGATGGGTGTCACAGGGAGTTTACAGGACTCGTCATATGCTGAGTGCTTAATTTTCTCCTACAGTACGCCAAGCAGTGTGCTCAATAAAGTGTCCTAGCCTTTTATTATATAGTCTGATTTACACCAGCCACTTGTTTCCAGCATCAGTTACGCACAGAATATTCCCAATAAATGACTAGTCATTTAAACTTTAAAATTAAAATGAAACTAAAATTCATTTTACTGCTGTTCTTCACACACAATCTTAATGTTAATGAGCTATTAAGAATCTACCCTCTGGCATTATTTGCTAGGGTCGGCATTATTCAACACATTACGCTTGGTATGTTTGGTGTTGAATTTGAAGAAGTAACTCTTTTCCTATGTTCATGCAGGCGACCACAGTGGAGGACATGGAGGCACGACTGGACTGTGGGCTGGTCAAAGGTCACGCTTATGCAGTCACCGACGTTCGGAAAGTGCGGCTGGGCCACGGCTTGCTGGCCTTCTTCAAATCTGAGAAGCTGCACATGATTCGCATGAGAAACCCCTGGGGGGAGAAGGAGTGGAGCGGGCCATGGAGCGACAGGTCAGAGCGCCCCCTGCTGGACTGGAGAGCTAGTGGAAGCTACTGCTCACTGGAGGCCAATTTAGTGCTATTGTGACCAAAGACAGCCAATGACAAAGTTCTGTCAGTTTCAGAAAATGTTGATAAAAATTTGTCAGAGTGTGAGGGCTTCTAGACACTCATCTAAAATCCACTGTAGAACTCAGTGTGTATGTGTGTGCAGAGGAAGACTCCAGAGGCAGGGCGGAATTTCAGCAGAGCTCCGGGCTCGCGTTTCATTTTCACTTTCAAAAACTCAATTAGAAAAACAACCCAAATGAAATGGAGCTGTCACTAGTCTGCGGTTTTCGCCCCATTCAAGTTGAAGGTTCAAATTCCAGCTTCACGCATGCATATATGTGTGTGTGTGTGTGTGTTGCAAGCACCGCCAGCTATGCCACTCTACAGCACTCTGACTCTACAGCAGTCACAGAAAGCACAGAGAAACACACACAAGTAGCTTATTGGTAATAAGGCATGTAAGGTAATAAGGTGAGAGTCATCACGCATCACCTGCTGGTTCCCACGCCTCCTCTTTTTCCGCAGCCAACTTTCGACCACGCCCCCGCTGCCACATCCACCAATAGGAGTACAGCACAGGATGAGGCTAAACTCAAGGCACAGCTACAAATATGGCAGTTGCAAGGGTGAAACATAAACAAAACATGCTAACGGACAGAAAAAATATCCTTAATACCTCAAGCTCACGTTGAAGAATGTTTGTGTTTATGCAAACCCACGAGCACAGATTGTGCTGATTGATGATGTAAGCATAATGTAGTCATTTTCTTTAATCAGAGGTCTATCTTTAAAGGATCTTCGTTGTATAATCTAACACGGATAGCACACAATCTGTTATAGATTTTATTGGGATCTCATACAGTGTGACAATCTGCTGAAATCGCACAATGTAAAGCTGGCTTTGGTCTCAGTCAGTGCTTAAAGGCCCAGGAAGCCAGCATGTTTAAATGGTCAACCCAGTGTAGTCATGCTCTGTTATTAATCAAAAGCCCAAAATATTCCTATTTGCCTCGAACCGCAATGTTAGCGAGTATACACACACAGACTTTAGAAAATCATCTGTCTCACTCTCCCTCCCTCCCTCCCCTGAGATGGGTTCAGTCTAAATAACACACAGCCAAAGTGACTATTCTTATCGCTCGCTGGTGTGAAATTGAGATATCAAGGCAAGCAGGCGGGTATAAAATTGGAAGCACCTGCAGGGGAAAGAGAAAAGTTCAAGGGGTGTTTAGATATTCATATTACAAATTTAAATGACAGGCTGCTTGTTTTATGACAGCCTAAATGTCTCCTACAGCAGCTGGGTGTGAAATGGAAACGTAATTACAATTGGAAGGAAATCTTTCTTGCGTGTTCAGCCTCAGGTGAGCAGCAGCTCCGCTTTGGTGATATGGGACACTGAATTATTTACCGTGCAGCCAGAAAGATGTTACTGAGGTGAAAGCAGTCTTTCTTCATATTTTTTTTCACCGATGAAATATTAATTTGATGAGAAGCTCTTGATCAGAATATCACAGTGCTCCAGAAATCTCAGACAGAGACATGGCTTTGAGCTGTGTGTGTGTGTGTGTGTTTATGTGTGTGTGTGTGTGTGTCTGAGTGTGTGAGATCTAATCTCTTACAGTCCGAACAGGCATATGATGAGTGTGGTGTGTGTGTGTTATAGCTCGGAGGAATGGAATAAGGTGAGCAAGAGTGAGAGGGAGAAGCTGGGCGTCACTGTGCAGGATGACGGAGAGTTCTGGTGAGAGATTTTTTTTTTTTTATTCTCTGCTTTAATCTCAGGCAAATGAATTCTACAAAGTGTTGTATTCAGTACTGATACTGAAATGAGTAAACTTGTATTACTCTCTGTTATATCTGAGATGTGAATAACTACGGACCTAAGTGCCTTGAAGTATCTCTAGGTTCAATTTAAAGAAATATTTCAGCCAAAAAATGAAATTTCCCCCTTTCCCGCAAAGGCAGTCGATCAGCTAAGATGAAGATCAGATATGTTTGGTGTCTGATATTTGTTTCTTTAGTTTTGCACTGGAGCTACAAGGCCAATTTAGCAAACAAGTACGTCTATCTAAAATCTATTCCATATTTACATCCCAATATACTTGCTTCAGCTGACAGTGTGATGCTCTGTAATCTGATTTTGATACTGTAGATTTGTACTTAAGAACTGCTGCTGTAATCATAAAGACTGTCCTGTGCTTATTCCAGGACTTCTGTTCACAATATGCTTATACTGAACATCCTTTCTACACACTTAGTACTGTTTAATTGTATAGTTTACAGTTGTAGAGTAATGATTTATAATCTCATTATCCTGTTTGAGTCCGGTTCCTCTCAAGGTTTCTTCCTCGTGTGATCTCAGGGAGTTTTTCCTTGCCACTTGTCACTGTTTGCTCAATAGGGATCTAAATCAGCATCCAGATTCTGTAAAGCTGCTTTGTGTACTTTGTGTCTACACTCCTGGGCAAAAAAAAAAGTTGGCCAAGCTCAAAATGGCAAAATATTAAGATTTTAATGGTCTTACCAACAAATCATTGGTCAGGAAATTAGCAAGAATAGAGAGAGATAGATAGATACAAATAGATAAAGTAACTTAGTACTCCCTCTGATTTCTTTAAATGTTTAAGCCTTATGGGTAAACTTGCAGACAGCTTTTTACAGAAAGAAGAGATATTGTTGATCCATTCACTGTTGATGGCTTCAAACAGTTGATGACTGTGAGGAAAAAATGTTTCCTGGTTAGTTTGTGTTTAATGTGAGACCAAATGTTCTCTTTAGGGTTCAAATCTGGACTCTGACCAGGCCAAAACATGAGCCTGATGGACTTGTTCTCAAGCCACTTTTTGGTGGTCGTTGCAGTGTGGACAGGAGCATTGTCCTGTTGAAAAATAACATCTGATCGTTCCTCTTTAGAAAACAACTTTTCAGTTGTGGGAAGCAAGTCTTCCTGCAATATTCTCCTGTATTCCGAAGCATTCATTAACTTTTCACAGTGAAGCAGCTCACCAGTACCAGCAGCTGAAAAGGCTCCCCAAACCACGACACCTCTTCCTCCATGCTTAACTGTGGTAGAGACGCATTCACCATTGTATTTCTCACCAGATCTTCGAAGACACCTCTCTGGAGCATCACCATGCAACTCAAATCTTAATTCATCACTCTACACAACTCTGCTGATCCACTCTGAATCAAACTTTCCATATTCTGCCAAAAACTTCATTCTGTCTTTGATGTTTTTCTGAGACAGCAGTGGCTTTTTAACACTTCTTCTAGACACAAAACCTGCATTAGATAGCCAGTAGATTTTGGGCTTGGCCCATTTTTGTTTTACCCAGGAGTGTATTGTTATACATGCTATGCAAATAAAATTGAATTGAATTGATTTTTAATTAATTGATTGTTTAAACTAAAGATAGTAGTCCACATTTTCACATTTATATTAAAATCCACCTAACAGTAAGCTTTCTGGTGCAATTCTCCATTCCGATTTAGGAGGCAGGATTTAATTAATGAAATGACACCACATTTGGAGGAACAAAGTGATTCTGATTGTCCAAGATGGCTGCTACTGTAATATTTCAGTATTGAGCTACATGGAGGAGTTTTGTTTCTGTTTATAGATTACAGATTTTTACAAAAAGGTTTTTGAAAAGTGAAAGTGAAGTGACATGTAGCCAAGTATGGTGACCCATACTCGGAATTTATGCTCTGCATTTAACCCATCCAAGTGCACACACAGTAGTGAACCCACACACACACCGTGAACACACACCCGGAGCAGTGGGCAGCCTTTTTTGCTGCAGCGCCCGGGGAGCAGTTGGGGGTTCGGTGCCTTGCTCAAGGGTCTCACCTCAGTCGTGGTATTGAGGGTGGAAGAGAGCGCTGGTCATTCACTCCCCCCACCTACAATCCCTGCCAGACCTGAGACTCGAACCTACGACCTTCAGGTTCACCTTCAGGTTACAAGTCCGACTCGCTAACCATCAGGCCACGACTGCCCCCCTTTTGAGTGGGAAACTTCAAATGCTTGATAGGCATCAAATCAGTTACATTTGGGGTCGGTTTCTTTTTGGCTGAAAATTGTTTAAATCAGCACTAAGCTCCTCGAAATTGCATGTTTGTTTGGTAATTCACGAATACATCTTCATGGAGAAACCTGATTGGTGAAAAACTACATGCTGATTCTAATCATGCACACAGGATGAATTTTGAGGATTTCTGTCACTACTTTACTGACCTCATCCTGTGTCGACTCATCAACACGTCCTACCTGAGCATCCATAAGACCTGGGAGGAGGAGGTGATGAGAGGATCCTGGGTTTACCGAGACGACCCTCTGCGTAACCGCTCAGGAGGCTGCATCAATCACAAAGCCACTTTCCTGCAGAACCCTCAGGTCTGTGCCTCTGTATTCACTTTATTTACCTAAGCACATTTTTGCTCACCATGGTACATGCAATCTCAGTGTACACTGCCTTGCATAAGTATTCACCCCCCTTTGAATGAATCTACAGAAAATAACCCATAATACTGAAATTTGGGAAAATCAATATAGTTTGCAAAATCTTTTACAAGTAGAAAACTTAAAAGTTGGGATTCCATAAGTATGCACCCGCATTGGTGTGAAACCCCTAAATTCTTTCTGGTGCAGTTTCCAGCAGAAGTCACATAATTAGTTGATTAATTATGTCGACCTGTGTGCAGTTGTCATGTGATATAAAAATAATGATGCACATGTTTCTGGAAGGCTCCAGAGTTTGTTAGAGAACATACCTAAATAAACAAGATCATTGTGAAGACCAAGGAGCTATCAAAACAAGTCCGGGACAAGGGTTTGCTTATAAAATATCCCAAATTTTCAAAGATCCCACAGAGCACCATTAAACCCATTACATATGATGGAAGGAATATGGTACAATTGCAGCTGTTTCTCAGAGGAACATCCATGGTTCTGTAGGTCCATTGTGTATCTTCAGTGATGTACCTCCAACGAATGTATTAATGTGTATTAATAATAACATATTAGACATTTCGAGTGGCTGTAAAGCGTGTACTCCTCTCTGTAGTACGTGTTTGACGTGAGGAAGGTGGAGGATGAGGTCTTGATCTGCCTGCAGCAGAAAGAGAAAAGAGCGACTCCCAAAGAAGGCAAAGGAGAAAACCTGGCTATCGGCTTCGACATTCATCGGGTACTGAAATATAAACACATGTAGTATAAACAGCCAACAGGCATTACGACTTAGCTATTAGTTTATCTACATTTTACGGTACCATGGTGGTGGAATTACTTCTTTTTAAATTCTTTTCATTTGGATGTAAGGATAATTGGCTCAGAGTTACTGAGAGAATATAATGGATTATATGATTTGATGAATTAACTTCTGATGCAATTAAAAAAGTGTAGATTATTTAAACCATGAGCCACATTTATCCTTTATCATCATTAACATCAGGGGGCGCATGCATAAGGGTGGAAGTAACTTTGATTGAAGAGCCACAACAAGCTTTATTCGAGGCAAAGGTAACAAGAAAGCTTTGCTTAAGTGATAAACTGACATGGAGTTAGCAAACGATTCAAGAAAAATATAAATGATTGTCAAACCACCTGTTTAATGACCAAATAATATTTTAATATACATGCTTATTTTAACCACCTTTTCTTTTTAGAGAAGGTTAAACAAAACCTAATGATACTGTAAATGAAAAACAAGGGTCATAACTGATCAAAACTGCACTGCATTTCGATGAACTTGAACTTTGTACATGCATGTTTTCAATTTTCTGGCCTGGAATTTAGCTCCGCCCCAGCATGAACAGATCTGCATTTTTTTTTTTTTAAAGGCAAGCCAAAGGGCATATGTAGTCAGCTTTAATGAGAGCTTTAATGTAGTTTTTTTTATAGCACTTGTAACGTAGAAAACATTCTATTGCTTGTTCAGTATAACTAGTGTAATTTGATATGACACATAAAAATAACATTTTTGAGATTTAATGATGTCATCGTCACAGTTCTTTCACTAACAGGTGTAAGTCCTCACCTGTTCTGTATAACCTTCTTCCCACTAGGTGGAACTGAACAGAAAGTACCGCATGCACACGGCCCAGCAGAAAGTCGCAGGTTCCATCTACATTAACTCCCGCTGCGTCTTCCTGAGGAAAGAGCTGAAAGAGGGCCGCTATGTCATCATCCCCACGACCTTTGACCCGGGCCAGCAGGGAGACTTCCTGCTCCGGGTATTCACAGATGTGCCTTCAGACTGCAAGTAAACCTAACTGCTAATGCGTCCTTCATTATTTTGTTTTTATTACTCAGAAATCCTTTAATGTTTCCATGAAATCTCAAATCCAGAGTTTTATAGCTGAAGAGTTGAGTGCTCAGTGCTTGAGTGGTCTGATATTCTGTTTTGGAACAGAGAGTTGACCCTGGACGAGCCTCCTCAGACGTGTTGGACGGGGATGTGTGGATATCCTCAGCTGGTCACTCAGGTGCACGTGCTGAGTGCTGAGGGGCTGCAGGGCCAAGACTCGAACGGAGGTAAACCTGCACACACAGCATAAAACCATAGCGGTTATAAGCTCATCATCTATTCACACAGGGCCTCGTTTATCAATCTTTTAGTAAAATTGTTTATAAATGTTTTGATAGGCCAAACTGAAATAAAAATTCCCAAAAGTTTCAGCTAAAGTTTTTTCATACTTGTGCATATCTTAAAAGCTATTGAGCTGTAAAACTCCATAAAAGGCAAAGCTCACCGAGAGCTCAAAGCAGCAAAATGATGACTAAACGATGAAAGATCACCTCCTAAGTGTAGTGTGTGTTAAAATTTCCAGTAATGCAGCTCAGCTACTGCAGCGCATCACCTACCACAGACACACCCTAACTCTTCCTCCTTTTTCCTCCTGGACGTAGTTTTCTTTTGTGTTGCTTAGTCAGTGAGAGTTGGTTCAACTGCCAAATAAATGTTTGCATTGATAAAATATTTATTTTATTTTAGGTAGACACACCCTGTCCAAATTTGATTTTCATTAAAGCAAATGCACAAAACACAGAAACAGACGTGTTATTTTGCTGATGTGAAACCGACAATCCTCTGTAGACCCTGTTAATAAATCAGCTGCCATGTTTTTCGGTAAGTCAGGGCCTGTGAGTTCTTGTTCCCTTATCTGCTCTAGCGTATCCCCTCTCTCCTGAGCTTAAAACCGGCAGGGAGCTCTTTAAGGTACACACCGACCTGCCTGATTCCCCACAAGACACAAGATGACATAAACAGCAGAGGCACTGAATCTTAGTGGCAGTGAGCATAAATTGTTCTCCCACTGGAGAAACATAGACATGCAGACCCAGGGCACCAGAACTATTAATCAGCCTGATACCTCTAATGTGCCTGTTTTTACACACACTAGCTGATTTATTCAGCCCTAATGCAGTTTGTCTAACATACTGCAGTCTCTAATAGGTGTAAGACTCTCATATTTCTGAATCAAGACAACTTTTCAGGACAGTCACATTAAGACACAGTAGTGTCCTATGACTTGTCCTTCGCTGTAAGTGGACTTCCACTTAACGTTCTTATCTGCAGGTTTAAATGCTAATTTTGGCCAAAAATAGAACCCGCTCTGTCCCTATCCCCATTTCCATTAACACTCAGCCATATCTCTGGATTTGGTCAGTAGCTGTGGTGTTGCATCAGCATGAAAAAGTGCACAAATTGCAAAACTGGTATGTGACCTCCAGACGTCTTGTTCCAGCCTCAGATCCATACGTGATCATCACCTGTGAGGGGGAGAAAGTTCGATCACCTGTGCATAAGGACACCCGAAGTCCCAACTTTGACATCAAGGGGTTGTTCTATCGCAAAAAGCCAAAAGAAGGCATTCACATCGAGGTGAGTGTGATGCCCTTCTCTTTTCTCTGTTCCTATTTCTGTGCTCTCTGTTGTTTTTTCAGCAATTGCTAACAGTACACAGCCACTTGCAAATGTTGTTGCCGCATGCTGCTGCACCTTTTCTCTTTTTTATAGGTTTGGTTATTAAAATGATTTCAGTTCAGTTTTGCCAAATGGTGATCTACCTTTGCATGATTGGCTAAGCACTATGGCAGATACATTTGCATAAGTTTGAGCTCAGCTACATAGAGCTTTCCTCTGACAGTGACAAATTGTAGGTAATCTTTAGGCAATGTAAGGATAGCCCTTTAGTGTAACAGCAGCTAATTTTATATTGAGAAAGTAGGAGAAACTCCTAAGCTAGCTAGCTAGCTATATTTACTCACAACCCTTTTTAGCTTATTTAATAGCAAGCTTAGAGTACTGCATTTAGCTAGATTAAGCTAAACATTTCCCTTTTTTAACAGTCAAAAATGGTTTAGATTAATTTCCATTTGGCATACATGATACCACAGGACCTTAAAGAAAGCAGGGTACGGTACCCATCTCTTATGAAAAATCCAGCTTGGTCTTGGCAATAACACATGCCAAGCTGGTCAAGCTAGTAGTAAGGAAAGAGTTTCTGAATTTTCACTGCTAATGCTGTATTGTAGATGAGTTAATTTAACAAAATAAGACAACAGTAAGGCAATTAGAAAATCTCCAACTTTTACTGATCAGTTTCGTCATGTAATAAGGAAGCTGGAAAATAACATACCAGCTGAAAAAGACCAGCTCGGACTGGGGTTTGGCAGCTGGTAGCTAACTCTGGTCCTAGAGTACCCCCTGTCCTGCACATTTTAGTGTTTCCCCTGCTCTAACACACCCACTTCAACTCAAGATGGACTTGTAATTAGATGATTAATTGGATCAGGTGTGTTAGAGAATGGAAAACACTAATACTATGTGTAGGGCAGGGGGTACTCCAGAACCAGGGGTTGGAACCTATGAACTAATAGCTCAGTCAGGGTGGATTAGCTCTGCAGGGGTCTTGATGGTCCTGACATAGCCACATAGTGAGTGAGATTCTACTGCGCCACAACCTTCATGTAACATGCAAGCTCTTTATTGCAATAAATCGTCCGCGGCATGGCAAACAAGTGGGTACGTACCGTTACTCTTGGCTTTCACTTCTGATTTCTCAATCTGCTTCTCTCTTTTGCTTTAACATCTTCCTCTGATTGGCCCATGATGATGGTAGATCTACAATAAGAATGTGATTGTAGACACCTTCCTGGGTCAGGTGACGCTCTTCAGTGACCCAAATGACCGACAGGAGCAGCACATTGTCCACCTGAGAGACAAAGGCAGTCGCCAAGATAACGACCTCCCCGGCATGCTGACCGTTCGCCTGATCACCTGCACCACGTTGACCAACATCTGACAACTTAATGACCACAACTTCACCCCTGCCCTTTACCTCCTCCTTCCTTCTCTCTCGATGGCCTGCGATCAAGGTATTCCTCATCCCTTACTGATTACCCATATCATTTTGCAGCACTCGCATAGTATTCATAAGGGCTACGCATTAGTTGTGCATGAGCAGCTGAGGTCAGTTTGGTATTGGGACCATTGCGGAGTCTTCGTCTTGCGATCAGCTGCATGGTTTCCGCTGCCAGCTTACCTCAACAAAAATCAGTTCTTGCCACCACTCTTGTGCTCCCTCATGGTATTCCTACCAGTTCAGACTTGCATTACTAACTCACCTTGCTGAAGACCATTTATTGAAGAAACCATTCATGGATGGCTTGGACAGCACATGACCCACTCGACCTGCTTTCTGAACAACAATGAGGTTGACTCGAGTGCCTCTGAATTGTGTGGATTCTTCAAAATCTTTACACTGGATGCTCTTTGGATGTGCAGCAGCATGCTTGGTCTAGCTTTGCAAGAATACCAAGAAACAGGGGCACAGAGTTCAGCCACGACCAGCCGCCTCCAGGGACCAAAAGCCCACCCAGCCTCCATCTCCATAGTAACGCCACTGCCTGAAGACCGTGACAGTTTGAACAGCTTATGTGTGTGTGTGTGTGTGTGTGCATGTGTGTGCGTATGCTAATCCCGAATAAACCCCGTCAGATGACCCTTCAAAGGTCATGCATGTGTAAACAAACTACATAAATTCCAGCAGTGGTTTAGAGTGGAGAGCAATCTTTAGGAGATGGACATGTGTATACACACTTTGCATGCATACCTCACTCATGAGACTGTGACGTGATGTGACAGACTGCTGGTTCTCTTCAGCTCTTGCCAAACAGCATGTGCCATGATGCGAGTCCTATTAGAACTGTTCTTCCGCTCCACCAGGGGGTGCTGTACTAATGCTCTAGGAACCTCAGACTCTTTACTCCCCTTTCCAGTTGCTGATGTGCCCTTTTACTATGAACTACTACAAAGCTATTTATATACTTACCATTACCAGCTTATGTGCTGCTAGCATTTTAGTTGCTTGTGTTATGGTGGAAATGTTTTTGAACTGTTTTATCAAACCATATATTTAAATAAGTTGTCACTTTTTTCATTACTTGAAAGGGGACATTTATTGTCAATTTTTTTTTTATTTATGCACAATCTCATGTTGTCTTAAAATGCGTTTTTTTTTTTCATACAAGAAAAGACGAGTTGCTGTATTTCCGGTCACATAATCAGATAATGGAACAGTAGGATATGCTTTGAGTTTCTAGCTGCAGCCCCAGACACAAATGATGAGAGGACCCAGGCTGGGTGAAAGAAGCTCCTGCTTGCACAGAAGTCGACTGCTCTAAAAAAAAAAAACAGTAAAGTACATGTAATTTTAAACAGAGAGTAACTATGTAACAGCAGAATGCCTTCTATTTTTCTTTTGTTATTTTCACCCAACATTAATGGTAGCTGCCTCACCAACACTTTAGCTAGCTAGCTAACTTGCATAATGCTAGCTAGCGTAATATTTAATGAGCAGTTAATAATGTTTATAGCCTTCGGCTGCCTTCGAATTGCAGTTGCATTAGAGACACTGACAAGCTGTCCCCTTCCCTTAACCAATCCCCAGCCCTTCTGCTGAAAATACATAGGATTTATGAATTGCCATTTAAGGAAAAGGGGCAGAGCTGGGCATCTCTGCTTCAAGCCATTTATGAAAAAAACAACACTAGCATACTTGAAAGTACACTTTAGGACATACATGGATCATTGCTTAATTCTTCAGTGTTCAAACAGAGGCTGTTCCCAGCATGGTTTGTGTTCTGCAACGCTGCAGCTAGCTGTCACTCAGTCATTTAGCCTCTGCATTGTGGCCTATAGTAAATAGGAGAATGAAAACTTCAAGACGTAGTGATCTTCTGCCTTTGGGCTATATTCAGAGTTGAGCTAAGCACACATAGTGAGGTATTCAGATCTCAGATGTACCTACAGACTATTCAGAGAGTTGTGTCAGAGTTGTACTTGACCTCGATTTAGTATCTCGTGGCTATATTAAGGTTTTTTTTTTTATAACAATAATATGTGCTGGATCAATTGTTATTTTATAAACTGCCGAATAATGAGGGTGAAAGCCATACTGTAAAATTTAAACCAGATTTGCAGGGAAGCTCTTGTATGTAAGGTTGTGGTCTAAACTGTATTGAAAACCCCATCTTAGGTGCACCTACTCAAGAAAAATCTGGCAAGCTTTGAGGAATGAAATACATGCAGGTAATTTTAATAATCTGAATGGGGAGCCCAGGAAATTGTGTAACCCAAATCTGAATACGCATAAATATTGACATTAATTTTGAACTTAAATAGCCAGCTCTGAATACAGCCCTTAGTCTGAAGGCCCACGTGCTGGGAGATGGGTGTCGGGTCGGTTAGCTCACTAGTTTAAGCATGAAGTGCCATACAGTTAAGTGTTGCATGTGAGGAGTAAGAGAGATGTTCATGCCAAGCAGATTAGTCCTCAGGCGTAACTGTGAAACCAGACAGCCAGAGATAATGTGACTTTATTCAGTCAGTATTTGTTAAAGCATAGCAAATTAGGAGAAAAGGGATTGTGGATGTTCTTACTTATATCATATGTTAAAAGATCAAGAGAAGATCATTAACAGTTTATCTGTCCTGTTATTATAGCCTGAGAATTTGAAAACTTTGAAATCTGAAGTATTCCGTAAATCGCTCCGGAGTACAAGACACACCTTAGATTCTAAATTAATTAAAGTCATCTTCATGTACCAGGCATTTTTTTAACCTAAAATGGCACCTCAGAACCTCTACCACTGTCTAGGTTAGTGTTTGTCTTATTAACAATGCTATAGTTTATTCAGTTTATTCCCTAAACTGAAGCCTTTCCTACAATGCTGATTTTAATCCCTCTCTGAATTCAGGAAAATAAATGTTTATAGGTCTGTTCTTACCAAGAACTCATTATAGGACTACGTTTATTGCTAAAACCTCATAATTTATTTTATAAGCTTGTCAGATCACTTCAGCTGTGATAAAACCCATTTCCACGTCTACTTCTATTGTGTTTTTTAATGTTATGTTAGTACCAAGCTAAATGTAGCACTGTCCTACACAGGTCTGATGCGTACAATTATTCCAGCTTTAACTACAGATAAGGCCAGTAACGACGATATGACTTTCTCTTTAACAAACTGTATATTACAGTAAGCCTTTTAACAAAGATGTTTAAGCGGTTTAGCATGTCGCAGCACTAGCATCAGAGTTGCCAGGTATGTGTAACAAAATTAGCTTAATTCCAAAACTCAAACCCTCCTAAACCCTGTATTAAACTCCAAAATCATGACTACTGTTACTTTGAAATATTTAAAAAATAACATCATATCATAGTATTTTTTTTTTAATGAAGCAGTATTAAAACAGTGCAGTTTTCCAAAACAGTTTTCACTGTGGTCTTAAAATGGTCTTATATGATTAGATATCTTGTCATAAATACAGTGAGTAAACCAATTTGCTATTATACAACACGGTACAAGTATTAAATTATTTTATATTTTATTTTATATACATTTCCTAGTTACTAGTTACAAGACATTGTTTCAGATGTTAGTTTAATCATAACCACATACTACATACCTACGTTATCGGCTGTAATTCTACTAATATTCATTTAAAAAGCAAGAACAACCCTTAAGCCTTAAGCTTTTATGCTTGTAAAACATTACAAAACATGCAAAATGTTGCACTGTCAACCCATGGACAGAAAAACATGCTGTAAGTCAGCCCAATTCTGTGAAAACATCAGGCTTGGCAGCACTCGGCAAGCGTATCATTTTACACAGAATATACTGGAAGTTGAAATTTCACTACAGTTTTTTTTCCGCCATGACAACTGTGGTATCAACTAGACAGTAAAAACTGTAACACAGGGTATATTGCAAATTGCAATGACTTTACATCCCTTTTTTTTTTTCTAGAGCCAGGGTTCTCATAGTTGGGTCTGTGAAGCATGCTCAGAGAGTCTGTGATTTTTGTTTTAAAGTTTGTTACAGTGCTGGAAATCATAACCCAACATTATAAAATGTATTAGATGTATTACTGACACATTATAGTTATTAGCCAGTCTGACTGATTACTTGAATTGAATGGGTTTAATCCAAACTTTAATAACTGAAAAACAATAAAAGTAGGCCTATAAATGAATTTAATTTAAAAAAAAAAAAAAAAAAAGTGTTGTGTGGGCATTCTCAAATAAAAAAAAGTAATCTCTCTTACTCCAATAAATGGCCAAATTATAATAGTGCAGATTTAAATACAGAGCTTAAGGCTTAAAAAGAAATAATTCTGTACTGAGAGGATTCATTTATACGGTTAAATGGGGCTAGAGGGCAAAAAAGCGTCCAGAGAATATGATAATCACACATCTAACATCCATGCCTTCATGCTCAAGCTGTGTTTATTCGGCATTAAACATTCAAACGCCCTTTTTTTTTATCTTTCACATTTCCAGGTTGAATTTGTTTTGCGTAAAAGCCATGAAGGTGATTAATGTGCCACTCGAACGTTTATTTATTTATTTATTTATTTATTTAATGTTTTTAATTATATCCTCTGTATTTCTTTTGCCAACATTCAGTCTGTAAAGCTAACACAGTGGACTTTTTTTTTTTTTTTACCACAGTGTATCAGTCTTGCCAAACATATTTAGGAATGCACATTTATTAACACGATGCTAAGTTTAACTCTGTGCATGTCCGTATTGCAGAGGCAGGTTTACAGGCACATGTGTACGCCGACTGTTCTACAGTGTTCCACATTCAAATGAGACACACGCCACAAAGTGGTCTTTGTGCTGTGACGATATGGACGTCGCTGCTGCTTGCACATGCAGGTCTGAGCTTACGCTGCATGTGCTTTTCACTGGTGGACAGTGACGTGAACATGTGTATGCTGATTGCTCAGCTTCAGCCAGGCATGAGTGTATGTAAGTGGCAGTAACTGATATACTTCGCAAAATGGCCTGCGGGACATCCAGTTTCATGGATGTTTATAGTACTACAGTACAGTTTCATGAAGATACAGTATTAATCTGCATTAATGTGTGTGATGAAACTTTTCAGCAGTTTGTAAGTTTGAAATAAATTAAAAAAAAAAAAAAAAAAAAAAAAAACTTTTTAAGTGCTCACTACATTTCTACTGAGGCGGAATGCCATTCCTGGGTGTTTATGTTCGCTTCTGATTAGGGTTGTTACGGTTTCACAGTGAGTGACTTTTTCTAAATGCTGATTAAAATGCTCTTCTGTCTTTTACCGTCTACTCGTTCATTTCTGAACCCGATCAAGATCCTTACTCCAGTGGTTCTCATCCCTTTTGCGTCTGGCTGCACCTCCCCCCAAAATTTCGCAACCCAGCAACCTCCTTTTCTCCGCGCACGGGACGCAACTGCACTAAAAACCCTTTTGGCTACGTAATCCGCTACTGCTGTAAACACGTTACATTGCTACCTCTGCTGCCACTCCTAGCACGTTCCTAACTTTAATCATACACAACTGCTATCACACGCACAGAGGACATCGTGGCTGAGCAGTGCTGCATGCTGCTGCGCTAGTTATATATATCTCTGTGCATAGATTTTCCCTTTTTGCCTTTCTGTACAGCCACTCTCTCTTTCAGCTTATAACGACATGATAAATACTGACAATGAAAGAGATTTTATGAAAAAGTCATTCTCAAAAAACATCTTTCTAAGAACAATTAGGGGATTCAGTCTTGTTTTGGTTTGGCTTTTAGATATATATACAAAGTACAAGGATTTCTACAGAGAAATTGTAATAAATTTGTCCTTTAATTTTCACCACAGGCTTGTGTGTTTTTAAATAGTCAGTTGACACCGTGACACGATGAAACCGTATTATTTTTAGACTAGGTTATCATACCGTGAATACTTCAAACCGTAATATCCCTACTCTGATGAACGGCACTACTTTATCTGTTCTCTGTCTCTCTTTCTGTCTCGGATGCGCTAGCTCGCTGGCCTGCATCGCTGCATGTACTGTGACTAACTGGAAGCTCCGCTCGGACAAAAACCATCACGAATGGTGAAATGTGCCATGTCTGAATTCTCTAAGCTTCACGGAGCGGCATCGCCTTAAGATTCATGGAATGCTTGTAGAGAGTGTGATGTCTTCTTCCTCTTCTTCTTCTTCTTCCTCTGTCTTTATTATAATTTGTTTTGTTTATAACAAATCGGACATCCAGAGAATGAGCTTGTGATACTCTTGTATTTTTCTGCCGACGTTGAACTTGAAAGCGGCGCTGATATAAACTTGCATGATGACATTCTATATATGGTAGCAGACACTGAGAACTTTATAACAAGTCTCTTTTAGCAACATTTTATACTCCTTTCTTTAATCTTTTATATCTGTCCATCGAATCTTTGTGTTAAATAAAATAATAGTCTACCTTTATCGATTATGTGCGTTGAGAAAGCTGTATCTTATGTACGTTCCAATGTGTGTTTTATTTATGTATGTGTTTCCTGGGTTACACTGTGGTTATTTTATATTTACTCTCGAAGTATTTATTTTCTCTCTTTTGTATTTTATGTCAACTTGTGGCATGACTTTGAAATAAAACATTAAAAATCTCATTTTGGTCATTTATTTCTATATTCCCTCAATAGGTTGCACTTATGTTCACTGGGAACATTTTATCCTAAGGATCCCTTAAGGATGCAGTGAAATTTAAGCTATTTCTCCCACATGTAATACACTTGTAGCACTAAAGCTAGGAGACTAATGTAGCTATGAAGGTCTTGGGGTAAAGGGAACACTGTATATTCATTTAATCATCAAACTGTTCCTCTAAAGTACATTGTTTATGTCTCTGGTTAGCATTATAACACACCATAATATCCAGCATTAATCCAGCATGACCTCATTTCCCCTCTACTTTGTCCAATTGTTTATTTTTCTCAGCTAGGCCTCCCTAGTGCTCCTCAAACTTTTTGCTGTGTATAACCTACCAGTACAGAATGGCAAAATATTTTTTCAGATACACGTCATTGTATCATTGACAGAACAACAAAGAGCAATTAGGTGAATGATTTTCTGTATTGCGTAGCTCATTATATAGTTTAGTGCCTGAAAAAGATCTGTCTATAAGCATCTATAAACCACAATTCTGTCATTTGTAGCTCAGTAAGTAAGGAATAAAACACTTGGGGTGTGCTGTTATAGGAAGATAATCAACAGGGTGGTGTCGTGCAGCCAGACGCAAAGCAGAGTTGCTTTTACCACCATGAACTTCATTATTTTTCACTAACAGCACCTATCGAAGTCTATTATTCCTCTTGTTTATACCAGAGCAATTTGCCAAAACTGAACAATTTAATTTCTTAAAGAATGATGCATCATAGTTTTTATCCATTCATAGATACCTTTAATGTTTAATGTTTTGGTGAAACATGTTCCTGTTATCACTTAGATTACTGACTGGTACGAAGCACTGACACTGGAGACTCCTTTCAAAAACGTTAAATAAACATCTCCTTACACAACACTATCACACCCTATCAACAATTATGTACATCACCTTTTTCATCTGTTTTAATATTAGTGAGCGTCTGCCATACAAGTCCCTGTGTGAGTTGTTACTATAGAAACAATAACGTATTAGCCTTTTGACCAATCAGAATTGAGTATTCAACAGAAGCCTTTTCAGTAGTTTGTAATTATTCTTTTCACTTTCTCATTCTGTAATGCTGTGTTACGTGTGACGTTGTTCTGGACTCTTGTCATTTCCCTAAACAAACTATTCATTGATAATATCAGTCACACCCACGTTCCATTTTTAGATGGAAAAACACTGACCTTTTCCCATACACAATCTGAGAGAGAGAAAGAGAGAGAGAGAGAGAGAGGAAGCAGTGGGCAAGGGACGTGACCACAACAGTGTGGTGTACTGGCCGGTAGACCTTTGTATCAGCTGTTCAATCTCGCGGCTCCGCGTGCGCTTTAAGCCCTCCCTCCTTTAATCAGGATCATGAGTGGGGCTGAGTGACGCCCTGAGCGTTTCACTGCTCTGCTGCTGCTGCCGGATCCAGCATCTCTCATCAACAGGTAGCAGGTTCGGCTCTTCAAATAAACACAGAGAAAGAGAAGAAAAAGAAAGACAAGGAACTATGTGTGTATTAGATGTGTGTACCATATAGGACAGGATAGAAGTTTGATGGACGAGTGTCTAGCTACTGAAATTTGCTCCTGAGTTTGTGTTCCTCCTGTGCATACACCTGTGGACTTACCCCAAGTGTTTCCAGAGAGATAGGACAAAAGAATGCAATGGAGTGAAAAGAAAAGAAGAGAAGAGAAGTGAATTTGTCAATTTGAAAGGTAAGTAAACTTTCAGCAGCAGGGTTTAAGCTGCCTAGAGCACCACATGCTCTACTGAGGCTTTACTCAAAGCCTCTTACTGCTATTTTCTATTCTCCACACCAGGCATCAATCACAGGCCCTTTACCAGCCTTACAATGAGGGGTGTATGTTGATTTGTTTGATCACACCTACAGATATATGATCAGAGTTTCCACATCCTGGAAAATACAGAAATGTACAGATTAATCTGGGACAAGTGTAATGTTGGGCTATTAATTCACTGAGAAAGTGCATTAGTGTCCGTTTTCATCAGATTACATCACTTATAACAAAAAAAAATCAGAGGGAAGTAGAGAAGTGATGGTTACTCTCTAGATCTTATACCACAGTGCTGTTGAATTCCTGAATCTGATTGGTCAGAGGGTCAGAAGGTGCTGATTCATTTTCTATAAGAGAAGCTACAAATCACAGGTTTCTATTAATACTAATGCATTATCCTTTCTATAGTAACAATTTACACAGGGACTTGTGTGGCGGTCGGTCCACATAATCTAAGACTAATTATAAACAAATAAAAATGGGTTATGATTTAACAAATAACCATATAAGTATATTGTATATATAAGTTTTCTGTAAAGAGATATTTATTTAATATTTAAGGAAGGAGTCTCTAATGTAAGCACTTTGTAACTGAGGTAAAGACGAAAAATCTTCAGTTCAGAAGTATACAGTTCACCTTGGGGTTTTTTTTGGTAACATGACAAACTGCAGGGTTTTTTGTATTATTAACTTCAAAAGAGAGAAAACAGAAGCTGGTGAGGGGATGAATGTTAATAACTGCTATAACGTAAGCAGTAACAGGAACTAACTTGATGTACAGATGTTCCACACTATTAAAAGTAATTTAAAATCATTAAGAAGTACATGTCATGTGCCATTCATTAATAAATTAAACATTTGCAATCATTGGTAGATTTCTGTTCTATAACACATTTCAGGAGGTTTTAGGAAAATAATCAACAATCAAATAATAAGTTGAAGAACAGTGTGTGTGTGTGTGTGTGTGTGCGAGAGTGTGTGTGTCTTTGGTTTGGTCAAGACATTAGGGGTTTTATAAGGTAAACTTGAAAAAAACTTGAAAAAAATGACCCTGTCTGTCATGTATGTAAGGAATAAAACACAACAGGGCATGCTATTGTAGGAAAATAATCACTGATAGAATAGTGTGATGCAATGAGTTATTGTTTTCACTGCAATGGTAATTATTTTACCATTTTACATATTGTGGAACCGTTCGCTTTTAATTAATTCCTTTTCACTCACCATCTCTCTCTCTCTCTCTCTCTACTTTGAAGTTAATAAGACAAAAACTGAGCTTGTCATGTTACCAAGGATTGTCCTTTGTCCTGAAGACTTTGCAGTGGTGGACAACTTAAAATTACATTACTTCTGACTGTTAAAAAGCACTGACACTGGAGACTCCTTCTGTAATGTTTAATAAATATCTCTTTGACCATATCAGTGTCTGATGTACAAGTCCCTGTGTAAGAGCTGTTACTATAGAAACGATAACGTATTACTTAACGACTTTGCCGCTGTTAATGTATAATGAGGGCATTAACATAAACCTGTGAGCAGCAGTACTGTCAGAGCCGATGTTGAATCAACACCTTCTGGTTTAGGAAGCAACAGGGCTGTGGTGAAAATAAAATATATTAAAGAAAGATTTTCTAAAAAACAGTTTTAGATGTTTTTAAATGTTTAAAGCAGGTGAAAATGTAGGAAATGTGTGGTCTATTCGATGTCTAGATTTTGGTCAGATCCTCAGTCATCACCCTCTGAGACTTTAGAAGGGATTGCTGTTGTGGTCATATCACATTGTATGTGACGTACATATACATCAAATGGGATGTATGTTTAGGAGCTAGATCGAGGCAAACCAGGCCCAACTCAGAACACGGTCAAATACTTGTCTTTTGTACCAGAATAGCATTTCAGTCAGATGCCAAGGGTGGAAGGATAAATCTGGAGACAGTAGGTGAATTTTTTTTTGGTGCAGAATTCTTCAGAAGGAGAAATACGGGAGTGTAGTCCAGGTTCAGTTTCAGTTTTGTCACGCAACTTGTCTCCCTTCCTGTCTAACTAAATTTGTGAAAGCCTACCAATATATAACAAGTTTTTTGGTCATTTATGTGATAACATGTTCAGAGAGACTTAGCTCATTGTTTGGTAAAAGGGTCTTCACATGACAACATGTACCACTTATCTATCTGCTTATGTACGTTCTATCCACTTATCTTATGGCGTAACATATAAGGTCAGAACACCCTGGTACAGAATACACTCGCTGTATATGAATCAGCATCAAGAGAATAAAACAGATTTTAAGTGTAAGAGAAAGTAAAGGAAAATCAAATAATTCCACATACTCCAACTCGAAAAATGTATAACTGTCCTGGTCACTGGGACTTTGTTGGGCTCATTAACACAGATCTTGTCCTTGTACATGTGTACAGTATAATGAAATGAATTTCCTTACAAAGTCCAGGTTGGAAGGAAGTTGGAGTCAGAGTCAGGCATAATGCAGTGCTCCTGAAGCCAGTTGGTGATAAAGGCCTTGCTCAAGAGCCAACAGTGGCAGCTTGGAGGTGCTGGGGCTTGAACTTTTTAATAAATACTCCAGAACTTTACCCGCTGAGACACTGCTGAACGCCGGATAACATTTTGATAACAGGAAACCCAGTTTTAAAAAGTATTTGTACAACATACTGGAAATCCGATTAGGCTTTCTGCACAGATGCAGTGCATACTTTCTTTGGTGCAGAAGGGAAAAAGGTTGACATAAAAGATGCAGAGGCTAAAAGATGGCATAATGAATGGTAGCCTAGCTGTCACATTTCTTGGCACTGTCTGAGATACTGTCTGCAGTAGTTAGCAGCAGGACAGCCTGTAACAGCTGAAGGGTTATAAAACACATTTACAGGCTCCCGCTATTCTGAAAATCATTTTCCAGGATTTTCCAGACAACTGTTCATTATAGAAGGGTATATTAGATTGTCTCACATCTGATAATATACAATCCCTGACAACTCCTGACTGAATCAACTACCATTTAATCACGAGGGTTACTGAAATATTAGAAGGGAAGTATACAGGCTTACATGCCTGGGTAAGCGTAAAATCATTGTTAAATTCAACGTCATCATCCTTAACGAACAATACATTAAATAACAAAGTAGAATAGGAGCAAATTTTGGCACGGATGTTGAGGATTCTATCTATGAAAATGGTATATGTTTAATTTGACACATTCAAAGCACATTCAAAATCTATGCCTTTCAGTCAAGGGAGATTTTACAGAAATTTTATCTGGGGGTCTTCTGGAAAAATAAAGGTAAAATAAATACATTTGGGTAAATTTAGGACTCCACTGGGTGACAGGATCAAGACAGTGACCCACTTAAGTAAGGAATAAAACATTTAGGATCATGCTGTTTTAGCATAATAATCAGCAATTGGATGGTGTGATGTGGAGTGGAGTTACTGGTACCATCCCACAGTCCTATAACAGCGTGTTCTCAAGTGTTTTATTCCTATTATACCACAGCAATTTGCCAATGATTTTTTAAAAAAGTGCTAACACTGGAGACTCCTTCCATAAATTCTTCCCTATAGAAAACTTCACTGTATCAACAATTACACACATATTTGACTGTTAAATAACAACACATATTTTAATCTATATATTATTAGTCTTAGATTACATGGCCAGTTTGCCAAACAAGTCCCTGTGAATAAGCTGTTACTATAGAAACAATAACCTTTTAGGATGAGTGCATTTATATAGTAAACCTGTGATTTGAAATAGAGCTGGCACTACTGTCAGAGGTGCTGTTATAGAAAATTAATCAACATCTTCTGACCAATCAGAATCGAGAATTCAACAGCACTGTGCTCAAAATATTATACTTAGGATGCATTTGTTATTCTTAGATCGTTGCACTTTTCCAGGTCATCGCTAGGTTTTCCAAGATGTGTGGGAACCTTGTTATAAGAACATCCTAGAAAAGCATGGAAAATGTTGGTGGCATTTGTTCAAATGTGTTTTATGAAAGAGCTCAGGAACTCTGGAGGTTTAGTTTAGTAAATCTGTTTATATGTGTCAGTTCTTTCATTACAAAATTACTGTTACAAAACACAAGCCAGGCAGTGAATTTCATCATCTAACCCTTAACCTACTTTTAAGTTCTTCTGTAGCATATAGTCAATACCAACTTTTGCTATAAGTAGATTTTTTTTTTTGTTTCCATACTGTGGGGATGCTCATCTTTAAACTCCAGGACTCTACTAGACGTCTGTTCTCTCTGCCATTATCCACAACTCCAAAAAAAAAAAATACCTCGGTTTTGCAGGTCAAGTTCAACGACCTTTGTTTCAAAGTGCAGCACTGTAACTGCAGCTTGTTAGGAACAAGGCTGGACATAAAAACATTACTTGAGCCAGAAACCGAAGGTTTAAACATACACTATATGACCGAAAGTATGTGGACACCTGACCATCACACCTACACCTATATGTGGGTCTTCCCCAAACTGTTGCCACAAAGGTGGAAGCACACAGTTGTCTAAAATTTCTTTGTACGTTGTAGCATTAAGATTTTCCTTCAGTGGAACTAAGAGGCCCAAACCTGTTCCAGCATAAAAGTGCCCGTGTGAACAAAGCAAGGTCCATGAAGACATTGGTTTACCAAATGACCTGAACAAGCCCTGGCCTCAACCCCACTCAACACCTTTGGGATGAACTGGAATGCCGACTGTGTACCAGGCCTTCTTGGCCTTCATCAGTACCCAACTTCACTAGAGGGACCAACTCTGAGATGGGATGGTAAATAAGCACATATGAATGTGATGGTCAGGGGTCCACATACTTTTGGCCATATAGTGTATCTTCTCTGGGATGTAGAGATGACTGTAGTAGTCACATACAAGATAAAAACTTAGGACTTACATTTATGGAGAAGGACAAGGATCAGTAATGGACATCTGTGGATGTTTCTGGTCAGTCGCCATTTATTTGAATATATATCCAGTAACACCTTTAGAGTTGTTTAGTTCTGTTAGAGCTCTAAATAATACATATTAAAAAATAACCTTTATAACTTTCTTCATTCATCAGTAACCACTTAATACTCGTCAGGGTCATGACAGACCCGGAGCCTATCCTGGGAACACTGGGTGTGAGGTGGGAATGCAACCTGGATGGGAAAATAACATGTCAATTATTTAAAGAAATGTTTTTTTTTTTAATTTAAGTTCATTATTTCTACCATAGCATGTATTGATAAGGATCAATTCATAAGAAAAAATGTGATGGGTTGTTCTGTTATAGGAAAATAATCAATGATAAGGTTATCATTACCAACCCAATGTTGATTATTTTCCCATAACAGCACATCATGAAGTGTTTTATTTCTATTATACCCCACCAATTTACCAATGGTTTTTTTATTTTTATTTTTATTTTTTTTATTAAGGAACAACATTGTCTGTGTATAGTTACATTTATTCTTGTAGAATGTCCACAAAACAATTTAGGGGTATTGTCATGCTGGAACAGGTTTGGGCCTCTTAGTTCCAATGAAGGAAAATTGTAATGATACAGCATACAAGGACATTCTATACATTGTGTGCTTCCAACTTTGAGGCAACAGTTTGAGGAAGACCCACATTTAGGTGTGATGGTCAGGTGTCATATGGCCAACTTTTGGCCATATAGTGTATATTGTACAATCTATTTTGGCACAAAACCCGGATGCCTCTGTTAGACAGTGGAAGATAAAGAATAAGTTGACCTTCCAGCATGATAACAACCCAAAGCACAAGTCATGAAAGGAATGGCTTTAGAAGATGAAGATCAACATTTTAGAATGGCCCAGTCAGAGTCCAGATATACAGTACTGTGCAAAAGTCTTAGGCACATGCAAAGAAATGCTGTAGAGAAAAGATGCCTTCAAAAATAATGAAACTAAATGTTTCTACATTAAAAAAATACTATAAAGAGCAGTAAACAGTTATAAATGAAACAAAGTCAATATTTTGTAATGACCCTTCACTTTAAAAAAACAAATAGTAGGTACAATGTATGCAGTTTTATAAGGAAATGAGCTGTAAGTGTTACTGAGCATCTTGCAGAACCAGCCACAGATCTTCTGGAGACTTTGACTGTCATAGCAAGTGGCTTCTTATTTTTGCAGCAAAATCCAGCAGTTTTCATTATGGTTTTTTTTTTTGTCCGAAAAGTGGTCTCTTATGTAATACGCTGCTTTCTTTACTGACATACATACATTTTTCTGTAACATTTAATTTTGTGCTGGAAAACTAATGTTTGGGATTCTAAAATGTTTTTGTACTGAATCCATAATGTAGAAGTCATAAATTAAAAATCTATAACAAAGTTTGTACTAAAAAAGGGTGCCTAAGACTTTTGCACAGTACTGTAAATAATCAAAAACCTGCTGAATGACTTCAAGAGGGCTTGCAATCTGACAGATCTGGAGTACAGTCAATGTACTCAGCTTTTTTTGTGCCACATTCTCGCTGAAATTTGAGCTGACCAGCTTACCAGGGCAACTTCTATGTAACAGAAGGCTGCTCTGGTAACGTGCTAAAACACAAAGATGAGTGAGAGCACAGTGCTGAATAGGGAAATGTCTAAACAGAAATATGTAAATTAGAGGTCTGCATAATTAGCAGCAGCTTTATCCCTAGGAATGTGACTAAGCCCTAAAGACCTCAGAGCAGCTGATCTGTGTTGTGAGAGATGTGATGCTGCTGGTAAAATTACAGAACACGTAAAAATACAGAACCCATAGCACAAAAAGTCACAATGGCTATTCATTTTTCAGTCTGATGTAACGAGTATACAGTAGGGGTTTAACTCAGTGCCAGTATCTATATCTGAATCTGTTTAGCTTGGATTTAAAAGTGGGCGTGGCCTAAACCAGAAGGGTTTTTTTATTATTATTATTATTATAAATAAATAAATGAAAGTAAAAATGTCCTGCTCTTGCTAATCTCAATCAGTCAATGCACTGTAAACCATATGGGCAAGCTTTCTTTAAAAAAAAAATCGTATCTGTATTTGTATTAGTTTAGAACACATAATCTGTTCATTCCAAATAACATATATGTATTCAGCAGCGTTAAAAATAAATAAATAAATAAATAAATAAGCATGAATATATGTGTAGTACATGCACATAGCCTTGAATACAACATAGCCAAACAAGTATCACGCAAATTCAGAGCCTGAGGCAGCTGGATGTTATCATGCAGTCTTTCTATTTATTATGTTTAATAAAACCTAACATTAAAACTCATATAATATAAGAATACATGAACGTAAATTTACATTAAAAACATACAACTAAATCAAAACTAGAATATTTGCTTAAATCTACCTAACATTAAATCTAAATAACATTAAGTTTTCATTGAATTTAAGTTGTTGTTTAAACTTTTTACATTTATAACATGCATTTATAACATTGTTTCCCTTCAGTAGAATTGGTTATTGTTTAAATTTATGGCACTGAAATGAGCTGTCAATTAGGCCTAATGTGACTCATTAGGCCTGTGAATTACTTCTAATAGCGCTTTTATAGCTGTTTGCTTGGAGGTGGGTGTAGAGGTCAATGGAGTAGAAGTGCATTTAGTCACTTGCTCTGCGCTGTGTGTTTTAATTATGTCTTCCACTAAGTGTACTAAGAGTAGTAAACAATGAAGAGATTAGTGCCACAAGCTCCTGACAGTCTTGACCATGCGACTTGCTGTTGTTCTAATGTCTGTCATGGCTGAAAGCAGAGCAACAGTTACTAAAGACAAGAAGCGCTTTGTTCTGGGGATCTGAATATTTACTGCATTGCTACACATGTGACAGCATTCTTCCTAAAAGCATAATGTTTTAAGGCTGAATTAAGAGGAAGGTATGGTTTGGCCTCAGCGATGCACTGCAGTGCTATTTTTGACAGGGCTAATCTGCAAGCTAATTAGCATAGAGTACGGGAGCAATTAAGCTGTCCATGACAAACTTCTCATTACCTTTATTTAGTAACAACCAGGAAGTATCACGTCAGTGTTAGTGTCCGCCCTCAGCACTCAGTCCATTAGCTTCTTTGTGGTATTTTGCTTCCATTTGCTACTTTCTGATACCAAAATACAAGCTGTTATCCAATTATGTGATTAGAATCTTCACTGAGAAGCAATTTGTCCCTGTCATTTCTTTGGTCTTAGGCTTGTGAGCTTTGTGAAATGTACTGTATATGGTGGATAGGCCTATACTAACTGTGCATCACAGGCGATTCGATGCTTTAGATGAAAGAACAGGACAACACTGACACTCTCCTAAATACATCCGAATACAAAGCATGCAGTGTACACACTTAAGGTATAGTTAGCATCATGCAGTTGCTCTGTAGAGCATTTCAGTCATTTAGAGCCTTAACAGAGACATGAAAACAGAAGGGAAAGAATTTTTAGACCTGGAAGTGATGTGATGTTACTTATAGGTTAGCACTGTGTAAAAGAATTAAAATAGTAAAATATGCATAGATGGTGAACTAATTTAATTTACTTTAAATACTTAAAAATGATATCTGTGAAATTAGTTGGATATTATTAGCCTGTTACAGAAAAGTCACATGAACTTGAAATGTTATACATTTGACATATTGTTTTGCACGTTATCTTATTTCTCACATGAGGATTTAACTTTCACGTTATTTTTTCCCAGAGGTAGTGTATGCGTTTTCATTGTTCACATGTGATTTCTCACATGATTAATTTAATTTTCATGTTAAATCTTTCCACATGTAATGCATATGTATCAATTCTTCACGTGATTTCTCACGTGATTATTGAATTGTTCACATATAGCGCTTGTGTTTTAATTGTCAACATTTCTGACAATTCAATTTTCTCATGTTGATTTTTTCACATCATTTCACACATAATTTTTTTTGCATATGATTACAGTTCACTTGTGCACTTTTCAGGGCATAACATGGTAAAATCAGAGAAAACGTGATCACGTTACTCACATAATCACATGTTAAAAACATATGATCACATGGGAAATGTGAATTTTTCCATTTCCATTTTTCCAGTGTTGCTCTTTATTTCATTCAGGACACTCACATGGTGACTAATGCCAAGAAGTAAAAAACAGAAACATGGTCATTCTGCAGCAGGTAAGACTCTGTCTCCATCTGTCAGAAAAACACAGGTACAATTATTTCCCCAGGGTGCTGATGTAAATGTAAATTTTTTTTGTTTTAGCAATATTTATTTGGTATTAATGACTATTTCCTTTTACTGTCATTCAAAATACTTATATTTTCTGTTTATTTCCTTGTAAGTGTTTGTGCTTAAATTTTTAATGTAATGTTTATTTTAGATATGGTTTTATTTTTGATTATTTTTAATCCATTACTTAAATAAGTAAATAACAATGAATATTAGTAATAACGTAGCACATGACACATTTATATCTTATCCTACAATATGTTAGTGCGTACTATGTTGTTAATGGATTGGATTGTTCTTATTATTACATTATGTGTATATTTGGTTTGGTATTATGTTATTTGTTCAGTTATTATGATGTTTTGTTTCAGCGCTGCTCGAGGCGAATCTAATCTCATTCCCTTTCCCTCGCTTTACAAAGGAATGGCTGTGCATTATTTTTATTAAGAAGGAATCTTCACTAGTGGGGTTCTGTACAAATACCTTAATTTATTGTGTTATTTTTCTTTGAATCTTAGGAAAAGCATAGCTGTGTTCTCTGTGGGAAAGATGCCAGATATGTCAAAGTGGTTTCATTTATCGAGTCATTGATTGATTGATTGATTTTTCCACCCCTACAGGGGGATTACGTCTGGCTGGATCTGAAGACAGGCAAGCCGTTTGATGTTCCAGTTGGAGCTGTGGTCAAGCTCTGCGACTCGGGCTTGATCCAGGTCTTGGATGATGAGGGTCAGGTGAGGTTATGAGTAAGACAATGACAAACACCATGCCTAAAAAGTGCCCTGCTTTCTTGTCACTTGACCTTCAGTGTGAATGATGCTGCAGTGTGAGTGTATTATGCGTTGTGTATGTGTGCAGGAGCACTGGATCTCTCCTCAGAATGCCACGAACATAAAGCCCATGCACCCCACCTCCATCCACGGCGTGGAGGATATGATTCGCCTGGGAGACCTGAACGAAGCCGGCATTCTGCGAAACCTCCTCATTCGCTACAATGAGAGGGTCATATATGTGAGTGTACAGTTTCTAAGGATGGAATAAAAGACTTGGGGGCATGCTGTTATAGGAAAATAATCAACAACAGGATGGTGTTATGCACAAGCTTTACCATTACCACTCCTAAAGCTGACTATTTTCTTATAACTGTATA
Organism: Pangasius sanitwongsei; assembly: GCA_037576675.1. NCBI lineage: Eukaryota > Metazoa > Chordata > Actinopteri > Siluriformes > Pangasiidae > Pangasius > Pangasius sanitwongsei. The sequence continues at coordinate 9,451,889 of CM075017.1, read as the reverse complement.
TTCTGATGCGTTTCATTCCTCTTAGACCACAGCAATCTTACAACAATTACAATTTTTCATTTACACGCAATACTTTTTAATCATTTATAGTTACATTTAATGTAGTAGTACAGTATATCTGCAGAACATGTTAGTTCTAGTTATCACTTACATTATAGCAGCTATAAACAGTCGTTCCCTCACCAGCCTCTTTTTTTTTCTATTTTGAAGTTAACTCCTCTGTCCTGAAGACTTTCCCATGGTGGAAAACCTACTGACCATTACAGAATGCTGATCCCGGAGACTCCTTACATAAATGTAAAATAAAAGTCTCCTCACAGAAAACTACCTTCTTCTTCGTTAAATAACGACATATTTTTACTCTGTTTGTGTGGAGCATCCACCATCCAAGTGAGCAAGTTGTTACTACAGAAACTATAACTAGAATGAGCGCATTAATATAAACCTGTGACTTGAAATGCAGCCAGAGCTACTGTAATTCTAACTGAAGGGGATGTAACTGAATTTAGTCTATTTAGTAAAAGGATTTAGTTTAATTGCTGTGTCGATGATATCACTCTTAAGCCTACAAGCCACTCGATGTACAGTTTTTCCTTCTTATTGGTGCACAGGTGCACAGATTGGTCATAAAATTGACACATGCTGTATACTGTGCACAGAGTGTTTTTCATTTCAGGCATTAACTGTGTTTGCTACGTGCTCAGATCAGCCAGTTTTGCTAGAATATGACCTTTTCTTCTTGGTTCACTGCCACATCCCCATCAGCAATTTTCTCCACTGAAATACTTGATGGAGGACAACGTGACTCTGACTGGCTTTGAGCTGTGCCATAACCGAATTTAAAGTGACTGAAAATGCTTGTGTTACATCAAAGCTTTAAGTAAATCTCTTTTTTTGAGTGTGAATACTTTCAAAATAGTAAGATCAATACTTTGCACTAAGCGCCAGTCTTTTAAGGAAGTTCATTTGTTGTCTATGCATTTATCTAATGGCTCAGATAGACAGCTTAGATAGACAAGTGGAAAATTCACATTCTGCACCATTAGGTCAATTTCTATCCTCTTGTACAGTATACTACATTATGAGGCATGGATTATGAGTACAGAGGTGAGAGGTGATGTTCATAGCAAACAATGATGAAGGTCAAGTAATATAACTACATGAGACTTACAGGATATGCCCATACATCGTGGATAGTTTAGCCCACAGACCCAAATCATTCTGCTTCTCCTGATTTCACGATAAAATGAACAACTACTTGACAGCAGTGTTTTCAATGTCATCAGTATCTTCAAATCATCAATCGCTGAATTCAAATTTTAAGAGGTGCAGTATGTAATATGGTCATTTGCAAGCCCCCAAAATTCTGTGCTACAAAATACCTCACATTCATGTCCAAACCACATAACACCTTGCTGCATTTTGTCCATAGAATGAAAAATTAAAATGTAGATATAAATGTAAATTTAAAACCATTTTGTGCACTGCATTCACAACAGTATCTTTGATTTTGCGCAGAAAAACGGTTATTTAAGTCTAAGTTTTAATTCTAAATTTCTTTACACCCAGAAATAGTCTTTACATTGCAACCAATGAGGAATTTAATAAGAAATGATTTTGAACATTATTATTATTATTATTATTATTATTATTATTATTATTATGCATCTAAAGTCAAATGTGTAAATGTTGTAAACTGAAAAAAATAATTTCCTTGATCTATTCTAACATATTTTAAATCTCAATTCATATTACCGCAAAGCTATATAAAGAACAACAAAGACCAGTGCTGCCTCCTCAGGAACTGACTGTGCTGTAAAAATACTTCCTGTCAGTTTTACAGTAAAATCCTTTAACGGCGGCACAGTTTCCATTAAATTACTGTAAACTTACAGTACATCTTAATGCCAGCTATTTTCTTCAACCATAAATGGATGCATAACTTTTATACTACAATATTGATAATTGTGAAAGATAAAATGAAAAATAAATAAATAAAATAAAATAATACAGAAACAGCTTAAAATAATATGGATTTTTATGGATGTTAAGTGTTGCAATGACACATTCTTCAGGCAATGTGTTAATAACATTAAAATATTAAAGATTTCATGCCCAGGTAATTAACAATTTAAGATGTAAATTAGGGTTTAAAAATTAACTAAAGTAACTTGTAATGACTGGTAGAAATGTTTTCAAATACATGAAAAATTTGAAATACAATATTCAAATTTGTTCATTTTGCACCAAAAGTGCAAATGCACCAAAGTGTGTATATTTAAAGTAAAGATCAAAGCATGTCCTTTTTCTCCTTTTTTAAAATAATATTTTAATATTATTTGCCATAGTAGATGCATGGCTTCATGGCGCTTGGAAATTCTCATTTTGTCTCCATAATGATCTTGCATATTTATGATTCACTAATAAATAATAATATTATTACTCACAAATTAATTTCTGGTTACAGTACAGGTAAGCAATGCATTGCACAGAATTTAGTATTACTATTACTAAATATTATTATTTATTTATTACTATGTTACCTACAGTATGTACCTCATAGAAACCTAATATACGCCTTATACTGTCTGACATTTCAGACATACACAGGGTCGATCCTGGTGTCAGTGAACCCCTACCAACTGCTGCCCATCTACACAGCAGACCACATCCGCCTGTACACTAATAAAAAGATCGGTGAAATGCCTCCACACATCTTCGGCATTGCTGACAACTGCTACTTCAACATGCAGAGGAACAACAAGGACCAGTGCTGCATCATCAGGTACCCACTACACTGTACAAATACTTACTGAATTTCTACAGCAATGTCCTTGCACTATGGTTAAAATATTGTAAGTATAGGATGATTTGCTTCTGTACTGTCTATGTCTATGTCTTTGATTTCTAAAATATATATGACCAAATTTCAACTCTAGATATTTTTTCTACTCTCAAAGTTAAAATTGCCTGGTCATGGGATTTAGGGTTAGAGTTTAATATTTTTTAATATTAAAATATTAATATTTTAAATATTTTTTATAATTCATTCAAGCTCAATATGTGTTCAGATAGGTCTTATGCAATCTAAAACATTATACAGAGTTCACTATTCTCAATCACGACTGTCTGAGATCTATCCGAGTGTTGATGATAGATGTGATAGGTGTCATACCGCCCCAGGCAATCTTAGTCATATGTTTTCCTTTGTCCATCTCTACAAAAATACTGGCTGGATTATTTTCCAATCATGTCAAATATACTTCAAAAGAAAATGGATGTACAGTCAGGTACAGCCGTAAGTATTTAGATAGTGACACAATTGTTTGTAATTTTGCCTCTGTACACCGCCACAATGGATTTGAAATGAAGCAATCAAGATGCGATTGAAGTGACTTTCTGCTTTAATTCAAAGGGTTTAACAAAAATATTGCATTAACTTTAGGAATTTCAGCCATTTTTATACATAGTACCTTCATTTTCACAGGCTCAAAGGTAATTGGACACTTGACTGATAAGCAGTTTCATATCCAGGTGTGGCCTGTTTCCTCAATATTTCATGAGAAATTAAAAAGATAAAAGTTTTAATTGCAAGTGTTGAATTTGCATTTGGTAGCTGTTCATGGGAATTCTCAATATGCAGTCCAAAGAAGTGTCGATGCAAATGAAGGAGGCTATCATTAGGCTGAAAAAAAACCCAGACCTATCAGAGAGGTAGCAGAAACTTTAGGAGTGGCCAAATCAACAATTTGGTACATTTTTAAAAAGAAGGAATGCTCTGGCAAGCTCAGAAACACCAAAAGGCCTGGAAGACCACAGAAGACATCTAAAGTGGATGATCACAGAATTCTTTCCTTGTTGAAGAAAATCCCCTGCACAACATCTAGCCAAGTCAAGTACACTCTGGAGGAGGTAGGCGTCAAAGTCTGCAATCAAGAGACACCTTCATGAATGTAAATACAGCTGCAAACCACTGGTAACACTCAACAGAAAGGCCAGATTAGACTTTGCTATAAAAAAAACTACCTCTAAAAAAAAAGCCTGACCAGTTCTGATGCAAGATTAACTTGTAACAGAATGATGGAAAGAGAAGAGCATGGAGAAGGAAAGGAAGGGCTCATCAAGTATACCACATCATCTGTCAAACATGTGGAGGCAGTGTTATGGCGTGGGCATGTATGGATGCCAATGGAACTGGGTCACTGGTGTTTATTGATGATGTGACTGCTGATAGAAGTAGCAGGATGAATTCTGAAGTGT
>CM075017.1:9415969-9437332 GCA_037576675.1 Pangasius sanitwongsei | reverse complement strand
TATATATATAGTGCTTCGCTGCACTAGCATGGTAGTCAGGATTAACAAGGCACATGATGGATTTCCTGTGATTAAGTTAGCATGAGTGGAGGTGTGATATATAAAAACTTGTGAAATATGACAAATGACTCCTCGTTCTTCATACTTGTGTTCAAATGTACTGATATTTACACAAAAGGCTCTTTGGTACAGCTGTGTGATGAAGAAGTGTGATTTCCTGCTGTATACGTGTCGTTTTTTTTAGGGAACTGATGCCACCATGCTGCACAAACTCAACTCCCAGCACAAACTCAACGCAAACTTCGTCCCCCCTAAACACAGTCATGAGAGTCAGTTCGGCATTCAGCACTTTGCTGGCGTGGTCTACTATGAAACCAAAGGTACCTCACAGGCTCGCTAATCCTTCTGTTGAGGTGGAAAAAAATGCTAAAAACGGTCCTTTTCTAAAAGCCTAACTGGAACTAACTGTTTTTTCTGCTATTTCTGATTTATTTATTGGAGTCAAAGTTAAATAATACAGTGCAAAACTGACATTTTGTCAAATGAAATAGAAAGCTCTCCTCTCCTTTCGGCCCCATGGCAACCAGAAATATTTAGCCACAAATTTTCTACCTTCTGTGCTAGCTAGATATATAACTACTAGCTATATCTAAATGTAACTGTGGTTGTTGTGGTATATTTGAACAGGTTTCTCTTCTGTTAAATTTGAATATGACAATGCAAATGGAGTCTCTGATGCTAAAACCCTCCTCGAGTTAACCTGTGACAAATGCTAGATGTTAACTAGCTGGCTTGCTATGTGATAATTTTACCTAGAATACACTACAGCACACTTATTCATGATGTCCATAACTGAACTTAATGTTTCAACAACTCCTTTTTGGACTTTGAGTCAGTCCGAGGTCTATACACAGATGGTTGTTTTGCTTTTCTGTAATAGCTAATAGCATAGCGTAATCAGGATAGTCAGGGGAACATAGGTGCTGCATTCATGCATATTCTAGACACTGCATCTGAGACATGGCTATTTTAGTTTTTTAAGATTGATTAAACATATTAAACACGGTATTAATCTACATCCATTATTTTTTTAAGTTCTAAGTGTAATAAATCTGTTATAACAAAATAATACACAATTACAGCATGTAATGAAGGGTTTTATTCCTCATTTCTGTTTTATACCACAGCAATTTGCTGATGCTAAATTTTTTTATTTAATGAATGACGCATGATACTTTTTATCCATTTATAGTTACATTTAATGTTGTGGATTGTCCACAAAACAAGTTAGTTTCTTTTAGCACTTCCACTGTAGAAGCTGTAAACAGCCATTTGCTCACCAGCCTCTTTGTTCTTTCTCTTGAAGTTTAGTCCTGTTTAGACAAAAAAAAAAACATCTTGTTTTGTTGGCTGAGAAACTGCTAAAAAGCACAAACTCCTCTGTCTGGAAGACTGTGTTGCAAAACTTAAAGTTGCAAAAACTTTGCATCTGACTGTTACAAAGTGCTGACACTGGAGGCTCCTTCCATAAATGTAATCAACATCCCTTTATTAAAACCATGTATGTAGTGCGTCTGTCATACAAGTTCCTGTGTAAGTTGTTACAGTTGGAAAAAATAACATATTTGAACAAGCGCATTCATGTAAATGTAATTTTCTGGAACTACTTTCAGACCTGCTTTTACAAATAATTAATCAACACCTTCTGACCTATCAGATTTGAGAACTCAACAGCACTGTGGCGTATAATGACATATTCCTAGGCTACTTTTAATTCCTTCTTGAATGTTAAAAAACATTATTTTTAAGGGTTAAATACTGTTTATTCGGGGTAATTACAGTATTATCCTTTTATCATGGACCTAAGTGCCTGTTTTGAGAGTCTGTTCCTATCTTAACAGGATTTTTGGAGAAGAACAGAGACAGTCTCCACAGTGACATCATCCAGCTGGTGCACTCTTCCAAAAACAAGTTCATCAAACAGATCTTTCAGGCTGACGTTGCCATGGTGATGCCCTTTTCCCACATTAAATCCCTATTTATCCTGCATTAATGTGCCTCCACTAACTCCACTTTGGAAACGCATCATTCACAGCACAGTCAGGCCTGACGTTATGTTGACTAGCTGGTGAAAGATTGACTATTACTGTTTTTTCCAGACTTAATATACACTTTTTTCCCCTCTAGCTCTTTAGTTTTGGCAGTCTTTCCATCTCACACACTAACACTCCTTCACCATGTCACCGGTGATGTCAGGCTTCATTTGTTGGTGTGCTTATTGTTTATTGTTATGTGCTGCTTTTTGGCTAACGCTCATCTCTCTTGGCTGAGACTCTGTCTATTCAGTCTTACCAGACTATTCTAACACCGTTCAATTCTCTCTCTCTCTCTCTCTCTCTCTCTCTCTCTCTGTCTCATTCCCTCTATCTATCCATCGCTCTCATTCTGTCTGGCTTCAGTTTCTCTGTGGCTATGTGCAGACCACCGTGTCCCCTCAGCAGGTAAATCGGTGGTTGTGTGTCCCTGTACGCTCCCCATCCTCAGTGCTAACAGCATGTATCCCTGCACCATTAATCTACAACGCACTCTCAGCGGTCTCTTTCCCTCAAAACCCATTCCTGTGGTTGATATCTCAGTGGAAAGCAGCTCTGGCAGTGTAGCAGCATGATTTAATAAACCCAACAGTGGCATTCAGTGGGGTGATGCATTCTGGGGAAATGTTAGTCATCGACTGGAAGTGAGAAAGGCAAAGATGGTTCTGGTTCTAGTTCAAGTGCAATGTGGCCGGTTCTTTACAAGATACTTTGCTAAGCAGAAGCTCAGTTTGCATATGACTTTCCTGGCACTGAGTGAGCTAGAGGAGGGGATATAACCTCAAAACCTGAGTTTTGCCTTTTTTTTTTTAATATGCTGTATCTGCCCCTCTGCGTCTATATTTCGTTATCCTAACACAAAACTCAGACAGATACAGACAGAAGCTCAATGAGTCCAATATCAGTAAAAGACAGAAACTCAAATAAGAGAAAAGAAAAGAATGGAAGGTTGCTCTATACAAGACAAAGACAGAAGCTTTGGAGGACAGGAATGGTTGAGGTGAATATGCACCCTGTAGACTTTTTAGTTAGAAAGTTTGTGCATATACTGTATTAGTGTGTTTGTGTTTTGTGCATAATTGTGTGTATGTGTTTGTAGTACATATTTGCAATAGTGAGCTCTCTCTCATGGATGCCATGCTCTTGTGATTTCCCAAGTGTTAATCTGAGTATGTGTGTGTTTGGTCAGGGTATGGAGACTCGGAAACGTTCTCCGACTCTGAGCAGTCAGTTTAAACGCTCCCTTGAGCTGCTTATGAAGACTCTGAGCACGTGCCAACCCTTCTTCGTGCGCTGCATCAAACCCAATGAGCTCAAAAGGCCAATGGTGAGTCCAAGCCCAGAAATTTGTGTCTGGATCTGTTCCTTTGACCCAGATGTAGCTCATTGACCAACACATGTTTCATGTACAATGTTTGAATCTATAATTTTGTATCAAAAGCCTCCAGACTAATGTAGCTAACAAATAGTCAAGGAAGGGTAAGGAAAATTAGCCACCAGTTTAGCATCATGTGCTATTTATATATAAACAGTCTTAACAAGTAGAAGTCTGTACTGGAATGATATTATTATCTGATTCACCGCCTTTACGCTTGAGGCCACACCTCCTGCGTGAGAGATACTGCCATGGAGTGTGCTGAGGAAAAAAGTGATTTGGCTTCAATGACTGGTTTTATCTCTGATACATCCTTCTGTTCATTTTTAGAGACAACAGTGTCACACAGTGTCAGAAGTCTTATCCTCAAGACTATCTGAGATACTGAACAACTCCACATGGTTTGAGGTTTGAGTCAGCACAATGCTAAACTGGTAGTCATAAGCTTCTCCTACACCTAGCCTTGTATCTGCAGTTGAAAACTTCAGAAGCAAACTTCAGACACCAAACGTGACTCACTACATGTGAGATAAAGGGGCAATTGTACTGAATATCACTTTAACTTCTGCTCTTTTTTGCTGTGCAGCTGTTCGATAGGGGGTTGTGTGTACGGCAACTGCGGTATTCCGGAATGATGGAGACAATTCGGATCCGCAGGGCCGGATATCCCATACGCTACACCTTCGCTGAATTTGTGGACCGTTACAGGGTCTTCATGCTGATGGCCAAACCAGCCTATTTACAGGTGGGTCAACAGGACAGCATAGCACAATCAGTCAAACTACGAATGAATAATCTTAGAGGTTGAAGGATGCTAACATGCAAATTCCAAATATCAGACATAACCTCGAGCCACATAGGTCATGAGCAATGTGTAGTGTTACAGACTCAGTAGCCTGTGTATTAGCTATACCTACCTTGTACTGTATTTAAGACATACTGTAACGTCTGAGACTTTGAAATGTATAGACATGGCTCACAGCTAATATTCCTTATACCAGAACACTACTGAATTTTCAAATCTGATTGATCAGAAGGTGTTGAGTCATTTTCTAAATCACAGGTTTATATTAATAAGCTCGTTTTTATGGTATTGGTCTATAGTAACAACATCCCAGTAATTCACAGGAATGTGAAGACATACTGTAACGTCAGTAATTCACAGGGATGTGTATGGCGGATGCTCCACATAAACAGATTAAAAAAACGTGGTGTTGTTTAAAAAAGTAAACTTTTGGTGACTTTTCTGTAAGAAGACATTTATTTAGCATTCTTGGAAGGAGTCTCCAGTGTTAGCGCTTTGTAACAGTCAGTACGTTTTTTTTTATCCTATAAACTTTTCTCACTCACTGACTAATTTATAGAAGGATCTGCGAGGGACATGCCAGAGAATAGTGACAGCGGTCCTGGGACATAATGAGGACTGGCAGATAGGAAAAACAAAGATCTTTCTCAAGGTTTGAATGATTTCTCAAGCTATGTTCTAGTTGTGGTTTAACATCAGTTAAAAAAACTGCAATAACATCAGGAGTCAGGATACATCCTGAAAAACCTGACACTGATCAGAATCAACGAAGCTGATTAAAAAATGCATTGACAAATTGGTTGTGTTTGTTTTATTTATGTTGTAGGACCACCATGACATGCAGCTGGAGATTGAGAGGGACAAGGCCATCACAAACAAGGTCATTCTCATTCAGAAATCAGTGCGTGGAAGGAAAGAGAGGTAATGAAGTCTAGGACTGGGGATGATTAATGGAGGAAACATGAGAAGATATACGTGTGTGAACAGTCTTTTTTTTTTTTTACATCCAGGGTCAAATTCCTGAAGATTAGGAGATCAGTCATATTGATCCAGAAGATCTGGAGAGGCTATATCTGTAGAAAGAACTACAGAGTGGTATGGATTTTTTTTTTTTCATTGCCTATGAAGTACTTTATTCTGGTCCTGGAGGTGCAGCATAGTTTGGTGACCATGTGTACTAAACCAATAGCCAGGTTTTACCAGTTAAATTAAATTAAATCATAACCAAAAAAGTGCCAATATGTTCACAGCAAATCTGTGGGCCCATGAACAAGCCACAGGACCCAAACCTCTTGCACAAATATCGATGTCATGATCTGACAGGGTGAGGATGAGTCATATCATATCCATTATGAAGCATGGAGGCAGAGATAGCATTCATACCATTTCATATAAATTCAGATGTATGGAATTGAACACAAGACATTGACTGCAAAGTTATATTTGGTTATATTTACAATTATGTCACTTTGTCCAAATACCTTTGAGCCCCTGAAAATGGAGGTACTTTGCTGAAAATGGCTGTAATTCCGAAATGGTAAATGCCATATTTTTGTGGAACCTCTTAAAGCGGAAAGTCTACACTTCGATCACAACTTGATTGTTTTATTTCAAATCCATTGTGGTGGTATATAAAGGCCAAATCACAAAAACTCTGTCATTGTCCCAATACTTCCAGACCTGACTGTACTGTATGTAAATATGAGACAACACTCCCGTCAACCTCCAACTCAAACTTTAGGCTAACAGTAGCTTAGTGGTTAGCACTGTTGCCTTACATCTCCAGGGTTGGGGGTTCGAGTCCTACCTCTGCCCTGTATGCATGGTGTGTGTCCATAGACATGCATTGCAGGCTGATTGGCATTTCCAAATTGCCCGTAGTGTGTTTGTGCCTTGTGCCTCGAGTCCCATGGGATAGGCTCCCTGAGACCCTGTGTAGGATAAACAGTACAGAGAATGATACATGATGCAACTATGATACAACTTAAATGTCCGTGTTGCACCTAAAACTCTCAACATATAGTTTAGGATTGACTCTACACCCTGACTTAAGGAATACAACTGGCTACTGTTAAGCTCAATCATGTGTCTTTGCCCAGAGAAATCACCAAACTGTGCTGGCCTCCAGCCACTTGAGTTTTCTACCCCTTTATCTTCTATAAACTTATTCCTTAACAGTGAAACACTATTTCTCGTTGCCTGTCAGATGTGTGCAGGTTTCTTGCGGCTGCAGGCCGTCTGGAGGTCCCGGAAACATTACTTGCTGTACCGAGAGGTCAGGAGATGCATCATTCTGCTTCAGGGTCAGTGTCGAGGCTTCCTGGTGAGGCAAACATTCTGGAGACGCTTAAATGCCATCCGCATTATCCAGGCCTACGCCCGCGGCATGATCGCACGCAGACTGTGCAGGAGACTCAGAGTAGAGGTATTTATCTAAGAGAATTAACTTGTTGATGTAACTATTAACGGATAAAGAGTATGACGTCATTCTTTAATAAAAAAAAATAGATATAATTGTTGGGAAATTGCTGTGGTATATGAGTAATGGAACACTTCAGGATGTGCTGTCACAAGAAAATAATCCTCTTCGGGTCCAGCCGCATCCCATCACCCCTTTGTTGATTATTTTCCTCTAACAGCATGTCCTGTCGTGTTGCACTTCTTACATACAGTACAACTTAATCATAGACCTTAATATCATTATCACTTAGGGTTCTGCTTAGTTAAGAAAACTAATGAGCACTTGCCCATCTTGCTCTTGCTTTGTTTTTTCTTTCACTCAGCATTTGTGTATGTTTGTCTTTGTATACTTATGTGTATGCAGAGGGAGCACAGGCTGGAAGCCGAGAGGCAGCGTCTGGCCGAAGAGGAGCAGCTGAGGAAGCAGATGACGGCACGCAGGGCTCGAGCCGAGGCTGACAGGAAGCACCAGGAGCGTCTGGCTGAGCTGCACCGCGAGCAGGAGGAGAGGAGGCAGGCTGAGCGTGAGGAGGCTCGTCGTAAGAAGGAGCTGCTCGAGCAGATGGAGAGAGAAAAGCAGGAGCCAGTCAGTGATTCTGACATGGTGGATAAAATGTTTGGCTTTTTGAGCAGCTCCAACTCGCTCCTGAACATGGAGGTTGAAGCACCTGCAGGATTTGAGGTGGAGCACTGAAGATCATTTATTAACTCACCTGTCCTGCTCACTACTGACCAATGTTCACCTCTTTAGATTTTACAGCAATGTACAACATTTTTATAAAACAACAAAAAAAAAACCTTACTGGTAAAGTGTTTTTAGACTTATAATCGTATGATTTTTTTAAATATAAAAACTTAAATTTTGCCAAACAATGGATCTGGCTAGTTTCTTTGTTTCAGGTTAGGGTTTCAATGCTTAGTCAACAAAATAGCTAATTAAGTTAATTAAGTTAATTAAGTTAATTAGAAAAATCCATCGACATGGATTTTTATGTTGTCTGCTTGGACACAGTTTTAACAGCATAACATTTTAAAATCTGATAAATTGTATCTTTGTATCTTTATTATCAGATATTTATTATAAACGAATGGTTCGTGTGTTCAAAATTGTTTTCCCTCTGTTGTTTTAGCGCCATGAATAAAGCCTAATATTACAAGAAAATAATCCTAAAATTATGAGAATAATGTAGTAGTACTAAACATTTCAATTATAACTGCACATAAAGTTTATGTGTAACTATACATGTATTAGAGTCTCAGTTACAGCGAGCTGAGCACAAAGCCTTTCATGTTGGAAACATCTTTTTTTTAGTATTATTCAGTTAAAAGAGACATTTTAACCTGAAAAAAATAATATAAGGACTAGATACTTTTTATATGATGCTGTAGGTATTGCTCACTTAACACTACAGCAAGGAATGTGTCCATTTGTATTTCCTTTCATATTAGATATTATATTGTATGTATTGCATATATTTGGAAGATAAAATTGTAGATGCCTTATTTGTAGTTAATCCAAATATTAATGTTATAATTGTTTGTGTGTGATAGGATCTGGAGAACGTCCACAAAGAATCTGAAGAGGACAGCATTGAGACTCTTCCTCGTCCTGATGAGGAACAAGAGGACCTGTCAGAGTACAAGTTTGCAAAGTTTGCTGCTACCTACTTCCAGGGAAACACGACCCACACGTATGTGCGCCGGCCCCTGAAACAACCTCTGCTCTACCACGAGGACGAAGGAGACCAGCTGGTGAGAAATCTTCATTTGATTTTTCTTACAGATTACCAAACATATAAAAGCTGTGCAAAAAATGCTGGGTTAAATGTAACCCAATTTGGGTCATCTTCATAAGTCAGTCCTGGGTCAGTATATAACATTTTATTTGGGTTAATTTGACCACACATTGCTGGGTTATGTGCAGAGCCCAACATGCCGGGTTCCTTGAAGAACCCCCAGGTTAATTATTACCCTTATTTCTGGATTGTTTAGCCTATTCATGATTATAGGGAATCTGAATACATTATAATAAGACATTCTTTAAATCATTGGATGCTTACCTCTAGTCTGTAAATCACAAAATGGTCTGAGTCCTGAATGCATCTGTAATATGCTGAAAGCACTGAAACCCAGCAGGTCTCATAGATCCGTGGGTGCAAGTCAGCTGGTAGTACCTACAACCCAAACAAAGCACAGTGAAGCAGCATGTAGCTTTTATGACGCTCAAAACTGGAATCAGTTCCCAGAAGATGTTAGATGTGCCACAAATGTAGCTATTTTTAAATCTATATTAAAAACATTGTATTTTTTCCTGTTCCTGCACTTAAGCTGTTTGGACTTTATGTCTATTGCACTACTTTCTGAGCACCTTAGTATTTCTTTTCCTTTCTGCTGAATTTTATTATGAATCTTTCTTCATTTTTTTTAAACCTTTAAGGAACATTACTTGATTTTATCCTAATTTTAAAATTTTCACAAATCCTGTTTGATTTTATTGTCTTTTATAGTCTTCATTTAATTTATACAGCACTTTAAATTTCCTTGTATATGAAATATGCTATATAAATAAACTTGCCTTGCCTTACCTTTACTTTTGTGGAATGTACATATAGTTGTTATTAAATGTTTGAATTCAAAATTCATTCTTTTGTTACAGTTAGTTTGATACATGTTAAATAATCCAGTTAAGTTTAAACAGCAAAACCAATTTCAAAATTTAATTTACATTTTTTTTTTATTTCCATAAAATGTATGTAATTAGTACAATTTATTTTTGCATTACATTAAGCAGGTTCAAAAGATCTATACTATTCTTTTTTTTTTTTTTTTTAAATAAATACTATAATCTATATATATAATATCACACTATAATCACCTAAACAACACAATTAGATACACCAATGAAAATAAACTACTAAGGAAAACAAAGTAATCTGACTAGCTACTCAGTCCTATTAGACAAAAACAAACTCGCAGATGGTGTTAGCAACATGCTGCACTCTTGGCTAATCGTGGTGTGATGTTTCTGCCTGTGCAGGCTGCTCTGGCTGTATGGGTCACTGTGCTGAGGTTTATGGGAGACATGCCCGAGCCCAAATATCAAATCAGCCTCAGTGACGGCAGTGAGAAGATCCCAGTTATGACCAAAATCTACGAGACTCTAGGCAAGAGGACCTACAAGAGGGATCAGCAGGCCCTGCAGAGGGCCGACGAGGTGATCACATGGGCAGGGAAACTGAAGCAGCAATCAGACCTGTTTTCATAGTTCTGATTTTTTTTAAACTAGTTTGTTTTGTATTATTATTATTATTATTATTAACTTAAAATTCAGTGTAAGTTAGTTTTTAGTGAAGTTTTGTTAGTTTCTGTTAGCTTAAATTTTTTTTGAGATTTCTTTCATTTTTGTTTTTAAATTTCAAAAAAATTGTGTTTCTGTTTTATTTTTGCTTGTCGTTTTTGACATAATTTTTTTGTACATTATTCAAATGATTTGGTCAGAGCCTCCCGAATACTGGGAAGGCGTTCCACTAGATTTTGGTGCGTGGCTGTGAGGAGGTCGCAGGAGCATTAGTGAGGTTGGGCACTGATGTCAAGTGAGAAGGCCTGTTCATCCCAAAGGTGTTCCATGGGGTTGAGGTCACAGCTCTGTGCAGGCCACTCGAGTTCTTCCACACCAACCTTGGTGAACTATGTCTTCATGGACTTCACTTTGTGCACAGGAACACTGTCATGCTGGAACATGTTTGAGCCCCTTATTTCCAGAGAAAGGAAATTGTAATGCTACAGCATACAAAGACTATTGTGTGCTTTCAATTTTGGAGAAGGCCCACATGTGGGTGTGATGGTCAGGTGTTGAAATACTTTTGGCCATATACTGTAGTTCACTGTGTATGTTCATCTTACATCAGAATTACTAGGCACACACTATGTGCTGTTGTTTCTCTTTCAGACTTCTGTTATTGACAGTCAGAAGAAGAACAGCATCAGACATAAACTAGTGTCTCTCACACTGAGGAGGAAATCTAAAATCACAGAGGAGGTGAGAGCACTGTCCCATTTATAACACAGTATCAGTGAGCTGTTTCAGGTTGACATTATAATGAGAAGAAGAGATTCAGACAATGATTCAGCCAAAAATTAACTGTACACAATGTTCCTTCATACCCTGAATGTAGTCCATCAGCCAAGACAGTTGAGGGGTCTGAAGTTCTCTTCTTCACTTTTGCACTGGAGCTACAAGTCAGCTAAAAAATAAGAGAAGCTTATAGCCACAGGTTTCGCATTATGTCTGAAAAAAGGTATCGTTTGATTGTTAAAAAAAAAGAAAAAACAAATACACATAAAATTGGAACTACTATATCATCCAAATTACCAAACAATTTGTGTGTCCAAATGTGTACCGTGAAAATGTGAAAATACAGTTGCTAGGCGATTAGTTAATATAGACTGAGGCTAATGATTTTGCTAGCTGTTATGATTCCGTTAAGTCTTTCATAACGACTGAGTGCTGAGAAAGAATAATAATAAATATACACTCACCATCCACTTTAATAGGAACACCTGTAAACCTGCTCTTTTATGCAGTTATCTGATCAGCCAATCATGTAGGAGCAGCACAAAACATAAAATCATGCAGATACAGGTCAAGAGCTTCAGTTAATGTTCACATCAAACATCAGAATGGGGAAGAAGTGTGATCTCTGTGACTTTAACCGTGGCATGGATGTTGGTACCGGATGGGCTGGTTTGAGTATTTCAGAAACTGCTGATCTCCTGGGATTTTCACACACAACAGTCTCTAGGGTTTACACAGAATGGTGCGAAAAACAAAAAAACATCCTGTGAGCGGAGGGTCTGCAGGCTGAAACACCTTGTTGATGAGAGAGATCAGAGGAGAATGACCAAACTGGTCTGAGCTGACAGGAAGGATATAGTAACTCAAATAAGCACTCTTTACAACCGTGGTTAGCAGAAAAGCATCTCAGAACAGACAACAGATCAAACTTTGAGGTGGATGGGCTACAACAGACCACATCAGGTTCCACTCCTGTCAGCCAAGAACAAGAATCTGAGGTTATTATGGGCACAGACTCACCGAAATTGGACAGTTGAAGACTGGAAAAAGACCAGGTGATTTTTTATCTACTCTTCAACTGTACAGTTTGGGTGAGCTTGTGTACATGACAGCAGTGATTTGGTTTTAAGATGGCTGCTACTGGATTTAGTTATACAGTGTACTTTTGCCAGTTCTTTTGTCACACAGTGCAGTATGGATGACACTAATGCAAGTTATACAACAGTTAGTCCGGGTCCATTAATCTGATTGGTCGAGCGGCATTCCAAGAGTGCTTATATTTATTATAACCACACTGGGACATTTCACTGTGTGTCTCACTGTGTGGTGCTCACCATTGTTCACCATGTAAAATTCCACTTCCTAGTTTGAAATGGTTACTACAGTAGAGTTAGAGACATTATCAGCAGATGCTACAAACGAAACTTTTCAGGAATATAAACTTTGACTTAAAATATGAAAGCTTGTCAGACGTAGATGAAATGGAAGAAGTTACAATTTTACCAGAAGCTCCTGTTAAAGGTTAAAGAAGCCTCATTCACTTTATAGCCTGTCAGCTAGCTGGCTAGCTAGCTCACATTGATTTGCGAGCTAGCTAGCCAGCTAGCCGACAGGCTATAAAGTGAATGAGGCTTCTTTGCGATCTACAGTGTTTCTGTTAACAGAGCAAAAATAAACAGAACATTTGGCCATACTGTGTCTGAAATGTCACTTCAGTATGCACTGTGGATATTCTGTATAACCGCACTCTTGCGATATTGCTTAACTATAACCTTTCGTTACTTGTTAGCTACATTTCTCTTGTAACTCCAGTACAAAACTGAGGAAGTTTCATATACCAGACAGGTCTTGGCTGATCAAGCGAGAGAGGTAACTGGCTAAAAAGACAAGATTACAATCGTGAAGTGTTTATGTTTTGATTAGGTGACCAAACACCTGTCTGATGGTGATTGCAGTCTACAGTGGATGCTGGAGGATCGTCCCACTTCCAACCTGGAGAAACTTCACTTCATTATCGGGAATGGGATTTTACGCCCTGCTCTGAGGTTAGTGATGGCAGGTTAATCCTCCTGGCAGACTCTCACACGTGATACTCTCACACGGATACACTAAGGATAATTCTCAAAAACCTATGCCCTATAAGGCTCAGATTTCTTTGCTTTAAGGGATAATCTTAAATGGATACTGTAGACTCAGACTTCCTTATGATCTTAATTGATGATTTTTCATAAAGACTCTCCTGTACTCATTCATATTATCATCACACTGAACAAGTCAATCAATCTGAATAAATCCATTGCCATTAGCCACATATCACATCATTCCATTGTATGTCTTTAACAGAGATGAGATCTACTGTCAGATCTGTAAGCAGCTGACCCAGAACCCATCCAAAAACAGCCATGCTCGTGGCTGGATCCTGCTCTCTCTCTGTGTGGGATGCTTCGCACCATCTGAGAAATTTGTCAAAGTAAAAAATTACGCCTTCATTTTTAGATCGATTTATCTAAAAGACAGAAATGAAAACCCTTTTTGAGTCCCAAATTTAATATCATTCTTCCCTCCCATTCTTTTTCACAGTATCTGCGGTCATTCCTTATCTCCGGACCTCCAGGCTACGCCCCGTACTGTGAAGAAAGACTGAAGCGCACTTCCTTGAACAAGACACGGACCCAGCCTCCCTCGTGGCTCGAGCTGCAGGTGCTGTCACTGTTTTCCCCTCCAGCCATTATGCTCACGCATTTTTCTTCATTTGGCAGACACTGACAAGGCAAAATTCAATCCAAGCATCTAGCTGAGCTGTTGAAGGTTAAGAGTCTTGCTCAAAGGTCCAGTGGTGGCTCTCTGGTGGTCATCAGATTTGAACACCATCCAGAATTATAACCATTGAGCTAACACTGCTATTACCTAAGAAGAAGTCATTGAAATTAGGATTTAATTGGATCTTTTTCTCCTCCTTCAGGCCACCAAATCGAAAAAGCCCATCATGCTGCCAGTGACCTTCATGGATGGCACCACTAAGACCCTACTGACAGACTCAGCCACTACAGCTGCCGAGCTCTGTAATGCCCTGGCAGACAAGATCGGCCTGCAGGACCGTTTCGGCTTCTCTCTGTACATCGCCCTATTTGATAAGGCACGTTCATCACAGCATCTAGGTGTCATTTAATAATAACAATGCTAATACGTCTACATATTATAGTGTCTACGTACAACATGATGCAATTTAATACATTCTATGTTACTACAGCAATATTTATTATTTAATTTAAATTTAAATTTTATTTAAATTATTTAAATAGAGACTTAAAGTAATAGAGTACTAAAGAGATTTAAAATAACACAGAGACTAAAATATTAATAATTTAATATAATTATAATTATAATCTAATATAAATATATAATTATAATTATAATTATATAATTATATTAAATTATAATTTAATAATAATAATAATAAAATACTCCAGAGATCTAGATTACTTAAGAGACTTAAAATATTTCAGAGACTTAAATAGACTTAAAAGTAATATACTAGTACTTAACATCCTACAGAGACTTAAAATACAGAGACTTAAGATACTATAGACTTAAAGTAACAAAGTCTTGAATATATACAGTATACTATTGTACTACTGAGATTTAAAGTACTAGTGAGACTTGAAGTACTACAGATACTGTAATACTTCAGAGAGTTAAAATACTACATTATCACTAAATATTTAATTTAAAACAGTTACAAATAATCTGTGTAGATTAATTGCTAGTGTGTGTTTAATTCCCAAGAAAGTATTAACATTGCCTGTAACACCTCTGCACCTTCTCACTTTTGCACAAAAATGTCAGGATCTACAAGTATGCATTTATATACAAAGGGTTCCCTTTTTGCTATTACTGACATTATCTTGTACAAAATCTATTATTTACTGCATGCATACACAAGTTTCTCATAGTTTCTCATAGTTTGTGTGCTACTTTCTCAGGTGTCATCTCTCGGCAGCGGGAAGGACCATGTGATGGACGCAGTGTCACAGTGTGAGCAGTACGCTAAAGAGCAAGGGGCTCAGGAGCGCAATGCCCCCTGGAGGCTGTTCTTCAGGAAAGAGATCTTCACTCCATGGCACAACCCTGCTGAGGACAGTGTGGCCACCAACCTTATCTACCAGCAGATCATCCGTGGAGTCAAGTTCGGGGAGTACCGCTGCGATCGGGTATGAGCTGTAGTTGGAGTATCTTACAGCAGATTAAACATTGTGACTTTTTGTATACATGCATTTTTTGTGATGATCATAGGAGGAGGACTTGGCTGAGCTGGCATCTCAGCAGTACTATATAGACTATGGGTCGGGGATTCTTCAGGAACGATTGCTGAGCCTCATCACCTCGTACATCCCAGACCGAGAGATCAGCGCCTCCAGAACCGTGGACAAGTGGGCCCAGGTCATAATGTCAGTTCACAAAAAGGTAAGCACTCATCAGCTTATCTTTGAAACATATAATAACTCATTACTGAGGTAAAGAATTGAGTATCATTATTAAAATGTCCCAGAGTCTTTTAAGCCTGTTCCAAATGATATATTTGATGATAAAAAATGGTAAATTGTGTCAAAGTGCTGAGGGTGAGAGATGCAAATAGAACAATGTATATTAATGATTAACTACTAATTAACTACTGCTAGTTTTCGGCCAGAATTTAAACTACAATTAAACAAAGTATTTTTAGCACAACTAGGGGTTGTTGCAGTAACCTCGCAACCCCAATGTTCATATACCTGCAACACAGGTGGCAGACACTGACCCAACAAATTGGCTGACTTTGGTCCAGTGTTGGTCCACAAAACATTCAGCCAGCTTTAAATCTACCTGGCCAAAGTTGGCCCAATGTAATTTTGTCAGTTGGGCCAAAATTGGCCCAAATTTTTTTTCTTCATCTTCCTTTTTGTTGATATAGGCAATAAAGTTACTATGGCAATGGAATTTAATGAAAATGATTCCAAGGAATCCACTTTCCCCTTCTGAGCTGTTCATTAGCTATTCATTAGCTTGGACAGAATTGTGGCGAGGTTTGATTTCGTTAATTAAATCAAATAAAACTTCACATGCACTCTTCAGCCATGTTTAGAAATAGTGCTGAAACATATGACTTGCATTCCCTACTCCATTATATATTCAATATATTCATTTTCACTGGTCACAGTATTGCAGTTTAGAACAAAATGACAATGAGCCGTTTGGGGGCCGAAAGAGTCGGCTCCGAGCCAAATGTCATTTTCTGGTTTCGTAACAGCACCATAGGCAGGAGGACATGAAGGCATTTTCATTTTGCATATTTAAGCATTTTCATAGATCCTTGTATTTTTATAAGTGTAGAATTGTGTGTGTTATTTTAAGCCATTGTTAAGAGTTTCTTGTGCACAGTTTATTAACAATGTATTATTTAACATTTTTAATGGTTAAAAACTAAAGAATTATTTTAAGTAGTTCAGGGATAGATGCAACCTACCAACTCACATTTAGGCTTCTTAGGAGTCAATAGTCATGTAATGTTCCTGGAAAACTGTTTTCCCACCCAGTAGGCAGTGGGCAGTGGAGTTAAATAGTGTCTGCTGTTTAAATGTATCACTGTGTTCTCCGAGACATCAGTGCCATTATGTCTGTATCTGTGCTGCTTCCCACTGTCATTAACATCTGGCCATGACTCCTTCTCTAATCTGTGTGTGTGCCAGAGGGTTGTATTCTCATTATTATCTGCTCCTTCTCTCTGTACATGGTGTAATAGACTGTAATCAGAATTTAGACTGAATAAAATGATTTGGTCATTTTGTAGCCTCAGGCACATAAGGTAGACCAAAGTCCTCTTTTTTGGAGTCATGGGGTTGCAGGACACAGCAAATCAATTTTATTAGATGAAAATTACCTACTTCTAAAATGACTAAACATTTGCTTTATGACCAGATTTGTCTCAAGTCATTTTGCCAGTAGTCAGGAGTATCTTATGGACAAATATAGAAATATCAGTCCTGTCAATCCTCATTATTAGATACTGTAGTACCTACAGTGGCCTATAAGTGCAAACACACAGTAAAAAAAAAACCTAACAGCAAATCAGAAAACACAACAGCAACACCAAAAACACAACAGAAATTTGGAAACACATCACCATTAACTCAAAATGGAAAAGGAAGGTCCTTATTGAACATCACATGCTGCTTCTGATTGGACACAGCATATCACAGGACTATCACAAGGAAAAAATTGGACTATTTGTGTGAAAGCAGCCTAATGCTAGTTTTATTCCTGAATTTTCCTTTAAGTTTTTTTAAATGGTAAATTATACAATTACATAAAAACGCATAAGACAGCATATTCTAATTTTACTCCTCTAACACTGTATCAAAACACACACAATCTTTATTCTCTTTAACTTTAAGGAGTAGGTTGAGGATTGACTGATTGATGATGATCTGAACTGAGGGAACATTAATTGCCTTTTCCCTCTTTCAAGGGTGGCTGGTTTAATTAGCCTTCTGCTTCCCATAGGCCAAAGTGATGGACGTGAATCTTTAACGATGTAGAAAATCTATATTATGGATCGTCTGAGCAGCTTATTATGCATATGCTCATTAAATATGATACACATTAAAAGGTCCTGTGAGGACTGATGGTGACAGTGGAGAAAGAGGTTCGTGTTATTGACCGTTTAACGCTCACAGGGAATCTACGCACAGAAGAACTTTGACCCGCAGAGAGTGAAGGAGGATGTGGTGGATTTTGCTCGGTTCAAGTGGCCTTTGCTTTTCTCACGCTTCTACGAGGCCTTCAAGTTCTCAGGTATTGTCATTGTTGAGTACAGGCACATCATGGTTTTACTGAGTGACATACATCAACAAGGGTGGAGCTTACGTTAAATTTGATCAACCCCAATAGTTTACTTAATGTTAGCTAGCTGGCTAAAATGCTTGGTTCCTTTTCTGAATTATACCATGTAAATAATAGTTATCCTAAATATAGCTAGCTTGATAGTAAAGGTTGGACACTGTTTTTAAATACACAATGACATACCTAACATTAGTTAGCTTACTGGCCAACATGTCTGCTACTTAAAATAAGATAGCTACTTCTACATTAATAACTTTATCTAAGCTAGCTAACTAACATGAGCTGTCATGGAACTAAACCCAGCATTTTATGCTAAGCAGTATATCAGGCTGAAGAAAGGGTAGTGATGATATGACATGATCAAGTTTAACTTAAGTCCTGCCCCATAGTTAAGACGCCTGAAACTTACACCAGTGGTACTTGACACTGCTCTTCATAAATTAAGACTGTTTTTTTTTTTTTATATCATATGTTCAATGTCGTAAATCTCCAGGACCCAGTCTGCCAAAGAATGATGTGATAGTGGCAGTGAACTGGACTGGAGTTTACTTTGTGGATGAACAAGAGCAGGTTCTTCTGGAATTTTCTTTCCCAGAGATCACTGGAGTATCCAGCAGCAGGTCCAGTAACATTTTAATTGTTTTTTTTTTTTTATCAGAACCACTGAACAAGATATTAGAGGTAAAATAACTGGACCACAGTTTAATGACAAAGTTCTTCATAAACCATCATCCGTTCCATTGACAAACCCTCTGTAATTATACTGTAATTATACACTTGAAATTTCATTCTGCCATGAAAGCTTATGATTGAACTCAAGCTTGCACTACATTTTCCAGTAATTATGGATTCCTTTTTAGACTATAGGTGCATATCCACTGAGGTTTAGGAACTCCTATGTGAGACTATGTACAGCCAATACAGTGGTTTTTTTTACTGATTTTCTTTGTTGTGTGAATATGACATTAACTTGTAGATTTTTAAACTGACTACATGTGGCAAGCAGTACAGCAGAAAAAGTGCTTAGCCTGAGGAAAGAACTAGAATGGTTCCTGGATCTGGAAGCGACAGTTTCTTTCTGTATTTTATTTATTTATTTTCTTCATTTCTTTTCATTTACAGTATGTTCATACGTGATATGGAGTCACAATCTCAGCTCTAATCAGCTATGTGAAAAATGCCCCAGTGCAACAGTGTGACAGTGTGACAAGCGTCATTTGCATTGAGACTTCCTAAATTCTATGCAAATTACATATGGCGTGGTAAAAGGATTGTAAATGGTAAATGATTGCTAGGACAAATCCTATGGCACATGTGGTTGGATCTTTCTTGAGTTCCCCACTCACAACTTTAGTTCCTACTTGTAAATAGTTCCCATTTACTTTTTGATGCACAAAAATGGAGACATTAAGAAGAAAAATAAAGTTTGGAAAGAAGTAGCAGAGATCATTGGTGCATCTGGTGACTACACATAACTAGTATACTTAGCTTGGGTTGTTAATCTGCTAATCCTCTGGACAATGTGCATGCACAAGCTACAACAGTAGCATTTACACACCCAGAAGGGACAGACTACATGCAACACAAGTGACTTGTCATTTTCTAGCGTGAACGCAGGGTTCCTGAAAAGGGTCCTGTGTGGCATATGCGATATTGTACCCTTGTATTGTGATAGTCAGATTTTCTCTGCTCCCCCTACAGAGGAGGAAAGCTTCAGGGCCAGAGTTTCACCCTGGCAACCATTAAAGGAGATGAATACACCTTCACCTCTAACAATGCTGAGGACATTTGCGACCTGGTTGACACCTTTTTAGACGGTCTGCGCAAAAGATCAAAGTTTGTGGTAGCTCTCGCGGATAGCCATAACCATGGTAATCCATATGGACCACATCATAGAAGTAATTTAGGGTAGAACAGTATACATTTCCTTAATCCATGACTCATGGTGTATGTTGCTTTCTGAAGATGGGCACGACTCCTCATTCCTGATGTTCTCAAAGGGAGATCTTATCCTACTGGATGAACACACAGGAGAGCACATATTAACCTGGGGCTGGGCCCACGGAGTCAACGACCGGAGCAAGAAGAGAGGAGACTTCCATGCGGACAGCGTCTACGTGCTTCCCACCATTACCAGACCACAATATGATATTGTGGTAAGTCGGCTTTTCTTTCAACAAATAATTATATTATATGATACTTGACCGTCTCAGCACATATAGATTTTGTGCATATGGTGGTAATTTGATTTGTAAATAAGGTGCTCCTCCATGGTTGCTTCTTTACATGTGGTTTATTAATTTAGCCCAAATCTCCACTTATTTTAATGTTGTCCAGGATCAGTGCCTGCATTTCAGTGACAGAGAATAGTGTTGCCACCTCACAGCTCCAAGGTCCCCGATCCTGAGCTCAGGTTACTGCCTATGTGGAGTTTCACGTGTTCTCGCTGTATCCATGTGGGTTTCCTCTGGGTACTCCGGTTTCCTCCCACCTCTGAGAAACATACTGATGGGTGGATTGGCTACTCTAAATTGCCCCTAGTTATGAATGAGTGTATTAATATAGTGTATTTTTTGCATGGTACCCTACAACGGACTGGTGTCATGTCCAGGGTGTATTCCGACTTCACAACTTCACAGTGTTCCCAGGATAGGCTCTGGATTCCCCCTATCCAGGATAAAGGACTTACTGAATGAACTATGATATTTTGTTCTTTTCAATTTACATTTCAGACATTGGTAAGCATGTCTCCAGAGAATTGTAAGGAATCGATCAGTCTGTCACAGCTGAATCTTATGGATGGTGAGGAGAAAGTGAAGCCCTACACTTTAGAGGAGTTTTCCTATGATCATTTCAGGTACATTAACACTCCCTCTTTTTAACCTTTGCCTTTTCTATCTATAATCACTTTCCTCTTGATAGTACTTACTCATACTCTCTAAAACACATTATACACATTATACAGTCATAATAACATCTTTCTGTTTATGTTTTGTGCTATGATCTTCTCTGATATCTGGCAGACCTCCTCCTAAGAGCACTCTAAGCCGTGTGATTACAAAAGGCAGGATAAAGGATAAGCTGTGGTGCTGCACCCGAGAACCTCTCAAACAGCCTCTGCTGAAGAAGGTCCTTAACCATGAGGAGCTCTCGCAGGATGCCTGCCTGGCCTTCATCGATATCCTTCACACACCCAGCTCTATGCCATTTGTTTTTCTTACTTTACTCTTTTTCTGGCTGTACCATGGTGCAGTGGGTAGTGTTGCCACCTCAGTGGTCCAGGATCCCACCAGATACACTTAATGTTGATCTGTTATTGATCCTTGACTCCTTTCCTCTACCTATTATGAAGTATATGGGTGACTACCCAGCTAAAAGAACACGTTCAGTTAATGAACTCACTGATCAGATCTTTGAGGGATCTATGAAGGCTGAACCACTGAAGGATGAGATCTTCTGCCAGATCATGAAACAGCTCACCGAGAACAATGGAGTGTAAGTCACTTCCTCAATTTGATTAGCTAGATCAAATTTCATGCCTGAATATTGCTTCTTTAGTTTTGCCCAGAAGCTACAAGGTTAATGTATCTGAAGTGAAATGAAGTGAAGTGACATGTGGCCAAGTACGGTGACCCATACTCGGAATTTGTGCTCTGCATTTAACCCATCCAAGTGC
>CM075017.1:9369028-9409741 GCA_037576675.1 Pangasius sanitwongsei | reverse complement strand
ATTGTGGTGGTGTATAGAGCCAAAAATGTTAGAATTGTGTCGATGTCCCAATATTTATGGACCTGACTGTATATATGTATCTTTCTTTTTGTCTTTATGACTTAGTGCCATAACAGTGAAATAAAAATAGAAATACTGAATAGAAAAATAATAGATATTAACCTTCTGGTGATTTTTTACCTCATTTATTCTTGTTTCATAGCAAACCACAGACCCAAATCTACCAGAGTTCCTGCTGATAGCAATCAACAAACATGGTGTTAGTCTGATTGACCCAACAACAAAGGTAAAGCAAAGACAATGCACTTGATTGCTAATGTAGCTAACAAGTAATGGAAGTCTATCTAACCCACAATCTTAATATGCTTTGTACGGCATCATTAAACTGCATAATGTTATTTTACGCATTTTATACTTAAAATATTCTGTATATTCTGTATTTACAAATTCAAGTTTACAACTGGAGCCGTATTATCGATTGTATACCTTCCAGCTTTTCAGTAAGAGTCCACCCTTACATGCCCAGGATGTGAAATAATACCAAACTGAACTAAGGAAATAAGTGATACTGGCTGTACAATTTGGCTGCCACTACTACTTCACATTTTGGGCACATGAACACGTTTTGTTCATGTTTATAGATTACATTAATTCACACCATGTCCTAAACCACACCAGCAAGTCTGTGACATCACTAAAGGCAGTTATTCTGACAAAAGATTTTTAGTAGACGTCCTTTACTTGTTAGCTTCGTTAGACTCTCCGTTCCGGGGAAAATAAAGAAGCAAAGAAGACAACCAAACATGTCTTGTCTGACTGAATAAAATATTTGCGACAAGTGGAAATTCGTTTCAATTTGATTTTTTTCACTGAATATTTCCTTTCATCTGATATCATTCACTCTCTGCTCTTCACAGGATATCTTAATGACGCACCCCTTCACCAAAATCTCTAACTGGAGCAGCGGGAACACCTACTTTCATATCACCATCGGGAACCTGATGAGAGGCAGTAAACTGCTCTGTGAGACACCGCTGGTGAGTCAGAAAGACATAAATAATGCTGTCGTCCGAGGCACTGCATGTGAGACACACTCCAATCAAACCTCACTGCACATATTACATAATATTCAGCTGTGTGTTCCTCTATCTGGTCACAGGGCTACAAAATGGATGACCTGCTGACATCTTACATCAGTCAGATGATGAGCACCATGACCAAACAGCGCAGTTCCCGTGGAAACAGCAACTAGCCAGCATCACGAACAAAGAGCCACGATGAAAATGCCTTTTGTGTTCAATCTGTTAAACTGAAAATATATATTTTTATCCCTGTTTGTTGTGATTTCATTTTTTCTTAATTGTTTGGGCTCCCAGAGATCCCACTGCAGCATGTAAAATCATGAAACAGTTATAATCAATAAGGTAAATAGCAATTTTAATATTTATTAATTAATATAATTATCATTTAGGAATAATATTAGTGTATAGCTTGTATATAACTAATAGATTATACTATTAATTATTGGCTGTTTGTTAAATATGCATTTACATATAATTAATAAGAATGTATTAGTAAGTTAAATCAATAAAGTAAATATTTAAATTATTAATTTTATTCTTTTTAATAGTTAGATTATTAATATTTAATAAGTTCTTTCATTTTTTTTTCTTTTGACCTCAAGTTATGTCATTATGTCTGCAAATAATAATAATAATAATTAAATTTTTAAAAATACTCCAAAAATATGAAAAAATACCAGACGTATTATAAACCAGAAGTTATATACAGTATAAAATTGTAATTGTATCCAGGGTAAGTGTTTTTTGATACAATGATAGCTATAGATGTTTTACAGCAGCTCCATCAACACAGACACCTTAATCTCCATCCCCTCTCTGTTGCTTCTACTCAATTCAACAAAAGAAAGGGACTGCAGCTGATCTGATTATATTTGTGTGATGAACCATTCTGAGCACAGCAACAACACTAACATAAGTCCTGGTGCCACACAGTGGTTGTTTTATGGTGGTCATATCCAGTGAGGGACAGAGCAGAAGGGGGTTTCTACCCTGACTGGCAACAGTTATTACTGTATATGTAAAAAGTGCAATAATGTGGCCAATGTGTGTACATACAACTTAGATGTACTTAATAAGGTAACAACTGAGTGTTTAAATTGTTTCTACACTCATTTCTACGCTCTGTGTATTATAAACTGAGCTGGGCACTAGCAAGTAGTACGGTTTTCACATTTTATTAATGGAGTTATCCAGGGTTATTCATGGCGGTTACGTCACTTCAAAATGCTGATTCAAATGCATCTACTCCATCTACAGGTCCTTTTTTTTTTTTACTTGACCATGTTCCTTACTCCAGTCATTCTCAGCTCTTTTATGTTTGCCTGTGACTCCTCCAACATCACACCTCTTCTATCTTTTGAGGAGGTTTGGCCGTGTAATCCGCTGCTGTTGTAAACATGACACTGCTTTCTCTGCTGCTAATCCTAGCATGCTCCTAACTTTATCATACACAATGGCTAGCAAAGACACAGAACAACATGACACTGCTGACCAGAACTAAACCCAGTGGTGGAAAGAGTACAAAACACACTGACTTGAGTGAAAGTAGCACTGTAGTAATGAGTCACTGAGTAACATTAAACTAGTGAAGTGGTCTGGTGAAAAACTACTTGAGGAATTACAAACTAAAGCAAATACAACTTATTTTTGGACGTGTCTGTAAATGACACAACTCGTCTGAAAATGTTGTATATCATGCATTTATCAGCTATGCTGACGTGAACACCACCTCAATTATCAACAGTATATAAAGAAAGGTAACATTAGCTGGCTAGCTAACTTGCCCAAATGCTGTTGGGGTTTCAGTATCTTGCTGTGTTCGTTAGCTAGCTAGCTTATGTTAATTCATATATATTTCTAACATAGTTAGCTATCTAACAAAGATGTCCATTTCACATTATCCTGAGCGTTATGTATAGGCAGTAGCAGCACTTAGATACAGTAACACAACAGGAAAATGCTGAAGTAACATTATGTTTTATACAGAGCTTTCATACTGAAAAATATGGAAAGATCTGGCTAGCTAGTCTAGCTCACAGGTTGGATGCTAAGCTGTGAAATGCTGATATCCCCACGGAATTTTTGTGTGCATAATTTGCAGATTATTATCCTACTGTTTCCTTTAAAGCATTAAAACTGATGATTTCTGATACATTGGGACAGAAATGCTTATCTGTCTCCACTGTCTCAGACATTGCTGCTGCTGACTAAGCATTTGGCATACAAAATATAGACTTCTGGCAGGAATTTGTTTGAGCTCCAAAATGGAATTGTTTAAAATTTGCACATACTGTCTTTTAATTGGCTTACACGCTTCTGGGGTTTCAATTCAATTCAATTCAATTATAGTTGTATAGCACTTTTAACAGTGGACATTGTCACAAAGCAGCTTTACAGAAATATATAAATTCAGGATATTTATAAATTTGTCCCTAATGAGCAAGACAGAGGCGGCGGTGGCAAGGAAAAACTCCCTGAGACCATAATGCATTTGGGTTTAATGCATTTTTAAAAAAAAAATTTGTAACAGCAATCAGAAATACATATACCACATTTGAATATTTTATTTTTTAAAAACTCAAGTAGAAGTAAAAGTACTATGATTTAATTATCCTCAAGAAAAGTACCATTACAGTGATCCATGTACTGTAACATCTAGAGTACGTGTAGTTCATTACTGCCTGCACACAACCTTTCCTTTCAGTGACTCTTTTTTTAACATATACTGAAAAGGTTTTTTTTTTTTTTTTATAGAAAGCTATTCACTGAACTATCTTTCTAAGTAAGAAGAACAATTAGAGCATTAGATCTTTTTTGTTTCCTTCTTTCTTTCCTTTTGGCTTTTGTTATATAGCTCTAAGGTTGTGCAGAGACTTCGTAACAGATGCTTCTTTTAATGATCCCAACCAGCTGGTACGTTTTTAAATGTTTGACTGATACCGTGAAACCGTGATATTTTTAGACTAGCTTCTCAAACCGTCACACCTCTCCTGCTCAGGAAGCGTACGTGCAGAGGTGCAGCACGCGCGCTCTCAGTGACGTAAACGGCGCGTGCTTTAAAGATGGCGGCGTCTGTGGGTGTCGGAAGTAACGTTAGTGTTTTTATTAGCACTCAACTAAAGTCTAAAGTTTAGAAAACTGTTTCGACTCGTTAGAACGGATTACCGCTCACGCTGATAAATCGCACCAGGACCTTTCAAGGAGAATGTCATAAAAAAAGAAGCCAGTTTAGAGGTGGGAGAGGGTTTGCTAGCTGGCTAGCAGTAAACAGGCTGCGTCTAACCCCGCCCACTGCTGTAACCTTACGCTGTTTATTTGCATGCTGGTTTTAAGTGCGTTTAGTTTTCACTAGTTTGTGGTTTTGGATGTTACCTAGTCTCCGCCGCTAGCAAGGCTAACAGCTAGTTAGCCGAGCTTTTCTAATGACAGCTAGCTGGTTAGTTTAGCGTAACTGACAGGTGCATATGTGACCTTTGCTGTGGTTACTACTTCCGAGCGAACTGGCCAGAACTTTTCTGGCGCTGAAAGTTATTGCGCTTTAGGAATTGGGGAGCACTTTTAATAATTTCTGATTTAAAGACAACTTTGCTAGCTTGGGAATGCTTCTGTAGAACTTTTAGCTAGCTAGTTGGCAAGCTAGTAAGCTATCTAGACTGACAGGTGGGTAGCTGTCTTCTTTTAATAGCTACTAGACCTTTCACAAAGCTAGGTTAGATTATATACCTGTCAAAGTGGTTGTGGGGCACAAACAATAGTGTAAAGTATTTGGTAAAGTGTTTCCATAGCTGAAAGTTCTGTTAATCTGTATCATATTGCATTGAAGAACTCATATTTTACTACCCAAGTTAACTTTTTCTAGTTAAGGCTAGTTTTGCATTATTCCACTACTCCTGCATTATTCAGTCCATCAGCATCTGGATAACGAAAAGCTTCAAGCGTCGAATGACCAAACAGATTTGAGGCCCCTAATACTTTAATGCACAGGGACAGGTTTTTTTTTTTTTTTTGCGTGGACACCTTTCGTTTTCTAGGGTCTCTTTGGGCCCACTGACTACTACTTAGCTAAGTGGGCAGCTGTGTCCTTTTTATATATCTGCCATTAACCTGGATTATATTATATACCTGTCAGGGTGGTAGGGAGAAATTATAGCATCTTTCGTAAACAAATTAGATATTTCAACAGCAGACCATTCTTGTAATTCTACCGTTTGGGATGTGTGTGTGATCAGAAGAGACTAGGTTGCTGCATTATTCTACCTATCAGCATCTGGATACAAGAAGTCTTCAAGCAGATTTTCACTCCCTGACAGGTTAATGCACTGGCACAATTTTCCACCCAGGGAGTTTTCGTTTCCTAGGGTCTCTTTGCGCCCGCTGTCTACTCAGGGCCCCTACGATCCTCCCCATCTTTCTCCCGTTTACGGTACATTTGGACAGAGCCACTAGAGTTGCAAACTTTTGTCAGTAGAATGACACTCGGTACTTTAAGGACATTTCTCTGCTGTCGAAATCCAGTCGTGGCGGTTATCAGTGGGAGCGGTCGCCTGTATTTCCATCAGACTGGTGTGTGTAAAGGGGCTTTACAGGCTGACAGTGGTTTCAAACCTTCAAAAGTTGCAGTGGTGACTAAAACGACACGGTATGAATTCGAGCAGCAGAGGTATCTCTGCGCTGGACTGTCAGAAGAGGATCTCAAACAGCTGGTAAGCAATCTCTTATCTCATGAATAATCAGGACAAAAATTGTCTGGATTATTCACTCTCAGAAAAAAAAAAAAGGGTACTGTACTAAAGGGTACTGTAACCCATGATTACCTGAACTGCAGTATGCTTCTCTTTTGCATGCAGCTCAACCAGAAGTAAAGCTCTAGCATTTTAAAATCTGATTAACCCCCCAAAAATTGCATTTAAAGATTCAATTCTGACTGGCGGACATTTTGACAGTCTTTATATAAACGGAATTGATTAGGCTTATGTTTGTTTTGTTAGCTATCCAGGAACTTAATCAATGTGTGACATTCACTGTGTGAGGACAGACTGACTTTTTACCTCACACAGTGAGGACAGGCTGACTTTATCTCACTCTTTACCTTTGTGTTTGTTAAGCTGGTTCCTTGCACTAAATGATCTTTGCAGAAAGATAACATAGACAAGGTTAGAAAGTAAATGAAAATGCTTTCACATTGTTTTCGTGAAAATATTTATGGTTTCTTAAAGTTGAGGTGTCAGAGTATGTTCTGATATTTTTTTTATTTTATTTTTTTCTCTTTCCCCAAGAATTCAGCCACAGTGGCATCCAACATTTTTTTTTTTCCCCACACACCCACACATTCATGTACAGAATAGTGTCACTGAGCCAAGCAACATCTTCTGCAGCAAGTGTGATTAAGACATGCACTTTCCACAGTCTGTCTTTCTTAATAGCTACATTAGCCTCATATCTCCAGTATAAATCATGTCTTAGCCGATCAGTTGCATTTGGGAGCGGGAATAGTTTTTGCATGGTCTTTTTTTTTTTACGTTAAATTCAGCCTGAAGCAAAACAAACATTAAAAACCTCATTCCAGGCCTTGGAAGTATTCTGTTCCACCACACCGTGAGCAACATGACCCCACTTGTAATCACAGTATATCCTGTCTTCTATATATATTCTGTACATACTTTATTTTAATTTTGTGTACTGTAACTCCAGCTTGCCTTGAAGGGATCCAGTTACAGTGGACTTCTGGAAAGGCACAACATACACACACACAATGTTAGACACATCGTGGACAATCTGCAGTAAGTGCTGGATATTACAGTATATAAAACGAGAAGGCGCTAATGATGATGCATTAATATTGTCTAATGAAAAGATTTTTTTAATTGCCTGTTTGTAAATATTTTTAGAAAACAAGGCATGGAGGTTCGTGTGGTTAAAAGAGGAGAGTATGATGAAGACACAGTCAGATGGGCAGACGCTATTGTGTCTGCTGGAGGTAAGTTGGTTTGTGCTGCTGAATCAGGAGGGGGGAAAAAAAAAAAAAGGAAATAAATATGCCACTGTGGCACAGCAACACACCCATGCAGTCATTTCTGCTTTACAGCAGCACTTGGACCTCCAGGCAGTTTCATGTTCTCTTTCTCCACTTTAGGTGATGGCACCATGCTGCTGGTTGCCAGTAAAGTGTTTGATAAGAACAAACCTGTAATAGGAGTCAACACTGATCCAGAACGGTAAAAAAAAACGGAGATCTACACATATTGGGCCTCATTTTATCAATCTTTTAGTAAAGTTGTGCGTAAAGGTGTCGTAGGACGAACAGATTTTTCACGGCACAGCAGATTCACAGTTAGTGACATCCACAAAACTCCAAAAAGTAAAGCTCACAGAGAGCTGAAAACAAAATGGTGACTAAACTGTGAAAGAGCTCCCCCTAATTATGGTATGCGCTAAATCTTCCAGTAATGCAGCTCAGCCACTGCAGCACATTGGCTAAAGCTGACATACAGTAACTCTTCCTCCTTTTATAGGGCAGAATTACTTTTGTCATAATTGCATTATTCTTATTCATATTAATTTTTTGGTTCATTATAAGATTTATAGGAGATTAAAGGAGGTTCACAGTTGCACAAACGTTTGAAGGTTTTTCCGAACAAACAGTTAATTTACAAATAAATTTGTTCACATCCAGCTTGATAAATATTTTAGTAGATTTATTTTTTTTTAAATGTGTGACATGTTTTCTGTTTGTAAATGAAGGTCCGAGGGCCATCTGTGCTTGCCTGTACGCTATACACATGCATTCTCTGAAGCATTACGAAAACTTAGGAAGGGAGACTTCAGGTGAGTCTCGTATTATATTTACTGTTCATTTTCATTCTTTTGGCTGAGTAGAACTGTGCTTATTATTTTTTGTCCCATTGTCTTGAGATTATTACTTGGTTTTTCCTGGGAGCTTGATATATACATACATAGACAGACAGACAAACAAAAGTATATTTTTTAACTGTTTAGCCATGTAGATGCAGGTAGGTCACTTAAAGATGAGATGACAATTAATTAAAGACAGTAGATAGGTTAGATAACTTTATTGTAACTAAGTTTATTGTCCATTTCTGGAAAATCGCCTTTGGCTTCGCAATGGTTGAAACGCACACATGACATGAATCATTAATCTGAACATACATAAAACATGAAGGAGCTTTGACCTCCTGTTATGAAGTGCAGTGAGTGAACAGGTATTGGTGTAATCTGTTATATAGCTGTAAAGTAAATACACCCAGAAATCACTCAGGTCTGTCTGTCCCAGGTGGCAGTGGCGTCAGCGGATCCGCATGCACTTGGAGGGCACGGGGATCAACCCCACTCCAGTGGATCTGCACGAGCAGCAGCTGAGTTTAGAGCAACACAACAAAGCACACCGCATCACCACCAACTCCCAGCACAGTAAGACCTCCTAATGCAAACCATTTTCCCCTCTGTGTTCTCTTACTTCACTGCTCAACACTCTTTCTCCACTGTCTTTATTTAGGATACATTTCACAACAGTGAGCTCCGAAATTATTTGCACAGTTTTTCCCCTTTGTTTTCAACCTAAACTTAATAAAATGTGTTTTTCATAAGATAAAGTGCTTTTATTAAACGACTAGTGAATACACAGACTAGTCAGAATGTTAAAACTTGTCTCTGCTGTGGTTTGGCCATAATGTTTTTGGGAAGTGCAACCCCAAAGCTTCACTTCAAGCAACGTGTTGCTTAATAAAGAGAAATTGTATAGACTTTGA
Organism: Pangasius sanitwongsei; assembly: GCA_037576675.1. NCBI lineage: Eukaryota > Metazoa > Chordata > Actinopteri > Siluriformes > Pangasiidae > Pangasius > Pangasius sanitwongsei. Next base: position 9,400,893 of record CM075017.1, on the reverse strand, counting down.
ACCTAATTTTGGATGACTTTAAGAGAACCAAATATTTGGAACAGAATCTTCTTCTTACTTCTTACAATTTCAGAATACAGCACTAGACTAAAGCAGTACCTATTTCACTACTACAATGCTTTTTGAACAGCTTGACTCAGGCTCCAGTACTATTCTGAAACATAATATTAACATTAAATGAATAAATGTCTTCCGGCCACAATTTTTTGTGTGTGACTGCAATATTTAAAAATAACTTCCTTATTAAACATAAAGTTTGTCTGTCCAAACCTTTTGTGAAAGCCAGCCGTCTGCAGTTTGTCTTTGGCTGTCAATGTCTGTGGATTTCCAAAGAATTCAGAGACAAAAGAGCAACAGAAATGCGAGCGTAAATGTGCTGAGAGCTGTTGTTGTTTTGCTGACAGGAAGAGCACATGAAACCTACACATCACCATACCTACTTCCTGTCCGAGGACTCAATGAAATCTTCATCGGAGAGTCCCTCTCCTCCAGGTAACTGAACTATCCGTAGCACATCACTTTAAAGGAAAACTCCACCCTGAAACACATTAAATATGTTTACACTGAATACACTAGATGGCCAAAAGTATCTGGACACCTGAAAATTACACTCAGATATGTTGTTGAATGTTCCATAGCAAAACCATGGGCACTAATATAGCCCCCCTTTTGCTGCTATAACAGGCTCTACTCCTTTGGGAAGGCTTTCCACTACATTTTGGTGCATGGATGTGGGGACTTGTGCTCGTTCAGCCACAAGAGCCTTATTGTGCCTGGGTACTAATGTCGGCCAAGAAGGCCTAGCACGCAATTCGGCGTTCCAGTTCATCCCAAAGGTGTTGTGGGGTTGAGGTCAGGGCTCTGTGCAGGCCACTCAAGTTCTTCCACATCAGCCTTGACAAACCATGTCTTCATGGGCTGTGCTTTATGCACAGAGACATTGTCATGCTGGAGCATGTTTGGGCCTCTTAGTTCTAGCGAAGGGAAATTGTAATGCTACAGCATACAGATACATCCTAGACAACTGTGCGCTTTCAACTTTGTAAAAACAGTTTGTGGAAGGCTCATGTATGAGTGTGATGGTCAAATGTCTACAAACTTCTGGCCATGTAGTGTATTTGTGATGTGCATAGCGATTCTGGTGGTATCCAGAAACGCCGATATTTGGTTGGTGTTGTATTTTTTTTTTGTATGTTATTCCTGTGAGAAGTTCACGGTTGTGTGCAGCACGGATGTCACAAGGGGGACCGTGCTAGCAGGTTTTTAACGAGAGAAAAATTACTGTCTCAAACCCAAAGGATAATGGTCAGGTTTCACTGTTAGCTCCAGAAAAACTCAATGTCATGTAATGAGAAATTCAATGCAGAATTTGTAGAGATGCAGAAGTTCCAGAATGCAATGCAGCTATGCAGCACAGTTGGGCCGAGCAGACAGAGACTCTGTTTAGCTAGTGATATATGAGCTAAAGCGCTGCTACATTGTTCTCTTTAGGTAGAGATGAAGCAAGGGCTAGATCCCAGTGCACCACTGTGGGTAGGTAGTTGAAAGACATCGTGATTAATGTAGGAAATCACTAACCGTAGGGAAAATACAACGGAATATTGCCAAAAAAAAAAAATCTTGGATGCCATTGAAGATCATATATTATTTGTAATGATTAATATGCTAGTTATTCAGGGTGGATTTCTTCCTTTAACCCTTTCAACTGTTTTCTCCTTGGCCATTAAGCATGTTGTGTCATCAACGCATCTTCGTACTCACTCCATCCACCCTCGCCCATTTCCCCTCATTTGTGGATCTCTGTCTGCCACAGGGTGAAGTATAAATCCTTCAAACCCCATCTTACCCTCTCGCTCCATAGGGCTTCCTACTATGAGATCTCCATCGATGATGGACCATGGGAGAAGCAGAAGAGCTCAGGACTTAGCGTTTGCACTGGAACTGGATCCAAAGCCTGGTATATGAGAGCGTCTTCTTACTGATTTTAATCACTAGTGTTCAATATCCTGGTGACTCATTTAATTTTTATGTGCAGGTCTTATAATATTAATAAACTTGTAGAACAGACTGTGGAGGACATCCTTCGAATAGGTAAGGACAGAATAAAACATTTACAAACACTGGTTTGTTAGTTAATCCAGCTGGTAATGTGAGAGCTTGACTATTTTTCTTCATATTCTGGTGTTTAGTTGGTTTCAGTAAATGCATCCTGAGGCTTGTAAGAATAAAAGTCTAACATACAGAGTTTTCCACTTTATCAAACGTAGTCTATCAGATCAAAATATGTTTGGTGCCAAAATTTCTGTCTTTAGATTTGCACTGAAATTATGGAGCTAATGTGGCTAACAAGTAATAGAAGTCCAAAAATCATGAATTACCTTCTAACAGCATTATAAGTCATTAGCTACAGTAGCCTCGTAGCTCCATTTCAGATTTTTTGGTTGATCACCAAAAAAGATTATAAAGATGATAAACTTGATTTTTCACAGAATTTAAATTACACAGGAAATTACACAGAAATGATATAGTCAGGTCCTGTGGGGTACACTTAACAAAGGGTGCTTTTGAGAATTCACCCTCCCTGAGCAAATATAATTGCATACTTTATAGTCATTATGTTTCAATATGTTTCATAGGCAAAGGAAAAACTGGTTTGGATATTCCAATAAACCAGGAAGTCGTCAGAAGCGGTGAGTGCTGCTTAACTTCCTCTTCTCAGAAAATGTTCTTTTTTTTTTTGTTTGTTTTTTGTTTTGTTTTTCTTCATGGCCTGGATATTTCAGCAGTCTCATGATTGTCATGTTTTGGGATGTGTTTAGTGACTGAGGCTTACAATGAGGCTCTCGTATTCAGTCCAGAGGAGAACCGAGTTTTCTTTAGTGTCCGAGAGCCCATCGTCAACAGAGTGTTTTCCAACAGCCGCCAAAGAGGATTTGCAAGCAAGTGAGTATTGAGGGCGGGGCTTATAATCTCAGGTTTGCTTTCACAGTAGGCGTGTGAGATGAGGTGTGCCATTATAGAAAAATAATGAACAATGGAGTTATTCAACACTTGTATTAATGCATCATTATTTTTATCCATTTACTTTAATAATGTAGAGCGTCTGAGAAACATGTTTGTTCCCGTCCTCACTAACATTATAGCAGCTATAAACAGTCGTTCCCATACCAGCCTCTCTCTTTTTTTTTTTTTTTTTTTTTTTTCCTTCTTCCCCTCTCTTGTATGAAGGCAATAAAAAGTAAAAACTATCTCTTGTCAGTAAACTTACTGAACATTACAGGTTGCTGACACTGGAGACTCTTTCCATAAATGTTAGCTAAACATCTTCACACAAAACTTCACCATATCAATAATTACATTTTGTAATCCGTTTCTGTAGAGTGCCCACCATACTACTACAGAAACAATGACCGAGTGAATGCATTAATATAAGCCTGATGTGGTGATTTGTTAAAAGCCATCTTTTGTAGATGTTCATGTTTAATCTCTCTTCATTGTGTTGCTTTAAGGGTGTGTGTCCGCTCGAGGTGCTGGGACGCCTGCATGGTGGTGGACGGAGGAACATCCTTTGAGTTCAACGATGGTGCTATTGCCACTATCAGCTTACATGAGGAGGACCTGCTGAAAACGGTTCTGCTTGATGATTGAACTCATGAACGTAGGTTATTATTGGAACTGCATCATCAATCCTGGACTGGAAATGATCACTAACGTAAGGTCATAAACGGGTTACTTTCACAACCTGAAGGCTCATCGTCTGTTATAGATGAGGCTGAAATGAACTTGTACTTTTATGGTTTTACAGGTAGGATAAGAATCTTTCTGAGGTGTTGATATGAAATATTGTTGGCTTCCCCAGATGGAAATTGATGTATTTTTTTTCAGCAAGAATGCTCTATGGGATTTTAGCCCAGACAGAATGCCATGCTTTTTGTTGCCATTATTCTCAACTATTAAGAAGAAATCTATGCAAGTCTGCAAGTTGTTTGCACCTTTGGATCACTGCCAGGCAAATGTGAATACAATCAGGAAACGTGTAGCTTTGAGCATCCAGGGGTGTGTGATTTATGGTGATAAGCTTGCAGTTACTTGATTTTCATGGTACATGATGCGTATTCCAAAATGTAATGCCAACCATACAGTATAGCCACATGATGAATCATTTTTGTTCCATAATAACAGTGTTTAAAGAAAAAAATATTTTACTACCCAGTCAACCCATTTTTGAGCTGCCCTAAAATAGAAGCCAAATTAGTAATGTAAACTAAAGTGACTGTGGTAAGTATTTACTAAATATGAATAAATGAGTGCAGTGAACATGTGCACACGTGAGCACTCCACCGGGCCTGAAGCACTCCCGTGTTAACGAGCATGGCCTTTTTTTTTCTGCAGGCTTCATGTCTCTGATCATTGGCGTGACAGTAAAAACTGTCTGCGTCCACAAAGTTTTTTGGATCCTGTCAGATCCCAGTCCTGATACACAGCTCTAGTTTTCTTTTCCAATTGGTCAGGGTTTTCTGAAGTACTGGCGATATGTGATATTGTCAGAAAAGTGCATCATGGAATAATTTATTGCAATTACCTGGATGTACTGAAATAAGACATTCAGCTTTGTAGCAGTTCATTTACGCCACTTAGTGATCATGTGGTACTAAATATAGTATTATATGAACCAAGAAGCCCATGTTATTGGCAGATAAGCATTACTTTGTATTGCTGCACTAAAATGTTCTATTTGGAAAGGAACGTGCCAAAATACGTTTTGTATAGAGAAAGGACAACAGTGGAATGTCTATTTGTGTTGCTGGTTTCTTTATTAAAAAAAAAAAATAATAATAATAATAATAATGAAAACTTGTTTCATGTTCTCATTTCAGAAGGTGTGGAGCCCAAATCCCAAAATAACGATTGTGTACAAGTTCAACACCCAAATTAGTCATAACCTATCCTGGCAGGTCTCCACTCCTACCAATATATTCATATTCAGATGCACGCTCTTAACAGCTGCCTGTGGCGTTACTGGTATTCAAACTCAGTTTCCTGACCACAGTGTAAAACCTGACACCACGTGCGAGCCAGTTCTTACACTGTTATCACAGTGACCTCAAGGACTCACAATCACAAAGTACTACTCATTTTTTACCATAGAGAAGAGAACAAAATTATAGAGCAAAAATATTTATTTAAAATCAGTGAACATCCAAACAAATAAGTAAATATCCATAAAAATACATTGTCTATCCAAATTCTCAATAGAGAACTGATTCAAGTTTCCTCATGTTCATAATCAGTGGAAAATACCAACCGATTTCAAGACTTCAGGTATTTTGGTCATAAAAACATTGTTTAAAGAAAAAATGTGATGTATATATTGTTTACTCGAACAGAAAGGGCTGCTACAAATGTAAGAACACATTTAAAATAAACCAGGAAACATCTGGCAGATGTGTTTTACAGACTCAGCTCTTATTATTATTTAAAAGTTACTAGCAATGAATATTTCATAAAGGCAGTGAAATGTCTGACAGTGAGTTAACAAGTGTATTGCAACTGGTTTCCTGAAACAGCAACTTTAGGGGGGAAAACACACCTAATCAATAGTACTTGCACATGCTTTCTCTTTGTCGTTACACAGTTTACAAAGTTTTTTTCGGTTACGGAGCAGTATTTCAGATTAGCCAAGTCAAGACATGAACTGAGGATCAGGGACCAGACTTGTGATTGTCAGGACAGACAATTGCCCAGGAACTGGTAACTTTTTCTTTTTTTTTTTTTAAGGCAGTTGCTTTAACATGTGAACTGAACACTTTTATTCTTGCAGCAGACTCTTATTTTAATGCTGTAAGGTTTCATGTGCATAAAACAAACAAACTGTGTGCAGTGCACAAAGCAATTAAGCATGTAACAGGGATGCACCAAAACTGATACAGGATATCAGTATTGAAAAAATGTTTTCCAATCTAATCCACTGATGCTGGATACATTCCTCTTCTTATAGGACACTCATATCTTGGTTCTGATCAGAATGGTCATCTTTATAAGTGATGAATAAAACACAGGAAAAATAATCAGTGACGGAGTTAGTTGCTATTCAGGAGTTGATGTTCTGTGTTCTAGTAACAGCATGAAATGTTTTATTCCTCTTATACCACAGCAATTCGCCAATGATTACAATTTCTTTTCCCCAAAGAAGTCATTTATCGTTACATTTAAGTTATAGGAATGTCCGCGAAACAAGTTAGTTATAGCAGCTTTAAGCAGTCGTTCCCTCACCAACCCCCCCCCATGAAATTGCAAATTGTCATGTTACCAATAAATGGGAAACATTATTAAAAAAAAAAAAAAAAGGTCTTAGCTCTTAACAGTAACAGATTTTTTTGAGAAAGAGAAATCTTCTAAATTAGTCGTAGGACCAGTTATGCCCTCTCAGACTCCTGAACATGGATGGACGCAGCATTGTCAGGGTTTGAACCCTTAATCTCCTGATGATGGAGTACAACCTTTAGGCCACTGTACCACTCAGAAGCCCAGCAGGACCTTTTAGTCTGGGTCAATACTACAAATACTGATTTCTGCATTGTCTGGGTGCATCCCTATGATTCACTAATTTATTAAAATGAGGATCTGGAACAAACAAAAAGAACATGATAACACATCTAGTTTAAAACTACTGAACTCTCAAAACAAACCATTATCATAACATGTTAAAGCACTAGAAGTCATTCACAGTTAGGCTGATCCTTTGAAAAGATCTAAAAGTTATTGAAAGTTCAGTATTTGCACTTCTTTTTCCTAAAACACTTGAAAAGGAATAAAAACCAACATGGCAGTGGAGGTCCTTGACCCTGCTGAAGCTGTAGTCATTGCTAGTGGTAACAAAAAGCATGTGAAATAAATTCACGTTCTTTGCTCACAGAAACAAGCTGTAAGCCAGCTGAAAGTGCAAAAGTGTTGATACACATCTACAGTCCATACACAATCAACATGAATGCCGATGACATCCGTTTCTGACGAGCGAGACGCGATTTATACAACATGCTAGTTGATATCGCCGTGACAACCGTGACTTCACAAGGTTACCACATTATCACTTAAACCTATTCATTATTTAAAAACATCCTAAAAGTCACCTCTTGTTTCGCTCCTAACTCAGACTGTGCTGGAGCGCCGGTTAGGGTTTATACACCAGCCGACAGTGCATACCCCACAGCGTGCGGTCTTTCCGTGTGGCCGCAGTGGGACGAGCCACGCCCGAGAACGGCCGGGTGTTGATCTGTATCCGTGGCAACCCTTTACTCAGGATGGGCAGGGAGCTGTCCTGTATCAGACCAAACACCTCCAGGGTCTGCAGAGTCTCAAACTTCTCAAACTCTCTAGAAACCAAAGACAGCCAAAAAAAAGCCATTTAACAGTGCAAAGAGGGGAAAAAAAGCCCAGTGTTCAAAATAAATAAAAACTAGTTTGTGCAGAGTTATTATTATTATTATCTAAATAAAAATTTACCCTTCTTCTGAAAATGTGATTAACTATAACGACATATTCCTCAGTGAATTAAAATGACAAGTGTCAGAAAGGTTGATTGGATGAAGGGATTTATACGTGCTACCTGCAGTACACTCAGGCAGCGCTGCAAGAGGAGAGATGAGAAAGCACCAGCATGGCTGCATGCACTGCTAGATAGACTCCAAACCTGTCTTTCCTGATCTGTGCATATATGCTAACACCTTGTAGCTGGAGAAACATGCAGTCATGCCACTAAATCTGTTTGGTAACATCAACAGTTATGACTACAGTAACAGTTTTATCCCCTAAGAAAACCTGCTTTTTGTAGTCTACATCTTGTTAGGCTAATATATTATCTAGTGAGAACTAGCATACCTGATTACTTTCAGTTACTGAAATTAATTTACTTTTGGGTGTATACAGTGTAATAAATGTGCTCAGTGTTATTAAATGCACCAACTTCCAAAAAGTTAATTAACAATAAAACAATCCAGCGCTTGGTTTTTGTTTTACATTCCAGTTTTATGAGATTTCAGACACAAAAAACATCTTGTGTCTGATCGAGTACATTTAGGGATTGACTATAACCTTGAGCTGTAAACACTGTAGATTTCATTTTTGTGTGTGTGTGTGTGTGTGTGTGTGTGTGTCTTACATGAGGGCGGCTGGGTGAATCTGGTAGCAGCGGCTCAGCGCTAAATGTCTCAGTGAGGAGAGCTGCTGCAGGAAGGGGAAACTGTCTGTGGTCACAAGGACGCTGTCACTGTGAGAAGAACGTTAGAATTAATACATGACAGTGTAAAGAGTGCTCCCACTGCACTGTAAACCCCTTAACCCAATTCACCTCTTACCTCAAATCCAAATGCGTGAGATTCGCACATCTTTCCACCAAAACCTTTAAATCTAAATAATGGAGAAAAAGAAGTGGACGTTATCCCAAGGATGAAATTGAATCATAGCTTTTATACAAAAAAGCTTTTTATAGCTGCTAATGCTGCAGTTAGTGAAGGGTTCATTTTCTAGAACAGTGGCTCTGACAGTAGTTCAGCTACAGATTTTTCTAATACACTATTGTTTCTATAGTAACAGCTTCCACAGAGACTTGTATGACAGACACCTACTGTATACAGTCAGACTTCTTACCTTCAATACAGTGGAGAAAAAAAGAAAGCCTGGTAAGCGAACGACTCTTTATAGCTGTTACAACGTAAGTGATAACAGGAACGAACTCGTTTCGTTGACTTTCCACAACATTAAATCCAACTCTAAAGGGACGTATGACTGTTTGTTTTTTTTCTCTCTCAACACTACTGTTATAGGAAAATTATAGGACACGCTGTTATAGGAAAATTATTAACTCTGGGGAGGTAACAGTAACTCCACTTCATGTCACTGATTATTTTCCTATAATAGCACACCCCAAGTGTTTTATTCTTTATATGAAATGCGTTTTACCAAAGCATTATTATATAGTGGCACACGAACAAATGCAGCAAACAGCAACAGGGAATGGTGCCACTTAACCTACACAAAATAAGGTGACTTATTACAGATGTGTTAAAATCACAATTTACTAATCACAACAATTCCAGATAGTTCATTTAATTCTTCAAACGCAAGTTAAAACTCGATTATAATATCTAGACTGGTTTGTCTGAGAAAACAGACAAATTTGTCAAAACATGGGCATTATTTAAGAATTTGCAATGACATGCACGTGTGTGAATGTAGTGTACTCAGTTCAGCAACAAGTTCCAATTAAAAGGCATACAGTATATTAAACATTATATACCATTATAATGAACGCTGTGCAATTTTTTTTTGTAGTATTAAATTCTGCTGTTTGCCAGTTCAGACAAACGTGATAAGAAAGAAAGTGGTGAGGTAAAGTCACATTACTGAGATTCAGTTATATATAAATGATGGGTTTTTCTTTAAGTAGCCATGTTTCTTACCATCCATGGTAAAGTTTTGTCTGTAGCCGCTGATGTTGAGCTGAGTGACGGTGGAGGGGACATTGTTAACGACAGCCTGAACATGTTCACTGCTGAAGTCACACCAGCACACGTTCAGCTCCTCAAGCCTGGAACATACAGAACAGACGGGTAAGGAAAGGGACAACAGGAACTTGTACAGCCCTCTGTGTCATGCCCTTCTCCTCATGTGACACTCCAAATAATTACAACATCAGAGCTCTGAATCTCCGATGATACTCGGTACTAGAGGTGCCAATTTTTATAACCAGAAAAAACAAAACACAGCACAAATGCCTTAGCGCATGTCAGTGGGTGAGATGGCTAATTATTTTATTTTTGTTTTAGATGTGCACCAAGCAACAGTAAGACAAAGGTCCAGTGTGAACACTATTTAATAATCAGCAGCTCTTCCAGTCTATTTTTCTACTGGCTCACAAGACCAAGATTGTGAATGTGAAATTACACACGGTCAGAAGCACATCCCATGTCCTTTCCCTTTCAGTGAACTGGCTTTCCTGCCTGGCATTCATCAACACGTGACGCATATGCAGTGGTCATTGATCCATCGTAACTGCCTGGTCAGGGCCAAGGTGGTTTAAATTACTACTATTTTGTGTATATTTTGAAAAACAGAAGTAAATTCATTAACAAATAATGGCACAAACAGGATTTGAAAAAAAATAAAATAATAAAATGCATTCCCACGATTTTGCTGAAATAATAATAATAATAATAATAATAATAAAAAAAAGTGAAGTGTGGCAGCTTGCTTATGGTCGCATCCCCTTAATCCCCGTGGAGCTGCTTGTCTTACTTGGTGCAGGATTGAAGCATGTCGGTCAGAGAGTCAGCAGAGAAACCAGTACAGCCGCACAGGTTCAGCCGCACCAGCTCCGTGTTCTCACTCAAAGATCTGCACAAACAGAATGAAACATGATGAGCTCACGTCGTTTTAAGCAAGATTTTTAGCACAAGCATTTGTTCAATCACACACCGGAGGATGGCGTCAGAGAGCACGAGTCCCTCCACGCTGAGGTTCTGCAGCCGTCTGCAGCGCGACAGGAGGTCCTCCAGCACAGACGTCTGCACAGTGCAGCTGGACAGGTCCAAATGCTGGACACGCAGGAGTCTGCAACACACTCAGTGTTCAGTGTCATTAAACCACAATTAACTCCAGTGTACATAACACACACACACACACACACACGACTCACTGTGTGTTCTTAAAGCAGGGTTCGCAGATGCAGGAGTGTGGACAGCGCAGCCTCGACACCCCCGCTGTGAGCACCTGACCCAGCTCGCCGTTCAGCTGTGCTTTTCCCACCAGGTCAGCGCTGTGCCACAGTGACTCGTCAAACCTACACACACACACACACACACACACAGATAATTTCAAATTATATATGATTGTCACATCTAACAGGACACTGCAGATCTGGGCATAAATAAAATCAGATGGGTCAAAGAGTAGAAGGTTCATGCAAAAGTTTATACCCCCTTGGTTTGTGTGTTTAAAAAAAAAAGTACATCTATATTACAGTTTACAACCCCACCACAGAGATCTGAAATAAAGAAATGAAATAAAATAAACAGGACATCTTGAAACAAATTGGAAGTTGGAAATTCAGAAATACAATTAATACATCTTTTCAGACAAATATCTTAACATCCATTATTATGCAATAGGTAAAATGCAGGAAATGCCTCGATGGAGTCATTTTAAAGTGAGGGCGTGCAAACTTTTGCTCTCAACTTTACAAGTATTCCAGTCTGAGGGCTTTAGAGTTTTAGTCTGTCAAAAACAGCAGCTTTCTATTCCAGAAATCCAAACTGGGAAATGAGAAAAGCTTGAAAAGAAAATCGTCAGGATGGAACTTACGCCAGTCGATGCCAGCGCTTGCAGACGCGGGACGTCCTGAGAAGGTCTTGCAGTGAGAGACAGGAGAAGATCCCCAACAGCAGCTCGTCTGGGAGAGTGTCCCAACACAGAACACCTGCAGATAAACATGCACATCAACAAAGTTTTCGCTTTGGCTAACAGTTTTCTAAATTGCCCACGAATGAATTCGACTACCTGCTGATAGCAGTGCAGTGGGATTCTCACGTCTCACAAGAATAACAAAGGGAAAGAAAAAGAAAAAGAAAAAAAAAAAAAAAAACACCAGACAACAAATGACTAAACACATCAAAAATATTTCAATATAAAAGACATTTGAATATATAAACCATCTGTCAGAAATATGAAAACCTCCATAATGATATGTGCTGGAATGAAACTGACCCGCTGCGTCTCTGCTCCTCCTGGGGCGTCTGGCGAGGACAAAGCCGTTCTCTTTGCCCTTGGTGCAGGGCCGCGGCTGTTTACGGGGAGGAGACCAGTGCTGGATAAGCTCGTGAGGAGTGTTTTCAGCGTGCAGTCCGTCTCCATACACACACGGCCTTTTCTTCGCTTTGGACTGCGACATGCACAGCAGGGAGCCATCGAGATTCTCACTCAGACACGGCAGCTCCTGGAGAGGCCTGAGACACGGGAAGATTCAGCATCATTACATGCTACTCATTTTATTCCATTATACCAGATTAAAGTAGTAAAGGAGGAGGCATATAACCTCTTATTATATAATTTATGTCTGAAACCTCATTTGGGAATCTAATCAATTTAGAATCATAGGGCTGATATTTAGTGCACTACAAAAGGTGTGAAAGTTATTTCCAGCCACATATAGTGCCTTAAAGAGGGTAGAGAGGAGAGCCATTTTAGATCCCTATAAATTACTTCCACAGATCCCGTCAGAGCTGTGTGGACAAGGATCTTTTTACTGCTGAACACAGCAACAGAACACATTAGATTTAAGCTGACATCATTTATAGGTGACTTGTTTTTGAGTTATTGAGGTTTGGCTTAACCCCAAAATCAATTCAAAACATGCCAATAACTATGAGAATAACCAAAAACTATAACTTTGATGGGTTGGTGGATAGTGATGGATAGTAATACCCAGCACTGTAACTAAATAAAATAAAATCATGGACCTCTGGGGGTCACCAAATCCACTGCTGAAAACAGCAAAGGGAATTTTAAACTTTTTTTTGTAGCCAAGGATGCTTTTAACTGCAAAAAAAATTTCCCTCTCTAAACATAATCCAACTATTCATATTAGGCTCAATAGTTAAATGGCTATTTATAACAGACAAAGCTTTTTATTCCTGAACTTTCCACCCACAGAACCCATTAGAGTCCATGATATTTAGAGGAGACTCATATCCAAGTTATTGTGGTTTGGATTAAACTTCAATTTGCAATTCAACTGAGCAGTCATTTCAATTCAATTCAGTTGAGCAGTCAATTCAACTCACTTGAGCAGTTCTTTCATTTCGATTCAGTTCAACTGAGCAGTCATTTCGATTCAATTCACTTGAGCGGTTCTTTCATTTCGATTCAATTCAACTGAGCAGTCATTTCGATTCAATTCAATTCAAGTGAACCATCAAACAGACTAATAGCTGTAAGAAGTCAATACAAAATATAGTTTAAAAAAAAACAAAAAAAAAAACAAGCAAAACAAACAAACAAACCCTCATGGACTCTCTGGTGTTCCTGGACTCCACTGTGAGACCCACTGCTCTAGGCTCTAGGGTACTTTTGTTGGATTCACTTGTGGACTTGCTCTCTAGAAGAAGCAGCTCTCTAAACCAGGCTGCACAGGGCTTTACAGTGTGTGGGGACCAGGGAGCCATGCAGGACAGTTCTAACCAAACTACTAGTTTACTAGATTAACCTGCTCACTGATCTAAAAGACTTTAGGTTCAAAATGAAACCAGACTGGACAGCTGTGTAATAAAGTTAAATAATATATTTATCTAGCAAAACACACAAGAGTGCATTTGTTTAAAATGTATATGCATGTTGTTGTTTTTTATGTTACACCGCGCGCGTCCAGATGTTGCTGACGCCCGCCATAACTCCCCCTCTGATCGCGCGCCATCTCAACAGCACTCACACACAAACTCAAATCAAAGGAAATGAAACCCACAATCAGCGTGATTAGCTGTAGAAGTATTCATAAAATTATTTTAAGCCAGGTGTGCACTGTTTATACTAGTTAGATCTGATCTTTAGCGGCTGTAACATGGCTGTGTGAGAAGGCCGAGGCGCGGGAGAAGCTTGGAGGGAGAAACCTGAGTCAATGCTCCAGATTTCTAGCAAGTTTCATCCATTTTACATTTCAAATAGAACTTGTCATAATTTAATACCTTCCATAAAAGCTGTTTTAATGAAGTCAAAACGCCTTTTAGGTGAAAAACATCATCAAACCGCGACTGTAAAAGAGTCCAAACTACAGTTGCAGCTCATCTACAGTGTCTACTAACTTCCTGCAAAACTTACTTACAACATTTTAACCTACAAACAAAAAGCCAGTAATTACCTCTCAGCTGCCATCTTGTCTTCTTCTGCAGTAGCGCGTTTATTATTGATTTATTCCTGATTTTCTCGATTCTGATCTTCTCTAAAGTCTAAACTCAGAGTGAGTGAGTTCGCGCGAGCATTTAAACCTGTAGAGGGACCGCCTGCCTCGGCGCAACGCCATTGGCTCAAATCTCTATTAACGGAAGTGACGCACTAACATTCGGTGGCGGACAAAGTAATCTGATGATGATGCGCGTGTCGACACCTAGCGGCCAAGAGGAAGCACTGCTGCTGTCGGGATTAACACATTCTCTTATTATTTTTATTTTATAATAAAATAGAATATAATAATGTATTTAATATTTTCCTTTTCATTTTATCCTGATTTCTTCATATTTAAATAAAATCGTTTTTATTGTATTAGTTTCAAAGATTATAGGAATCTCACTTAAATAAACATTAGAATTTAATCCAGAACTTTTTGGGTTTTTTTTTAATTATTATTGTATTATATCTGTATTATTGCTTTTTTGACATCTTAACAAATCATTATTACAATTCTTACTATTTAAGGAAATACATAGGCTATATTACATATCTGTACATAATTATATTTTTATTTCTTTCAGACATGATATAAAATACCTATTTATTTAAGCTTTGTTTCTTATTCGTGCTTTCTTAATACATTTCTTAAAATGTTTATAAGAGTATGTACACTACATTTTTTACATTTTAATGTATTACTTATCTTACTTAGTTTAGGAATTACATAAACTACTTTTTCACTTGTGATTTTCTAATAAATGATTTATTATTATTATTATTATTATTATTATTATTATTATTATACCTACTTGTTTCATATTAATTTCTTAATAAAAAATCTTTTATTTTAAAAAAGTGTATGTAGGCTATTTTTGACTTCTCTTGACTGATTTCATTTGTATTATTACTATATTTTTATTTGTTTTGAATGACAGGAATTACACATAAACAAACACAAGGACCAACACATTTTGACTTAGGAATTGCACAGGCTATGTTTGTTTTCCTTTTGCTCTCCTAATAAATTATTTTATTTCTTTCAGAGATTATATAAGCTACTTACTGAATCTGTTTAATGTTTATTTCTTACACTTAAAAAATTTAATTCAAAGAGTATGTGGGCTACTCCTTTTTAAATTCTGATTTCGTATTAATTTTAAATTAATAAATGTTATTTTTAACATTTATTAAAAAATGTTATTTGTTTTGAAGGTTATAGGAATGATGCATAAATTAACACTGAGGCCAACAACACATTTATTAATATGCATTTTGAAAGGTTTAATTTATTTTTGCAACTGTATGTATTAGATAACATAGCCACATTTATTTTCATTGTTTTCATTGATTTTAGAGATTTTATACATAGCTCAGATTTTTTTTATCTTTTATATTCTATATATATATATATATATATATATATATATATATATATATATATATATATATATATATATGCAGGATTATATACAGTAAAATTGTTCCTGCATGAAGTTAGAAAAATTAGAGCTCCGGGCTATTTATAAAACTAGACCTATTTTGCAGGTATTTTGCAGATGCAATGATTTTTCCATCTCACCACAAATATGTCATGTATAAGCAAATAAAACATAAGAGCATAAATAAACAAAATACCAATGTTTTAATAGATTTTTTAAAAAATGTGTTGATGGCCTCATTATATATTTCAAAATGATTTTAAAATTGTTAATTTACCATTCCTAAATATAGCAAACGTGCAAGTAATATACATACGCTCCTATTTGCACTTTCATTTGCCGACAATCTAATGTAAATAATCAAATCAATTTTACTACACAGTGCGCATGCGTGAACTTTTTCACACGGCTCACTCATCCAGTCCCTGCAGAGCATCTACAGAACACAATGGGAGCACAGCTCCAGGATGTGGGCGGGGCCTGCGTTACCCTGACGCCCTGCCCTTGCGTAGTGACGTAGTGACGTAGCTCTAGCAGACAGCTGCTCGGGATACGGGTCGGTGCTTGGATGACGTTTGAGATTTTGTCGAAAACACCATGATGACTTTAATTCAAATAGCTTTATTTTGAGAGAAGAGTTCGTCGCTGTCATTAATTAATCAGCAGTAGGAGCAGATATTATAGCGTTTTAAACACCGTTTATCTCCTCACAGCTGAGGTAGGAGCAATCCGAATCTCACTTCCTAATGTACAGCTAGCAAAACACGGTAATAATGGACGCGTTTAAAAGGGCAGTAATTGATTATAGAGTGCACTTCCTGCTGTGTATTTTAGACCAGACGCAGTGCTCTTGTGTAGGGACGAGGATGCAGTTTGGGACTGAGCCATGACAGGTCGCAGTAACAGTTGTACATTTAAATGTTATGTGCAGAGATGTCAGTATTGTGTGATAATGATTGTGTTTTGTGTCTCTTTTTGTTTTCTTGTCAAGTTTATTCTTTACAGCTAATATTCAGGCACTAGATTAACTATATCAATACATGACCTGTGTTTTTTTTTTTGTTTGTTTTTTTTTTAAAATAAGATATTAATATGAAACACTTTTAAATGCTTAAAATCTGATTTAGACCCATTATGCACTGGCAGATTATTATTATTGTTGTTGTTGTTATCATAAACCTAACTGCACCCTGGAGTGAAAATTAAAAGTATGGAATGAAATAATCTGAATTTCTATGCCTTTATTTGAATTAAGTAAAGTTGAAGTTGATTGAGATCAAGGTGAAATGATATTTCATGGTTTGAAATGGTTTTTAGTGGAAATTGTTTTGCATGGTGCGAATGGTTTCAAATTCAATTTTATAATAATCAGGTGTAGAAACTTACGATTCAGATTTTGGTGGCACAATCCATTTCAAATTCAACATGTTCCCAACGCTGCATGTGAGGAAAAGCAAAGGAGCGCACATTCGTTCTGCACCATGACTGCCGAGGATGCAGTGTTTTGAAAATACTTGAAAAATGCATTTGAAATGGATGCGCCACCAAAAGCGGAATTTGAATTTTCCACACCTGATGATTCTAAAATTGAATTTGAACCCTTGCACACAGATTCAAAGCCTGGAATACAATTTCACCTAAAAAAAAACTTCACTTACAAATTCAAATAACGGCATAAAAATGACAGATTTGCACATTTGAAATACAGACTGTAGTGGTGCATTTCTCATTCCGTGTAAAAGTGGTATGTCCTCGCAGTAGCTTCAGATCTAGGACACGCTGATTGCACTCGTTCTGTCTTGCTCTGCTGAAGAAAAACAAAAGAGTCTTTCGGGGAACACAAGCGCCACACCGGCTTTTGTCAGCGCCCGACTCAGTGGAAAGTTGTAATGAGATCGTGGAAGTCACGCAGTGAACATGATCATGTTTTAGTTTTAAAGCATCTTCCAAATCATTTGTATACTTGATGTCTCTTCTTCCCACCAGCCTGATTTCCCAGGTGTCTTTGCTGCACTGGGTAGAGGAGCAGAATGAGCGGGGCGGCGCTGGCCATCGAGATTGTGGTCGTCTTTTTCCTGGCTCTTTTCCTCCTGCATCGGTATGGAGACTTTAAGAAGCAGCAGCGTATGGTCCTGTTCAGCACGCTGCTCGCCTGGTACCTGTGCTTCCTCATCGTCTTCATCCTCCCTCTGGACGTCAGCACGGTTTGTTCGGACCACCAGTTTAAAGTGTAACACATATGGCTAATGGTATTACAGGGCCACTTTAATAAGCCAAGACACATCAGGCTGCTTTCACAATCGCCATAGCACTTTTTGTGCTGACATTTAAAAACGGCTCACACGTTGCTTACACTTACACTGTAACCATAACAACGCTTTCAGCACTCCTAGCTACTATCCTCCAGATTAGATTTTCTTATTATCATAATCAATATTAGCAGTATTGTCATTATCAGTAGTTCTGGAAGCAGAAAATCAAGAGAATTTGAGCTGCTTGTGTGACTTGATTGTATGCAGCTACGGTTAAAGTGGGACATCACATCACATACTGGTGAATGTTCCAAAAATACACCCGTTGTTATTTTTGGGTTATTTGCAATGTTGGAATATTGGCAATGAAATATTTTGGATGCCTGCCAGAAATCTCATATTCGCTCACTAACAAGACAGAAAATTTCACAAGCACTTTGTGCTGTACGTTTGGTTTTCTCAGTTGCTTCCAGCTTGTGGTCGGGAGGTTAAAAAGTGCTTGACGTCACTCAGAACATTTTTCAGAACTTTTTTTCAACATTAAGAGCTCCACTGTGATCAAAAAATGCAGGTTTTTACATTAGTTGGCAGAAAAAGTGTGGAAAAAAGTTATTAATGGTTAAATTAAAGGTAACTTCCTAGCTATTAAGGATCGGATGGCAAGCGAGGTAGATTTCCAACAAACTCCCAATTTTCACAACTTTGTTCATATAATGAATAAGATCAGATTTAGTAAAGTTAAATTGATTTTAAAAAGCTTACAAAATCTGTATTAATTCCCAAATTGTAAATTCTAAGTGATGGCCAAATACGTAATTACACTGAAACAACAGCCTTTTTTTTTTTTTTTAAATCTTTTCGCCAATTTTTCAATCCCACCCTGGTCACACACACACACACACACTTTGCAAAGAGACATGAATTGCAGACTTTGCTCTCATCATACACTCCCAAACAGAACTGTTACACACAGCAGCCTTTGTTCTGCTCGAGATGTGTCACTGCATGGAGAGGAAGCTGCTTAATTTCTGGCTAATTTGTTTTCCTGAACTTGTGGAAGCAGCAGCAAGAAGACGTGCAACGCGGAACTCGGATACTTCTCCATATCTTATTGTTTACTAAATTAATCAGCACTACAGCCAACTCGTTTGCTACTTTCACTAAAACACAAAATCGTACACTGTGATACCCAGTACTAATACTACAAAACCTAATACTCCTGAAATCCAACATCAAGACTGTCTGGTTTTGCCAAATGTATTGTAATACTGTACTTGAAACCAACATCGTACAATACATTTTTAAGGGCAAAAGAAAGAGCACCCTGTAAAAGGAAATAGTATGTATCTGCGACACGCTGCAGTGGCTGAGCTGCATTAGTGGAATATTTACTATGTATTCGGCTTACCTTGTAAGTGGTGTAAGTGGTCTGCTCTAAAACTGTGGATCTGGCAACACAACAGCTCAACTCCTTCTGCATGTGTTTCCAGCTGTGGTTGTATTGCATTAAGTAGGCTTGTCCTTGGACGTATACCACTGGCTTTAGGAACGCACTTTGCATGATGCTAATCTGGTGGCAATTATGTTTCCTTATTTGTTACATGAATTAGCCTCGTAGCTCCAGAAGAAACAGAGAGAGAACAGACAGTAGACGTGTCTCGGCTGATTGTTTACTATTTTCTGTTGCCTACGTTATTTTCAGTTCTTTACCGTACAATCACACTAAAATAAATCTCACTGTGTGTGTTTTTTTCCTATATTTCAGACGATATACAGACAGTGTGTAAGCAGCCATCAGGCACCCACTCCAGGACCTCAGACCTCCAACCAGACGACAGGAAATGCAACTGTTGCACCCACTATTAGGTGAGGCGGTGTTCTGTGTGACTCACCAGCCTGGTATACTGGTGGAGTTTAAATGATCTGACGAATTAAAGATTTCATTATAATAATAATAATAGTAATAATAATAATAACAGTATATTTATGCACCTATCCTGTGATTTTTACACATCAAGAGTGTGTTTGTGAGTGAAACTGCCATTATCTGGCTGCAGTATTTGACCTTTCTACATTGAGACTTCAGTGGGGTTTTTCATCCATCTCTTTTACGTGAATTCTGAAAATCCAAATAAAAAACTGAACAGAAAAGACCAAATTGAAAAATGTTTTTTACACTAGGCTGAGGTGTAAAATCTGATCTATCAATAAAGATACGATGCGAAAAAGAGTCATAGAGATGTGTAAAAATGATGACCTTGTCGACATAAGTCACGTTTCCTTGCTATATCTAGGTTAGGGGTGGGCGATATCACAGAAATATATCATGATACTTGAAGATATTTTTATGATGCACGTATTTAGTTTTTAATAAAAACATTTTAAAAATTGTGATGAATGAAAGTCAGTGATAACTTTTATTTAAGATCTACAAAGATTGTTTAATACTGAAAAAGAGAGAATTTTGTTTTAGAAAAAAATCAGTATAAAATTGTAACATTTTACAGTTAAAAAAAATTCACTATAAAGTTCTGCTGAACTTCTGCTGGAAACTTGGAATCTGCTGATTCCAAACCGTTTGAAATTGTTATGAGCATACTAATGATACTCACAGTGCGCCTCATTTATGCAGCTGGATATGAACGGATTTGTTCGTAAATTGTTCGTAGAAGCATTTACACAAGAAATGTGGTATTCGTGAAAATCCCGTACTTTCAGAAAAATTGTTCGTATCCTACTCGTGCTCCTGAGCGTGTGTAAATCTATGCATAGGACTAATAATATAGTTAACGTAGTTAGAGTGATGAATTACTCCACAATATATGGATTACTCTGTCAAGTTAAATAGCTTGTATATTTTTAGTTACACACACAAATTTAATGAAACTTTTGTGAAACCCAGTCATTTCGTATCAATGGCTTTAACTAAAGAAATATTAAATATGAAAGAAAGCAAGCCAAAATAAATCCATAAATTAAGCAAAACAAGGCCAGTCGTTCGATTAAGAATGCCGCTGTGTAAAAGGGGGACACACTCGGGCTGTGTGTAAGTCACTTGTGTTTGCCGTGGCATCTTCTTTATGCCGTGCGACACTTTATTCGAGCCAGCGCTAAGTGACTGATCTGGTATGTCTCAAGCTGCGCTGTGCTGCAGACCGTTGGCTTTCTGCAGACACGTGCCCTTCTGCTTTTCTAGCATGACAACGGGGAGGGCGTGAGGGATTTTGTGCTGAGAGTTGCTGAGACACTTGTCTTTGAATAAAAAAAAAATAAAAAAAAGAGAAGTTTTCATGTCAAATTTTCTTTTCACGTCTAATTCACATTTTCTGTAATTTGGCTCTATATTGGCATAGACATGAATCAAAATAATATTCACTTCTGCATCTGAGGAAGTACATTTTTGCCTTTCACTTTTCATTTCAGCTGTGTGAGCTTTGCCTTTTATGGAGTTTTGTGGGTGTCACTATATGCAAATCAGCTGTGCCGTGCACACACCTGGTAGTTTACGGTTGATTTATCAACAGACAGACATGAATACGAATCAGCATTTCTGAAACTTCAGTTCTGAAACTTCAGTTCTGAGTTCTGAAACTTCATTATTTTATGCAAACATTTACACACAACTCTACTAAAAATTAGATAAATGAGGTCCAGTATGTCTGAAAAGTATATTGTGATGTCATTTATCATGATATTGATATATATATATCATCATATTGCCCAGCCCTAATGGATGTAACTAAACATAATCATGGCCATAGAGGACATTTTGTGCTCTGTGGATAGAAAGTATTTCTTGATTATTATTAATATACGTAACATCATATATCACTGTGCTTACTAAAGATGTATGAATCTCTTCATTATGCTGCTATTTTGCTGCTTGTTTCTTTTCATATGCAGGTGAAAAACTTTGAGCATTGTAATCTTTTCCCCCTCATCACTTTTTTACGTCATCCTCAAGATTTTCACATGACCGTAGTTGAGACTTCAATTCATTTTCGCTTTTAAATTTGTTTTAAAATTGCAAAACGTTTGAATAAGGAAACTCAGCTATATGTTTTGGTGTGATGATGCTGGTCACATGATGTGAAGGCTCGAAGTCACACTGTTTTGTGTTCATTTCACAGCATTGCGACGGTGTGTCACAAGCCATGGAGCTACATTCCTGATGGGATCATGCCTGTCTTCTGGAGGGTTGTGTACTGGACCTCACAATGCCTTACATGGTGAGATGGCAACAAAATTCCCTAATAACTCATCTTAATCCATCATGAGAATAGCGATATCCATGATATCCAACCCTACAAATTACCGGTTAAGGTGATCTAGAAATGTGATAGTGTCATAGTCAGAGTCCCCTCATTTTTCAGAGGTACATTATATGGCCAAAAGTATGTGGACGCCTGACCATCACACCTATATGAGATTGTTGGACATCCCATTCCAAAACCATGGGCATTAATATGGTCTTTGAGGCAATAACAGCCTCGACTCTTCTGGGAAGACTTTCTACAAGATTTTGGCATGTGTATGTGGAAATTTGTCCCCGTTCAGTCAACAGAGCATTAGTGAGGTCAGGCGTTGATGTTGGGCGAGGAGGTCTGGTTTACAGTCAACATTCCCATTCATCCCAAAGGTGTTCAGTGGAGTCGAGATCAGGGCTCTGTGCAGGCCACTGGACTTCTACCACACCAAACTCGTCAAACTATGTCTTTAGAGACCTCACTTTGTGTGCAGGGGCATTGTCATTCTGGAACAGGAAAGAGCTTTCCTCAAACTGTTGCCACAACGTTGGAAGCATACAATTGTCTTAAAAGTCTGCAGCATTAATGTTACCCTTCACTGGAACTAAGAGACCCAATCCCTTCCTTCCTTCACTAAATTACTGTTGGCACTATACACTACAGTAAGTAGCGTTCTCTTGGCATCCAAACCCAGATTCCTCCATTAGACTGCCAGATAGTGAATCGTGATTCATCACTCCAGGGAACACATTTCCCCTGCTCCAGAGTCCAGTAGCGATGTGCGTTACACCACTCCAGCCAATGCTTGGCATTGTGTATAGCGATCTTAGGCTTGTGTGCAGCTGCTTGGCCATGGAAGCCCAATTCATGAAGCCCCTGATGCACAGTGTTTGTGTTGATGTTGCTTCCAGAGGTAGTTTGGAACTCTGTATTGAGTGATGCAACAGAGGGTAAGAGATTTTTATGCGCTACACGCTTCAGCACTCGGTGGCCCCGCTCTGTGAGTTTGCGTGGTTTACTGATTTGTGGCTGAGCCGTTGTTGCTCCTGGACACGTCTGTTTTACAATAATAACACTTAACAAGTGACGAGGGCAGCTCTAGCAGGGTAGAAACATCGCCAACTGATTTGTTGCAAAGGTGGCATCATATGACCGTGCCACATTTAAAGTGACTCAGCTCTTCAGTATGACCCACTTTAATGCCGGCGTTTGTCTATGCAGATTGCATGGCAATGCGTTTGATTTTATGCACCTGTTACACCTGAAACACCTGAGCTCAACAATCAGGAGAGGTGTCAACATACGCCTGTGTCTACACAACTGAATTGTGCTTCTGCAACTTAGCGGAGGACCAGCATGATTGTTCCCATTTGCTTGTTTCCTTGCCGAGTACTAATAGCAAATTTGTCAAGATCAAGGTCAAGAGCTGATGACTTTTTGTTATCAATACTCGGAAACGTAACAAGCAAACAGGAAACAAGCAAACTCCACTAGTTCCAAAGGGAACTGCCCTGGCCATCCGTGATCCGGAACAAAAACGAACTTTCCTTCTTTATGTAGACCTAAGGTCAGCTCTCATGAGATGCACATACTGTGAGATCAGTAAAATGGAATGTACCGGAATACAGCTTTCTTGGTGGTGTTAACTTCAAGAAGCTGTTTCACAATGTTCCAGAGTCCCGTGATGCCTTACATGGGATATGCGCAAGAAACACAGTGCCGTATAGACTTTGTTCTAAGTGTGATCTGATATGAAAGACATGGAAACAATTGTCATATCCTCTCTTTCTACCATTAAAGCCTGGGGGAACGGGGGGAAAAAAGCGGATCGGATTATTACTCAGTCCACATCGCTCGACACATGTGGCCAAACAGTACTGATCTATAGACAGTGACACTGTAAATTCTTAAACAGTTAATGATGGTAACATTACAGTTTCAGCCATGAGCTCAGTTTTGGTGACTCGTACTGGCTGTGAATTGCACACGCCGACCCAGAATCCTTAGAGACATTTAATGGAAAACAAAACAGCAAACTCTCACTGGCTGATATGAGAGCAGCAAACACTGACTCTTCAGTTTGTAAACCAGTTCTACAGTTTCACACATATCTCAAAATACAGAGTCTATGTGAAGTACAACCGAAAGAAAACAAGACCTTCTCATTGCTTTTATGTTGCTGCCTACGGTTTCACTTTTGGATGATCATCCAGCCTTGTAATTTGACAATACATCACAGATCCACTTGTTACTCATGGCAGAGTATTTTTTCTACTGTAATGCTACTTTAATCTGTAAAAAAAAAACAGAAAAAAAAACAGTAGGCATCTATTACTTAGGGCTGCATATTTTTTGGCTTAGTATTCAGATCACAATTCTCATGATTTCTTTGATCATTTTTTAAAGAAACAATATGTTTTATATATATATATACCACAGCCTGGTTGTGCTTCCCCGTTTCCTGTTAACACAACAAGCTGCTTTTTTTTATTGTGCGTCTTATTAACTTCAAGAACCTTTTCGTCTGTAGCCACGCTTCAGCCGCGTGGGTAAGGTCATGTAGTACAAAGTCTGTTGTCATTGGGAACAGTACAAATACTGCAGATCCGACGCTATTCTTGAATCAAATTGCATTGAGAAATGAATCAAGATCACGATTTTTAATACAACTTTTAGTGCCACAATGTTACTTGCTTTCGATATTTTGCATGCATCAATTTGCACATTTGTTATACGATTTGATTTATTGATTATTATTAGGTTATAATTATGTTTATCAGTTGATTTATTAGTTGATTGGTATTTAAGATAATGAACTGTTGCATGTTCATTCATCTGGACCCTAAGCAAATACCCATATAACTCATTGTTTTATAATTTGCACTGAATATGTGTGTTTATGAGTTGTTTTAATTCTGTGTGCGCATGTGTGTGGGCATGTTTGTTTCCAGGCTTCTTCTGCCCTTTATGCAGTCGTATGCCCGCTCCGGAGGCTTCTCCATCACAGGCAAAATAAAGACCGCTCTCATCGAGAACGCCATCTACTACGGCACCTACCTGTTTATATTCGGCTCCCTGCTCATCTACGTAGCTGTACATCCTCAGTGGAGTCTGTCCTGGTAAGAGCACCTCAGCAGTCACGCAGCCTACACACTGGCCTTATGGTGGCTTCACTGTGGTTTATGACCGAACCTGAACTCATCATTTGACCAGGTACGAGCTGCAGACGATTGGCATCACAGCGGCCAACACGTGGGGTCTGTTCCTGCTGGTGCTGCTGATGGGCTACGGCCTGGTGGAAATCCCGCGCTCGTACTGGGAAGCTTCTAAACAAGGACACCTGCTCATCAAGACTTACTTCAAAGCAGCTAAGCTGATGACGGAGAAAGCAGACGCAGAGGAGAACCTGGAGGACATCATGGAGGTGGGCAGAGCGTGCTTACTAAAGCCCTGTGACATGAAAATTATACCGGTACTGATTTCCTGATGTCTGAGAAGTAAGGAATAAAACATTTGCGAGTGTGTAGTTATAGGAAAATAATCAATGATGTGTGACAAGAGGAGGAGTTACTGTTACAACCCTTACTGTTACAAGTTTTATGAAGATTAATTTTAATAGCACATCTCAAAGTGTTTTATTCCTCTTATCCCACAGCATTTTGCCAATGATTACAAATTTTAATTTTATACACAGTTGTTCCCTCACCAGCTTCTCTTTTTTTCTCACTTGAAGTTAATAAAACCAACCAGATTGAAATAAAATAAAATAAAATAGATGAGACTGAGCGCCACATGCTGACAGGTCTGAATCAGCTTCCCCATTAGTGATTGCTCCTCTTGATCAAATTGCTGAGGTTGGAGTCCAATGTTTGCTGTAAAAAAAAAAAAAAAAAAAAGAGTACAGTACATTTCCTTAGATGTGTATGTACTGAGCGTAGGTAGTCCCTGAAATCTGTCAAAACTCGCTGACCTCCACATACTCTCTTTCTGCCCAATATCTCCTCATCATGACTGTCTATAGTCTTAAACAGTGACTGGAAAGTCCGCAACAGGGAAGGAGAAGAGTAAATAAATAAAATAACTTGGCCCACTTGACTGTTAAACTCAGATCAAATAGCTCACTTCTGACATCGTGTCTACCTATCATGTGCAGTGCCTCTTACGTAAGATATCCTTGCCCAGGGACAAGAGTTTTGTTTTGTTTTGTTTGTGTGGTATCTTATTGTTGCTTATTGCAAATTTTATAGATATGCCTTTGATGCCAAATATTGTTTTACATCTGTCTCAGTTGGTTACTGTCTCAGTTGGTTGCTAGCCAGCTAGCTAACTCACCAGTCATAAACTTAACACAGTGCTAAAATAAGCAGTTCATCCATTTTCAGTGTTCTGTGCTGCAGAATGGGGGATCACCCCTTCAGCGAGCAGCGCAGCCAAATCAGTTGTGCTGTTGGCTGGCAATGTGAATTTGTGTGTCAAAGTTCCTCAAAGTTTAACTTGAGGCAAAGCTTCACAACCCAAATCCATTCGTGTTTGTATGTTCTGTTATTCCACTTGTGAAGTTTTGCTGAAAAACCAAGTGATGGACTGATTAAGGTTTGACCCTTAATCAGAAGATTGAATCCTGCCAGTGATACAGCCGTTTAGTGTCTGCAGTGTGTTTGGTGGCTGTTCAACATAGCATCACATTCATTAATGCGTTTTTTTTTTAGTGTAACCTGTAAAGAAGCATTATTAATGTGTAATTCCCACCAGTAAATTCATGGAGCTTTAGTACTGGCAGATTTTATTGGCCTGCTGATGTATTGATCAGGCCATTTTTGCAAACATAAGCAAAAATTCCACATGCAGCCACACGTAATAAAACAATTGTGACTTTCCTAATAGTATATAATAACTGTGACCGTGTAATAACTGTGTTTATCTTTATGACGAAATGTTAGATCTAAACTTTTTTCTGTATAATACAGGAAGTGAGGAAGGTCAATGAGTCTATCAAGTATAACCACCCCTTCAGGAAGTATGTCGATACGATCCTCAGAAAGGTAAGAAGTGTGTATAAGTGAGTCACAGGAAACAGCATGTGAATATACAGTATGTGCAGCTTTTATTTTATATTATTGATGTGTTTTCTGGAGTGTAAATGTATTTTTTTTTTTTGCTCACTAACACACACTGCGTTTTTTTGCCCAGATATTATAAAGTGAGTTGTAAGGTTTTCTCACTAAATGCTAGAGATGTAGCATTCATGAAAAGATACACTCTGTGAATCGAATACAGTTAGATTTTATGCTTATAAGCACATCTGTGATCAGACATGCTGACATTTACTGAAATGCTTTCTACTGTTCCACTATATTTCTGAAAATGTCAAAATGTCAGTTAGTGGTGTGTCTTTCGTGAATGAGTCAGTTCTCCGAGTCTGTCCTTTTACCTGAACGTTGGGCGCTGACTCACATGTCTGAAGTGTCGTAATAGACGCTTTCACATTTTCGCACTGTTCAGTTCTCCAGTGCTGTTATTCAGATAGTGTGCAGTCATGAACCAAAATGCATCCAGTGAATTTGATTGATTTGAAGCCATTTCTAGCGAGACTGGTGAGATGTGTTTGAATGTGAAGCTGCACAAGGTTTCACTGCTGTTTGTTAGGAAGTGTGTATTGTATTGAGGAGGTGAATATTCAGGTATTCTTTGAATGTCAGTTTAATGAAGTTTAAGTGCAGGCAAAGCAGTACTGTGCTGTAATAACGCAGGAATTGTGACAGTAATGTAAATAGATTTATTAACAAGGACTCTGCAGAGCATAATATTGTCAATCAGAATGTAGAGTATGGTTTTACTGAACAGTCTGAGTTATTGATAGGCAAAGATCAACGACTTTGGTCAGCTTTGGGTAAAATGAAACTGGTTAACTTGGCAGACAGCACTGACTCACTTAAAATGAGATGAAATTCCCATCACTGTGTCAGTTACTGATGCAAGACGAAAACATAAATTGCAACAACCACTTCTTCTGTCAGTCATAATATCTCATGCCACGGGGATATTTATAGCGTCTGATTTCATTTCGGTTTAAATTGAAGCTTTGAACTGCCACTGAGCACGTGGAATGAAAGTCTCACTGAATTAACAAACTTTATGTAATCATATACAGTGCTAATGCATATGACACATGCGTCATTATGAACATTTGCACGTTATATTCACTAATATATACTAATATACTATATTCACTAATTCAGTGCAACAAAATAATAAAAAAAAAAAAGCCACACTCCTTTCTTCTGTATAATGTTCTTGCAATTTGGGAACGAATAAATGCATTTTTACGTTTCAGAATTGTATTGTGAACCAAAAATGGCAATGCTTATCATACTGTGAAATTTTGTGTCTATCATGTGTCTTTATAATTTTGTTTTAGAGATTGAACAAACAAAAATGCATGGTCCAACAACATCAAAAAAAAAAAAACATATTGTATATAGAGGTATGCAGTTGAGTGAATTTAGGGAGATGTGCCTTATACCCCAAAAGGACTCATCATATAAAAGATCATACCATAATATAATCACATGCAGACTGAATAAATGCTGTAACTGTATTTCCAGTGCCCTGTTGAATATCAGGAGAAGATGGGCAGGAATATGGACGACTATGAAGATTTTGATGATAAACAGAACACGTATCCCAGTGAAAGGAGTTTGGTGAAGCTTCACAAGCAGGTGAAAAGTAAACCTCTCTTTTACTTGCGTTTACATTCAGAAATGTGGTTGCGGTTCCTTACTCCGCACATTCCAAAGCACTGTATTCCTTACATAATGAAAGAAAATTAAACAGCATTTGGATGCACATCTCATGTTTGGACCATATGTGTACTTCATTCCATCAGGTGATTTACGCTGTGCAGAGACACAATCGTACACAGGTACAGTGGCAGATTCTTCTCGATCAAGCCTTTCACCTGGAAGACGTGGCGAAAAATGAGACCAGCTCATCTCACCAGTTCGTCCACAGCTTTGCACCAACGGAGCCTGCAAGTTGGTTCAACCGCTACATCTACACACCTACTGTAGGTCAGTACAGCATGGGACTTGTATAAAGCATTAAATAAGCTGAGAAACCAGTACATGCACGGCAGCCATATGAATCGTTCCGTCCGTTTTGTATGTTACTGTGTTGTTGTTCCATGTGTTTTATTAGAGTGGTATTGGGAATGTTTCCTGAAGAAATGGTTTTATCGGGTGTTGGCCGTCGTCCTGTCCCTCTTCTCCGTGGCAGTGGTCTGGTCTGAGTGCACCTTCTTCAGTACTCGTCCTGTCCTCTCTCTCTTTGCTGTGTTTATCCAGCTCGCAGAACGAGATTACAACTACCTGTACATCGAGGTAAGCCAAGCCCAGCTCTGTGTTTAAAGCCAAAATTAACCGTACAGAGAAGATTGCTAAGCGATGAACACGTGTGTACTAGATTGTTGGTGTAGATAATTAATACAAGGAAATTGTTAAGCAATAGATGTGTAATGTTGGTAATATTACCTCCCTATTGGCTGAATACCGTTTAGTTTGCAAAGCATCCGTACCGCCGGCCCAATGTGACTTACATCTGTAGCACCATCCCAGTTTGTAATGCATCTGGAAGTTCACCCCAGTTTGCACTGCATCTGTAGCTCCGCCTCAATTTGTATTGCAGCTATAGCTCCGCCCCACTTTTTAATGCATCTGCAGGTCTGCCCCAATTTATAATTCATCTGTAACTCCGTCCTAGTTTTTATTGCATCTGTAGCTCCTTCCCAATTTGTAAAGCACATGTATCTGTTTGTAATGCCTCCGGAGCCAAGCACCCAATTTCAAATGCAGTACCCTCCGAAAGTATTGGAACGGCAAGGCCAATTCTTTTGTTTTTGCTATACATCGAAGACATTTGGGTTTGAGATCAGAAGATGAATATGAGGCAATAGTTCAGAATTTCAGGTTTCATTGCCTCAAAAGAAGAATGCAACAGTTTGGTGATGTCAGTGTGTCACTGGCTTGATGAAGTTATTGCAAGCAAGGGATATGCAACCATATATTAAGTGCCATGTTCTAAGTTGTTTAACACATCTAGATGTAAATATCAGGAAATGAAAGCTGAAATTCTCATCCATTGTCTCATGTTCATCTTCATCTTTTGATCTCAAACCCAAATGTCTTCAGTGTATAACAAAAACAAAAGAATTGGCCTTGCTGTTCCAGTACTTTCGGAGGGGACTGTACATCTGTCGCTCCATCCAAATCTGTGTGGGTTGTTACTTTCAGTTCTCATATGCTGATATTTCTGATTTGTCCTCTAGATGGCATGTTTCATCACAATCTTCTTCCTGTGCACTTGCGTCTACTCCACTGTGTTCCGAATCCGAGTCTTCAACTACTACTACCTGGCCTCACACCATCAGACAGACGCCTACAGCCTTCAGTTCAGCGGCATGTAGGTCCACAGAGAAGAGCTTAAAAGCATAACTTAATTTACAAATGATTTTTTTTCTCTTATCTACATGTAATTCAACGGACGCATGTTTCATATCTGATGTCTAATTTAGGAGAAACTGATAGTTATCAGTTTAGCATTGTGCAAACTGCATGTCTAAATAATCACACACTCATCTTAAAAGATATCATTTGGCTAAGAAATATCATTTCATAAACAGTTTCATAATTTAGGATTTGTGTGAAAGAATATATACAGTATATAAATCGAATTGAAATGCCTTTTTATTTATATGACTGAACATAAAATTCCACCTTCAGACTGAAAATCTGAAGGTCACTTCTGTTTGTGCAGCACTACACTAAATTGGCAGTGTAGTAGTAGTACAAGCGTACTTGTAAGCGACAATAGCCTAATAGCCTAATAACTAAACAAGCAAACTTGGCACATTAAACATATCCTGGCTGATCAAGTATGTTTGAAGAAAGGGAAACATTGTGTACATTTCATTTTTCCCCAAATGTTGTTCTTTAGGCTGTTTTGCCGTTTGACTCCGCCCCTGTGCCTGAACTTCCTTGGCCTGATCCACATGGACTCGGCTATCTCACACCAGGCAAAAGAGCAGACAGCCTACACTTCAGTAAGTCTCACCAGCAGCAGCAGGTGTCTTTTACTGCTCCTCACTTTGGATGTACGGTAAAAAAAAATGTCATGTTTTATTCCTTACTCATCTCTCTCACACTCTCTCATCTGGATC
The DNA here is from genome assembly GCA_037576675.1 of Pangasius sanitwongsei. Classification (NCBI taxonomy): domain Eukaryota; kingdom Metazoa; phylum Chordata; class Actinopteri; order Siluriformes; family Pangasiidae; genus Pangasius; species Pangasius sanitwongsei. The sequence continues at coordinate 9,369,806 of CM075017.1, read as the reverse complement.
ATGTCTTTTTCAGATCATGGGGTCAATGCGTGTCCTCTCCTTTATCGCCAACGGATTTTACATCTACTATCCCATGCTGATAGTCATCCTCTGCATTGCCACATACTTCAGGTCTGTCACTGAAATATTCCACCAGAATCATCCTGTAGAGAAAAAAATCAATTTAATAACAATCTTGTATCATAACGAGACATTATCAAGCAGAATAAAATAAATCTGTAACAGAGATAACACCTGTTGAGATGTAACCATAGCAACAACCACATTTATTAATAACCTAATAATGTATAGATTGTAGGGCTGCACAATATTGAAGCAAAATGTGATATGCGGTAACTTGTTAAATAATGCGATATGCGGTACAATAATGCTATAAGTGTGTAAAATCAATTTAAATTTATATATATATATATATATATAATAAAAAAACAAAAAATGACATAAAAAACATACATTTTTCATGTTCTTTTGAGGAAAAGAAAGCATTCTCTGCTATCTGCCTCGCCCTAAAACTTTGACTTTTCATAACTTTTTGAAGTATTAAAATCATTCAGTTATTGCAAGCCCTTGCGATATGCATATCGCTATATATACATTTGCAATATTTCGATAATTTCGATATATTGTCCAGCCCCAATGGATTGTCACTTTATTATACACAATCCCTAGAATTGTACACAATGCCTAAAACAATGTCCATGGTGAGAAAATATTCACCAAATATGTGTGTGTGTGTGTGTATATATATATATATATATATATATATTAATATTTAAGA
>CM075017.1:9353411-9368928 GCA_037576675.1 Pangasius sanitwongsei | reverse complement strand
AAAGTAATGATGGACTGTCTTTTCTCTTTACTTAACTGAGTGTTTCTTGCCATAATATGGATTTGTACAGTAGTTGTGATAGCACTAATAGGGCTATTGACTCTACCCACCCTTCCTCTGCACAAGACAACTGATGGTCTAAAGCACATTAGGAAGGCAAGAAATGTCACAAATGAACTCTTGACAAGGCACACCTGTGAACTGAAAACCATTCCAGGTGACTGCCTCGTGAGTCTGATGAGAGAATGCCATGAGTGTGCCAAGCTGTCATCAAAGCTAAATGTAGCTACTTTGGACAATCGAAAATATAAAACATGTTCTGGGTTGTTTACTACATAATTCCATTCATGTTCTTTCATAGTTTGGATGTCTTCAGTATTAATGTATAATGTTGAAGATAATAAAAATAAAGAAAAACCACTGAAGGAGAAGGTGTGTCCAAACTTTTGACTGGTACTGTATATGTGTGTGTGTGTGTGTGTGTGTGTGTGTGTGTGTGTGTGTGTGTATGTATATATATATATACACACACATATACACACACACACTCACACACACACACATATATAAAATAACTCTTACCTGATATCTGCCTTGGTATGCACTATAGCCTCGGTACCCGCTGTCTGAACCTCCTGGGCTTCCAGCAGTTTATGGGAGATAATGAGATGACCTCTGACCTGATCGATGAAGGCAGGGAGTTACTGCGCAGAGGTGAGTGCATGTTTAGGGTTGGGGACAGGATATGTTCAGAGTTAGAGGCATTAAACCAATAATTTATAAGTGTGTAAGAACAAAATGTTTCATTTCCACTGCAAAGAAGCCTCTCATTATTTTCCCTGCTATTTTTTCTTTTTCTATTTTTTTTTTTTTGGTGCAGAGAGAAGAAAACGGCAAAGGATAGAGGACGGGGAGAACAGAAGAAGAGTGAGTTCATTTTTTTTTTATCTTTTAAACTGTTGCTGAAAGTTTTCTGTGATTGTTAATATTTTTCCACACTGAGATTTAAACTAGTTTAAGACAGTTGTTTTTAGATAAGAATAAAAGAATCATTTTAAAGTAGTTTAAACAGAAATGAAGAATTTTGCCAAGATAGGTTAAAATGATAATTATCATAATTTTTTTGGTTGAAATTATTAGAATAAAAATAGTATTACTACACTTTATTATTTTTATCTGCATTGTTTTAAGTAGACAAAATCTCACCTGAATATGCAGAATTAGTCTTTAAAAAAAATAACTAAATACATACGTACATTTTTTTCCAGCTGTAATTCAAATCACATGTTTATATTAATGTGCTTGCTCTAATATGTTATTGTTTCTATAGTAACAGCTCATTCACAGGGACATGTATGGCAGATGCTGCACATCTAATCCTAATAATAAGCAAATAAAAAAAAACTGTGTTGTTGCTTAACAAAGAAAAACGTATGTTAGTTAATATGCTGAAGCTTTCTGTATTTAACATTTATTTAAGTAGTCTCCAGTTTCTGCGCTTCGTAACATTCAGTATGTTTTCTGCCACAGGAAACTCTGTGGTTTTTCTGTAACAAGCTGCTTTTATCTTCTTTATTTACTTCAAAAGAAAGTGAAGGGATGGCTTTTATAACACGTACAAAGTGATAACAGGATCCAACTTGTTTCACGGTCCTTCCACAACATTAAACATAACTAGAAATGGATAAAAAGTATGATGTTCTTCCAGTCACTGGACAGTTGCTGTGGTATAAGAGGAATAAAACTCTCTGAGTTGTGCTGTTAATAATCATTGGTCATTGATAATAATCCTCAAACAACATGTCCCCAAGTGTTTTTTTTCCCACAAATATCTCCCCAGTATTGTGGTCATGCTTTATTAATTCTGGACGCCGGAAACGGCGTTCACGCTGATTAATTGTGCAGCCTATATTTACATTTTTAAAAAGGATGCAAAAAGTTATGTTTTAACTATTTCTTGATTCACTGCTGATCTTTATTCAGATGTGTTGGATATAAAGGAATAAAAGTGAACTGAAGTGTTCCTCTGTGACAGGAGTGGCGAGAGCGCTACAGCCATCAGAGAGATGAAGCAGGGGCCAGAAACAGGGCATCTGCCTCTGAAATGAAGGAAACTAATTACGCTGACACACTCAGCTCCAACTCAAACAGACGTGAGTTTCATACCCTGACCACATTTGTCTCTGTTATGCGCTGACTTTTGCTGACTTGGCTTTTGTAACATCCTGTTTATTCCCTCTCGCTCTTCCACAGAGGCTAAGTACTCTCGCGGTGGAGGCACTCGCTCTGAGAGAGACCGCATAGAGCTCCTGCAGGACGCTGAGCCTCTGGACTTCAGTGCAGAAACAGTCAGTGACGACCCGCTGGAGTCCAACAGGTTCGGTTTTCAGATCAGTTTTGGTCAGCTATCCCAAAATGAAAGTAATGTTGTCTTTAGATCATCATCTTTTTTTTTTTTTTTAATTTAATTTTTTTTATTTATTTATTTTTTTGAGTAAGAGAGAGTACAGTTTGTTCCTGATGAAACCAGAGATATCAGCCTAGCGTGTTCAGACTGGCAAACTCACTGAGCCGCAGTGTAATATTATTAATATTATTACACAACCCATGATGTTCCAAAAGTTCATATATTTGTTATGATTATTAGTCTGTATGACTGGTCCCTTCAGTTGAAGGGGTTTAATCCAAACCTCAAGATTTTAAAAACAGCTAAATGTCAACTTGGTCCTAATGCATTCTGTCAGTGTAAACATCAGGAATAAAAATTCAGTGGCTCCAATCAATATAGTAAATAAATAATAAAATAAATTGAATAGAAATATTTGAATTGTTGGATTGTGTTCATATAACAAGTCTGTCCTGATGGGCTTACACAGTTGAGAAAAGGCTGATATAGTGGAAGGGGCAGAGCCACCAGTCGGTTTAAACTTGTCTGCAGGCGTATCAGGTTGGATTAGATTTATAGCAATACGGTCTACTTACAGCCAAGACACAAGGGCTGAAAGTCTTCAGTAAAGAATAACACACAGACTCACAGACTTAGCAGAGTTACTGATACTGGAGACTCCTTCCATAAATGTTAAATAAACATCTCCCCACTGAAAACTTCACCATATAAACAATTATCCGCTTGTCTTTGTAAAATAGCACCCATAATAAAAGTCTCTGTGTATGTTGTTACTATAAGAAGGGTAACAAAAGGATTAGAACACAGCCATTAATATAAGTACTGTCAGAGCTGCTGTAATAAATACTTAATCAACACCTTTTGACCAGTCAGCGCTGCTGTATATAATGGATTTAACTATGAGGTGGGGGTGTTATCACACAGGCAGCTGTTTTAGCAGAGCCATATTGTGATGCTGGAGCATGTAGATGTGTGCTCAGATAAATGCTAATCTGCTGACTTTATGATTTTTTTTTTCCCCACGGTATTTTTCACTCACTCACTCTCTGTCTACACTACAGGCATGCAGGAGGACGGTATCTCTCCATGTCCTCTTCACAGAGCAGAATCTTTGATGATGTGTGAAGACATTTTGGCAGGAGAAGAGCAGAAAGGAGGCTGGAGTTATCCTCTGCTCAATCTAACGTCGCGTAAGGAGACATTAGTGGACTTTGTGTCCTTCATGAATGTAGAGTGTTACATTATGCTGGGAATGCACAAGCGTGATGGGTACTCATGTTGTATCCTTGAATGAAGGGTATGCATCTACTAAAAACCCTGTTCCAATACTGTTTAAATGCTCCCTCGTCGATTTCCCCTATCTTTGGAGTGGGGTGGCAGTGGGGGTGTGCACTCCCTGTTATACCCTCCTCCTGTTATGTGATGTAGGTGTTACACACTTCCGAGTCAGCAAGGGCATTTGAAACAGTAGTGAAACAACTGTTTTTTTTTCTCCTCTTAAATGCTGCATGTCAAAAACTGGATTTTTCTTCTCTTTGCATACAGAGAAACCCTTTTTTTTTTTTTTTTTTTTTTCCAGCTGGTCAGTTACTGTATAAACTTGAATGACCGGAGCATTGAGTCACCCCAGGCATGGTGCAATTAATATTGAAATATCTACAAGAACTTTATTTTGATTGCATTCCTTTTACTGCTAATATCTAGAGGTGCCAACATCTACGATTTAGCCGTAGCATTTATGATCACAGGCTTACCGAAACGGAACGCTTGAAACTTGGATAAACGTTGCCTGGTTGTTGCCCATCCACCTCAAGTTTCGGCATGTTATGCGTTCTGAGATGCATTTCTGCTCACCGCGGTTGTAAAGAGTGCTTATTTGCGTTACCATAATCTTCCCGTCAGCTCCAATCAGTCGGGCCGTCAACAACAAGGCATTTCCACTTGCAGAACTGCAGCTCACTGGATGTTTCTTTTGTTTTTCCCACCACTCCAGGACTGTTGTGTGTGAAAATCCCAGGAGATCAACAGTTTCTGAAATACTCAAAGCAGCCTGTCTGGCACCAACAACCATGCCACGGTCACTGATGTCACATTTTTCCCCCATTCTGGTGTTTGATATGAACATTAACTGAAGCTCTTGACCTGTATTTGCATGATTTTATACAATGCACTGCTGTCACATGATTGGCTGGCATGGAGACAGACAGGTCTGCTTCTGATAGCATTATTTTTGCTTTGCCACGACTTTATCTAGGTGAATTCACAAGTCTCACATCGCAGATAATCTGTAACTAGTCCCAGATGTACATTCTAACATATATTATCTAAAATATATATATATATACATTTACAGTGTTTGAGTTCTTAGGTGAGATTTGTTGGGTTGAAAGGTTTGGTGTCTTCAGCAGAAAATAAACTGGAATAAAGTTTGGAGTCATCTCACATGAAAAGAGGTTGAGAGTGGACCTTCTGGAGGTTCGGGAGGAAATCTATATTTAAGGAAGTACAAAACTCTACATTGTGAAATATGTTTAATATTCCGTCCATATAAAAGATTTATTTAAAGCCTACATATGCCGGCACACATGCACGTACAGTAATTAAATCTAATATTTATTCTCATTAAATGACTTGCTAAGTAAATATGAGTTTATTTATTTTTGTGCACAGTGCAGATGGGCTTGTGGCCATTGTGAAACTCCAAAATTAACTTTGCCAGGTGCAGAGTTAAAAGGAGAGCCACACACTATTATGCTTTTTTCTGTAATCAGTTAAAATAAGAAAGACTTGATATTGTTTATTGAGTGAATAATGAGTATTTAATGTCCCAGTTTTTTTTTTTTTTTCTTTTAATATGATTTTGATGTATAAATTTGTTTGACATACTGGATCTTGCTTGTTTGGTCAGAACAGCGATAAAGTGACCTTATTTTCTATAATGATGTGTCATGAGAAAAAGAAGGATTATGTTACCTGCCATTCATCACTACACTGCCATCCTGAATGCAAGAGAAATTCAGACTACTGTGGCTTTTTCTTTTTAATAATACATGATACATAATAATTAATGATCAGTAGCATTGTTTTCAGTGTCACGTGTGAAGTGTGTAAAGCTGATTTAATTCTTTAATTTTATAGTCACTTGTGTTTTTGTTGTTGTGTTGTTGTTGTTGTTGTTTCTCTGAGGCTTAATCATTAATGACAGTCAACATGAGGTTACAGAAGATTGTAGAAGTCATGCACAAGCATGAATATTACCTCAATTTCATCAGTTATATTCAATGTAAATATTCATCTTCATTGTTGAATCTTTCAGCAAGGATTCTGGGCAACTTTCTAAGATCTCAATCTATATGTAAATACAAATTTAAAAAAGAATAATGAAGTGTAATGTGTTATCACAGCATTCACGGTTACCGGATCTTTTTCTTGTTTCACTCCTTAAAGGACTAGTTCAGTGAAAATACAGATTCACACGATTTTCCCCTTAACCGAATGTAAGCCATCAGCTTAGACATGGTGAGTGTTGCACTAGATCTGAAACTCTCAAAGCCACTGTTTTGGTTAACAAGTAATGGACGTCTCTCACTCAAAATGTTCAAACCACAACCAGTTCTTCACTGATAATGTTCAGGTACCACTGTGTCCTAAACCACATCTTTACACTATCAAGGGACAGAGTTCTTTTATGTATGTATGTATGTATGTGTAACAATTCCTCGGAACAATCATATGGTGCGTGTGGTCCGACTTTCCTTAAGTTCCCCATTCACAACCTTAGTTCCTATTTGCAATTAATTCCTATGTACTGTGATGTACTTATAACCACGTTGTCATCTTATCCTGTCATATAATGACCATTCATTAAATATGTAGATATATTACAAAGATGTCATATACAAAAAAAAATTCCTCCTTTTTGCTATTTTGCTACATGTGCACGGGAGACAAACTACAAAATAATAAAATAATAAAATTTACTGCATTTTGGTATCTTTCCCCCTCCAGGCCTCTGCTTCCCAATGATTGAAAGCAGCATTGTACTAAAAGCTGGAAGTTATACAGATCATAGTATAGCTCCAGTTCCTCATAATCATATTTAAAAACAAGATTAAATAATTTAGCAGTTTATTTTACCCATTACTTGTTAGACACCGAAATATGGCGCTTTGGTTAAAGTGAAATTTCACTTTAAAGTTTTTTCACTCTACTACTCCTTTAACTCCTTTAATAAAATGGTTCACTGTATATTTATGAAGATGATTATTGGTTTGTTACGGAATCAATAAGACAAGGATAATGTCAGTGTTTGATTTAGTGTGCAATGTGAATTGAAGGTCACATGTTCTTCTGATGCTGGATTGTTGTGATTTGTTACCTGGTGTTGGTCCTCAGTGTTCTTCACTAGTGGTACACTCTGTGGAAATACACTTATTATAATACACTCAGACTATATTGAAATTGCCAATAAAAGCTCAAATAAAATCTCTCAGAAGTATTACTTTCTTTCTTTCCTTTTTTTTTTTTTAAAAAAAAAAGTCTTTGCAAGAGAAGGAGGCAGTCATGGGAATCTACACTATATTTCAACATTTAACAAAACTGTAAAAGGCAGAATAATTGAAATGCCATACATGACAATTTAGGTCAATGTTTTTAACCTGCATTTGAGGCCTGAATGCTTTCGGGTTTTTTTTTGTTTTTTTTTTCTCGGTTTTTAGTAGTAGACTCCCCACCCTAAACAGCAAAATGGCACATCCCGGAAGTGGTCGAGAATTTTTTTTTGTCTCTATGGCAACCGCGAGACGCAGGACGCAGCAGCAGGTGAGTAACCAACACATTAACCACCACCTTCACCGCGAGTTTCTTTTATTTTATCGAAACTCGGGAATGTAGCTAACGTTTGTAAGTTTGTAGTAATGATATCCGCTGGTTAATACACTCAGCCAAATGTTTTTATTCCGAGTCGGTAATGAGACAGTGGATAAATTGTACTACTGATGAGCAACTTCCGTGTTTGGCAGGTAGCAGTGTAAACAATGGGTTAATGTTTCAGCCATATGGGAATTGTGTGAAAATATATCATCTCAGAAGTAGTGTTTCCTTTTATAGCCATTAAAATGTGACTTATTAAGGTTTCAAACTCTTCTTGTTTAAAGCAAGACACTACAAGTACAAATTCATTTTGGTCATTCATCAGATTATTATTTTTTTTTTTTTTTAGATAAAATGAATAAATACAACACGTCCTGTCTTAAAAGAACTGCAGTATTGCAATGGGCAGAACATCAGGAAAGTGTTTATTTTACTGTTTTTGTTCTCTCATGTCCTCAGCTTTACCTGAAACTTAGCAGCTTTGATGATGGCTTAAGCTCCGCCCACTTCACTGAAACACATTAAACCACACTGCATTTCTAAACCAGTTTTTCTCACAATCATTCTTTTCTAGTTTCAGAACTAAAAATCTGTGCATTCATAACATTATAAATGTTCATTCTTGTATCTAATTAGGATGATAAAAGGCCCAATACAAAAAAAAAAATTCTTGTAAAAAATATCAGCAGTCAGCTGGTAAAGACTGATTGTGATGTCTATTGTTTGTTTTTTTTTGTTTTTTTTTTGTTTTTTTTTTTAAATTGCCTTGCTAATAGTCTACAACTAGTGAAGCATATCAGAACAACAGTAGATCCACTGTATAGGTAGCTTTAACCTGTGTGTGTGTGTGTGGATAAAACTAAAAATCTGGATTTCAGGTAGAATAATGGCAGGAACGTCTCGGCATGACCGGGAGATGGCAATAAACGCCAAAAAGAAGCTGGGTGAGTGCTCGGACCCGGTCGAGCGGCTGCGGCTGCAGTGTCTGTCCCGTGGATCAGCAGGGATTAAAGGCCTCGGCAGGTGAATATATTGCTTCCCATATCCATTACTGCAGTGTGCTTACTTCTTTCACTGGTGCCAAAACAGAAAATTTTGGTGCCCTGATTCCACACCTTAATATGTTTTTATATATTTAATATATTTTAAATTAGAGTAGATTATCTTTGACACGAGATATCCGTGGATTAAATAGTGAGAAAGAGAGAAGAGTCAGCTACGGAAGGGTCAGTGGATTATCCAGTCACAGTGACAAAAAAACCCTTTTATTACCTGAGCTGATCAGTTCCCTTTCAGCAAAATCAGTTGTTCCTTGTTTCACAAAACACAGAATATGTAGCTAGACTTGATTATGACACTAATAAAAAAAAAATACTGCTATTACTAAGGCATCCTGGAATATGGTAAATTCACTTCAAAATACTAAATAACACTTTAAAATAAGACATTTTGGAAATCTCTTTCATATAGGTAAAGTTAAACTATGACTGGGTGGACATGTCATGTATAAGTATTCCTTGTTCTCTAAATTATTTCAAACTGATGTTCTCTCCATGTCTGTGTGGGTTTTCTCTGGGTTTTCTGGTTTCCTCTCACTTCCCTAAACATGCCGGAAGATGGATTGTCTACACTATACACCCCTCCTCAGTGTGAATGTTTGTATGCATGGACTGGCGTCATATTCAGGGTGTGTTCTAACTTCATGCCCAGTCTAGGCTCCAGTTCCAACACAACTCTGACCAAGATAAAGCACTGACTAAAGATGAATGAATGAATGTTATATTAAACTTTTTTTTTTTTTTTAAACCTTTCTCGCCATACACAGACGTTCCATTCCATTAGCTGAATGGAAATTTCAATCATCATAAACAAATGAATTATTTTATCACCGTAAGTCTGTTCGAAGATTAGACAGGGCACTGTTGGGTTTCTGTGTGTAGAGTATCATGACTCTGTGTTTAGCTGCTGGTGAGCAGGGTGATGGGAAAGGGGAGGGGTGTGAGACCCCTGTTGGGCAAACAATTCACACCTGTCCACAATAACACTGGTACAGAGATAAAACAGACAGCACAACTAAAGCTTTTCTTTAGTTTAAAACACTGTATACAACTGCCACAATAAAATTCTAATATTTAAACCTAATAGGCTAGGTAAAAAAAAAAAAAAAAGAAATACTTATGAAAACCTGCAAATTATTAAAGCCCTGAGTGTCTACTTTCATATGAGCCATGAACCACTACTGTGGAGTGTGACATCATTTAATAATAAAATGAATTCAATGCTGAATACGGTCGCCCCCAAACAGACGGAAGCCTCTGATGAAAAAGAGTTCACTGTTACAGCAACAGTTTTGCCTTTTTGGAACCTGGAAGCTAAAGATCTCACTGGAAAATCTGCTTTGGTTATTATTTAGCATCATACAGAGCTCATCTGTTCAAATATGTACATAAAAAGAAAGGAGGCGGGCACATTTAGGCATAGAGGCTTTTTTTTTTTTTTTTAATTTGCATATTCACAGAATCTTCATCTGAATCTAAAAGTGTAGGTGTTTCTGTACTTTTTTGTTGTTGAATAATTTTGGTGGGGTTTTTTTTTTTGGACCACTCTGAAAAATAAAGTTAAGAATGTTTTAATAACTAGTTTGAGCACTGGGTGTCACAACAAATCTAGAAATTCGACGTGCATGGTTTCGATGTTATGTCTTTTTCTTTCCAGCACTGTTAGGTTTTATATGCCTACACTAACGCTTTGGACGTATCAACACTAAAAACATAGAAAGTAAATGCATAAGATTTAGTCAATTTCTGTAATGAAGGAATATAATTAAAATTTACAAAATAATATGTTTAATAATAAGCTTTAAATAAAAAATGTAATGAATAAGAGGTGCAGTAAAGCAGGCCTTCTATGTCTTTCTTTGTTTTTATTATGACGCAGTTTTTCCATTCTATCTGACCTCTGAATAAAATAAAAGTCTGTAGGTCATTTTCAGTCTAGTTCACGCAAGATCATATTGTATTTATTCAGTTTGTTTTGTGATTTTTTTATTTTACCTCGCTTTTTTTTTTTTTTTTTTTTTTTTTTTAAATTCTCAATATAATATGTCCAGTGTTTGGTCAGACTGCTGTTTAAACCACAGTTTTTAAAAAATAATAACAATAACAAATTTTTTTTAGAGCTTTTCGGATTATGGATGATGACAACAGCCGAACACTGGACCTGAAAGAGTTCATGAAGGGTCTGAATGACTACGGGGTTCTCATGGAGAAAGATGAGGCCATTGCACTTTTTCAGCAATTTGACAGGGATGGAAGTGGGCAGATTGACTTTGATGAGTTTCTCCTCACTCTCAGGGTAACCACAAGAAGGGATTTAGTCTGTTATACATTTTCATATTAGGAATGCATTGATTCCTAATATGTGAGGTGCAAGGTTGGCTGACCTGAGAGCACGGAGCAGTATTAAAGTGCAGATAAGCAAAGTGCAGAGCTGAGCAAATTGCAGATAGTTGTGAGCTAGAGGGAAGGAAGAGCATGACTCAGTGCTCGCAGAATTGAAGTGCACCACAGTTTCTCTGCATGCTCACTTCACTGCTCTACACACAAAAAATACCAATGAGTATGCACAATTCACAGCACCTTGTGCTTATCTTAGTGACCAGGCTTGCTGATACTGCTCAGTTCACTCAGGTCAGCTGCTCTCACACTTTCTGCTAAATGTGCTGTTTAAATGCCATAAGATGTTTCCTTAAGTTACTGGTATTGCAGCAAGATGCTGTAGATTGTATGGATATTTTCAGAGAGAACAGTTTGCAGTCTGCATTGGTTTGATTGCTATATTCCTGGCATTTTGTTTGTCATTAGTAAATAAGCTTGGTATTGGACAGATGCCAGTATCGTTATCGATGCAGCCCTAGTTTATATTTTCTCTTGAGGAAGATTATGTTTACGCTTGTGATCACAGCCACCAATGTCCAATGCGAGGAAGGAGGTGATCATGCAGGCCTTCAGAAAGCTGGACAGGACTGGTGATGGTGTGATCACTGTTGAAGATCTGAGAGGAGTGTATAATGTGAAACATCATCCCAAATATCAGAACGGGGAATGGACTGAGGAGCAGATCTTCCGCAAATTCTTGGACAGCTTTGATTCTCCTGATGATAAGGATGGAAAGGTAGGCTAACACTTCAAAAAAATGGTAGGTTGCCTACATACTGTAATCATATCATATCATATCATATCATATCATATATCATAGGTCATATCATATATCATAGGTCATATCACATCATATCATAACATATCTGGGTTGATGACTATGTTGGCAGGTATTAGTAATGTATTAGTCACACTTGATTACAAACATTAATGGAAATTATGTGAATGCCATTTCACATAATTACTGTTTCTCCCCCTACTGTTTTTACTGTATGGAATATTAAACATAACTAATCATTTGAAAGTTTCTGTAAAGATGGTTGCTGATTTCACCCTGTTTTGTGCATCAGGTCACTAAAGAAGAGTTTTTAAATTACTATGCTGGTGTGAGTGCCTCCATTGACACTGACATCTACTTTATTGTAATGATGAAAAACGCCTGGAAACTAAACTAACATCTTCAAATGTCTTACCCAGGGTAAAGTGCTACCAGATGGAGCTCCTTCTTTTTTAAAAATATCAAACCTGAATCAATCAGCACATGGACAACAGATTGCTAATGTACCTGTCCTGATTCAATCAAGCCAAAATCAGTTCTGTAACATTAAGCCATATAGGAGACCACCTAGATACTCTGTGTGCATGGTTCATTAAGGTCTCTCTGCAGATTACAAACCACAACAGGCATGTTTTTTGGGTTCATATATGAAAATCTTCAAATAGGAAAAAGGTAGCTATAATACAGTATATACTACTATATATTATATATACATATATTTTCACAGATTTTAATATACAGCTAGATAATTTGAGCTAACCTGACAGAATTTCTGAGAGAAATTCTTATTATATAGTCATATCAGAGACTATATAATAAATATTCATAATCTAATTGCTAATACAAGCCAGCATATGAACTGACATGTTTTCTGAGAGAATTTTAAGTCATATCAGAAACTCTATCATAAATATTCATAGTCTTAAATGCTAATGCTAGCCAGCTTGGTAAAATAATAACCTGACAGAATTTCTTGTATTAATCATTTTTACTGCTAATGCTAGCTAAACCATCAATATGAGCTAACCTAGCGTTAGTGTTCTTATCTGCTAACAGTCATCTTGCAAATATGAGCTAACCTGACAGGATTTATGTGAGAACGATTGTTGTTTTAATTTCACTGCTAATGGACACAAACCATGCCAGCAAAAATAAATAAATGCCCCCCTACATCATAATAATGAAATGAGTCTGTTACCCGTCTGTATCTTCTGAGGTCCATAGTGTGTAGTCTTTAATAACAGACTAAAAGTAGCCTGTTGATGTGTATTGATTGAATCAGGATCTGGGTCTTTGGCTCACAATACTTGTAGATCTTTTCTCCCAGCTTAACATCTGTTTGAGGAATTTCAGAAATGACTTTTAAAATCTTTCCTTACTTGCTTTGGATCCACTTTCCTGCGCTTATTGCGGTTTTCAAAAGACACAACAGTCAAATTCCTAACACAGTGCAGTATTTCTCAGTGCAGGCAAGCAGCAGTGTTAACAGTGTTCGTCTCTCTATCTCTCTTATCTGAACAAGGCAGGTGATGTGGGAAACGTGCTACACTGTGTCTTTCTCTCTATTTAACTGTTGGCTTATTTGACGTTTGCACCTGCTTGGGTCCTGAAATGAGAAATACACTTTTAGACTAATGCAGCCAGAAATAATCAATCACTCATACGAATGAACATGGACACTGTTGTGTTTCTCTCTGGGTTGGACATTTTTATCTTTTCTTTCATCTTTCCATTCCACTGTGTAGCTGTAACATGGGTGATGGAAACTTTTTTATCTTTACAATAGAAAAAAAATGTAGTTATGTTAGGGGGAATTTGTTTGGTGGAAATAATTTCATCCACTTTCCTGTCTAAAGGTCACGAAAGAGGAGTTTGTCAACTACTACAGTGGAGTGAGTGCGTCCATCGACAGCGATGTCTACTTTATTCTGATGATGAAGACAGCATGGAGGCTATGAGAGTTTTATAATCGTATACTTAATTTATAATGTCTTAAAGTTTCACTGTGCATTTGACATTTTTATGAAGCACTGATTATATAGAATAGCCCATTGATATTTGTGAATCATGCAGATTTTGACCTTTGATTTCTCTTTCGAGAATTCGCCGTTTTGGTTCCCAAATTAGTACGCCTCTTTGAAGCTGGTTTCACACTGTTCACAGAAAAAGGTGGTGAGCACAGAGGCAGACAGGTGAATGGACAGGTCATGCAAAGTTCAAATGTTTGGCACAATTCCTTCTCTCCCCCTATCCAGAGAGCGATGCCACTCATTCACATGTTCTTTTACACACTCACAGCTAGTGGCAATTTAGCATAGCCAATCTACTGGCTTTTTTTTTGTGATGGAAGGAAACCAGAGAACCCAGAGGAAACCCATGTGGTGAAGAACAGGGGGAGAACATGTGAAAGACAGTAACCCAAGCTCAGGATCGAACCGGGGAGCTGTGAGACACCATCGCTAGCCAATGTACCACCTTGCTGTACAGCATTATTAATTTTTTTTTTTTTTTCAGAATTGTGTCCACTGAGTGGTGGGTGCAGTGTGTACTGCGAACAGTGTGAAACCAAATGAAGGCAGCTCAGAATTTGCTCATGCATGTACACGAATCCTGTCACCTTTTTACACTACACAGCATTGTGATTGAAGGAGAACGCTAAGCTCTTAACTCTTAGCCCGGCCAGAATAAGGACCATATTATCGTTTCCTTCCAAACACACACCAGGTGATCACACTTCCTGGGACACTTGTGGAAAAGCAGTATATTTTCCAGTGAAATCTCAGACCTCAGTGAGACTCCTATATGTTATGATGATATGGTTAACAACATAACTGTGCATGCTTAACAATCTGTAGCTAGAATAGAAATATGCAGTACTGATTCGATGTCGATCGAGGTGTGTTTGACATTTGCTAGAACACAAAAAATTACTTTAAAGCTGCAATTTGTTATTTTTAAAAGTATTCCTAAATCTACAAGGTGTCTGAAAAGTCAGGAACCAATGGGCATATGTTGAGAAAATATGCTGATCTGAATATGTTGAGCAAAACCTGCAAAAATATGATACAGCAGATGAGAAAATGCATATAGCGTAAGGGTAAACATAAAGCATATGCTGTGAATAGTAAGTACAAAATTAAGTAGATGTAATTTTACTCTCATTGGTTCCTGACTTTTTGGACACACTTTATAATAATCATCCTTTTAAAAAAAAAAATTCCACAGAATATAAAAAAGCTCAGAATTCACAATATTGTCACATGATGGACCAGGCTTGTTTCAGGCTTCAGTTAAATTTTTTCTGGGACAGAATTTAGCTCTGCCCCCAGCCACAGTAAAACCTGCACAGCTCATCCTCTTTTTCTTAAAAGACAACTCACAACTCTCTAGTTTCAATAGAGAGGACATGGAGTCACTTCACGTAACAGTCAGCAGAGGGCATTAAAAATGACAATCTCCCCCTTTAAATCATCTTAATAAATAGAAACCAGTCTTAGGTTTTGGAATGTCTTTTAATATCTGGTTCTGTTGTGCAAAATCTTTAATAAAGCCAGTAGTATAAATGATCATTACAATGTACTATACAGTGTAAATGCTTTGTGGTAATAAAATAATTTCCTGTAAAAGATTGTGAGAGATGTAACTCAGTTAAATGTGATGCTAGATGTAATGAAGCAGTGACTAGGAATAAGACTGACTATATATTTAAATCATCACCACCCTGCTCTGTAGAGCAGACCGGAGACAGTGGGCCTCATTTATCAAGCTGCATATGAACAGATTTATTCGTAAATGGTTCTCAGGGTATTTACACAAAAAAATGTGGTATTTATGAAAATCCATTTTGTTTGGAAAAATGTGAACCTCGAGTGATTGACTTCAAATGGTATTTTTAGCAATGAGTGCATTTATATATATATATATTATTTGACCTCATTGCTGTGAGGTCACATACAGTCAGGTCCATAAATATTGGGACATCGACACAATTCTAACATTTTTGGCTCTATACACCACCACAAT
>CM075017.1:9335442-9349580 GCA_037576675.1 Pangasius sanitwongsei | reverse complement strand
CCAAATATTACACAGAGAGGAGAGAGAGGAACAGCCAAATATTACACAGAGAGGAGAGAGAGGAACAGCCAAATATTACACAGAGAGGAACATAGCCAAATATTACACAGAGAGGAGAGAGAGGAATACAAACGAATATTACACAGAGAGGAGAAAGAGGAACACAGTCAAATATTACACAGAGGAGAGAGAGGAACACAGCCATATATTACATAGAGAGGAGAGAGAGGAACACAGCCGAATATTACACAGAAAGGAACACAGCCAAATATTGCACAGAGAGGAGAGAGAGAAACACAGATGAATATTACACAGATAGGAACACAGCCGAATATTACACAGAGAGGAGAGAGAGGAACAGCTAAATATTACACAGAAGAGGAACACAGCCAAATATTACACAGAGAGGAGAGAGAGGAACACAGCCAAATATTACACAGAGAGGAGAGAGAGGAACACAGACGAATATTACACAGAGAGGAGAGAGAGGAACACAGACGAATATTATACAGAGAGGAGAGAGAGAGGAACACAGCCAAATATTACACAGAGAGGAGAGAGAGGAACACAGCGATGATATCACATGGAGGCAGCGATGATATCACATGGAGGCAGCGATGATATCACATTCATAAAGGGAGATGCAAGCATTTGAACTGTTTTTTTTAATGAATTACTTGATAATGGATAAACATCTCAGAAACCTAACATACTAAATGTCTGGTTGCTGTAAGTTAAGTGTATTTCTCATTTGGTTCTATGGGTACGCACTACCCTTTTCACAATCTAGACAAGTAAGATTGTAATCTCGATTTAAAATGAAACCCTAAGAGCTAGTGTGATTTTAAACACTGTGATAGTGTTGAGAGACCACATAAGGGGGGGGAAAAAACAAATCTTCCAAATGAAAAGCTCTTTTCACTCTTCCGAGGAAGCCTGCTGAAGTGGTTAGAATGGGCTGTAATGCTTCAAGAGATAAGGAAGTTATAAATGAGTCAGTAAAAGCTTTCTTCGTAGGTCATTTGAATAAGCCTGGGTCATATAGTCTGACTTTCTTCTTCCTAGTAAACACACAGGCTGCTTCATTCTGAGCCAACAGAAACTTTTTTAAAGTGACAGCAACAGGCTGCAAAATGCTAGTCTAATCAAGAGGGTATGAAAACACGCAGAGTCATGTAGCATATGCACATAGCATGCCTTATTTAGCTGTTATACCAAATGCTGCTGAATTCTCTATCCTGATTGGTCAGAAGGTGTTGATTAATTTTCTACAACAACAGCAAATCATAGGTTGCTCGTTCTAATGCATTATGGTTTCTATATTAACATCTTACACAGGGGCTTGTATGGAGGACGCTTCACAAAAGTGGATTTAAAAAGTGTTTTAAAAATGTTTAATATGGTGAACGTATACACCATACAGGAGACTTCAGAATTTTGTAACAGTCAGGAGTAAAGCTGCAAAGCTGCAACTAATTTTTGCGACACTGTCACAAATCTTCAGGACAGAATGGCTTGTAGTTTCAAACAAACTGACAAACTGTGTTTTATTGTCTTATTAACTGAAAGAGAGAGAAAAAAGACTGAGGGAACAACTGTTTATAGTTTCTATAATGTAAATGATAACAGGAAAGAACTTGCTTTGTGGACGTTCCACAACATTAAACATAACTATAATTGGATAGAAAAATATGATGTGTCATTTTTTTAAAATAAAGAAACGTAATCTTTGGGAACTTTTTGTGGTATAAGAGGAATAAAGCACTATAAAGGACACTCTGTTATAGGAAAATAATCAACTTTGGGGCGGTAATTTCAACTCTGTTTCATCACCTTATCCTTGATTATTTTCCTATAACAGCATGCCCCCAAGTGTTTTATCCCTTGCCTTAATGATAACATGCCTCTTTAGAGATGTGACTGAAATGAGATGTTACTGAAATAATAAGCCAGTAGGAATTAGGCCTGAACTTTTGGTTGCAACTGATTGCAGTAGTGTATTAACTCATAGAGGATTCTCACCCTTCACTGTGGTGTGGTTCACTTTGAAGCTCTTCACCGTGCTCCACTCGGTCCAGCTCCCATGAAAAAATTCCACAGGTTTGGCTCTGACGTGTACATTGTATTTCTCACTGTCTCTCAGCTTGTCCCCCCCTATTCTCATTTGTTGGTATTTCACTATCACCTTCTGTCACAAAGAGAACAGTAAACTTTAGATACCACTTGCATTTGATGTATGTAGTTATGGGTCTAATGTAAAGAAATCAGAAATATGAAGTCACCTCTCTTCTATCTTTGGAATGGTCTCCCCAGAATTCCACTTGGAAGTCAGGTGTTTTGACATAGTCATGCATGTATCTTATGTGTATAACCGCCTCATCAAGCTTATACGTAGCATTTTCAATCTCAGGAGTTGTAATTTTAACTGCAAAGTACAAAAAAGACACCTGTTTTTAAATCAGTGACTCAAACACTGGCAAATAAAGAGGTTGACCCAACGTACCCATTTTCACCAATTCACACTTTTGTGTTTGGCGTCGTCCTCCTTTTAAGTGGATTTGCAGTTTATACTCTGATACAGGACTCAGATTCCAAAAAGTGAATCTGTTGCTTTCCAGAGTTGCATTGGAACAATCAGAAACTTCATCTTGTGGACTATCACGACTAAAGACAGAACAGCAGGATGCAGTCAAATCAATTTAAGATGGACAATTTACAAGATAAAACTAACAGAAATGCCAGAAAAAGCACCCTACCAAAGTGTTGCAAATTGCTCACAAATGTCGAGGTCATACTCGTTCAGGGCACAGATTAGACTGCTCTGTTTTAAGGTCATCAACGACCAGCAGTCAGTTTCGATGGACTCTCCTGTATCAGGACATGTGGATTAAACAGATCAGGAAATACATATTCCATAAGTTTTCTATTCCAGCATGTTGTCTTATGTCTACTTAATATTACATCCTACATCCTACATACTGAATCTGATTAAAACCATTAGAGTAAATTCAGATTAAATGGAAAACATAAAGGATCAGTTGCCTTATTACAAGATCCAACATGAAAAATTCCTGAGAGAATGCATGCATGACAAATTAGCTACTAATGCAGTAACTGCTTATAGATGAACAGAGAAATGTTAAACATGTACTGTAATAGGAAGATAATTAGATTAGAGGGTTCTGTGATGACAATTTTATTTTGGGGTATTTAATTCATTAAAGAAGATGACATGGCAAAAACATTATGATGTAGTTTCATGCCTTGTCTTCCCTATGATCCATCTACTAACCAGTAAAATCCTTAAAGAAACCAACAGTTATATTAACAACAACAAATGTGCTTATGTTTGTTCACTTATGCTGCATTACAATGCCTCACAGAACATTCAAAGGATAAATGCTCTACTTGCTCTACTTTCTCCTGAGTCCAAAAAATGATGCACCTTATAGTGATCTAATAATCTGTTCACAGCATCTGATTGAGAAAAGAAGCTCTTACCATCATCTCCACTTTGAGAATAAGCCACAAACGGATACAGTGTCAGGAGCGTCCAGAAAAGAGTTGCCATTTGTTAGTCTGTAATATTCACTGAGATTAGAGCTTAGAAAAGAAGCAGCGCAGCATCGCTGTGTTACAGATGAAAGTAAGTGAGTAAGCCTAAGCTGTTGCTGTTCGCTCTCAGTATTTATACCACAGAGCAGAGGAAGAGGGAAGAGAAACAGAGAGAGAGAGAGAGAGAGAGAGTGAGAGAGAGAGAGAGAGAGAGAGATAATGAGAGTGAGAGAGAGAGAGAGTTTGTTTATAATCTTTTTTCTATTGCTATTTGATACATATGCATAAAAACCAAGAAAAGAAAGTCAGAAGTTTGTTTAGTCAGAAATCCTGCAGAAATCCTGAACAAGTGAAACTAGACAGAATGGTTTATTAAAGCGTGCCTCATGAGCAACAACAGCAATGAAGAAAATAAGCAATGAACTAAATTTCTGACTCATAAATGTAGAAACAAAGCACACCGTGTTTTATAAATCACCTCAGAGAATATGTTCTCAGTATACGGTCGTATGCAAAAGTTTTGGCACCCCTGCTCAACTTCCATTTTGATGATTTTCCAAATGAAAAACATTAACACGTTCTCTAGAGGGAAGAAACTTATATATGACATATTTCTTCAGATTATAATGCAACATTACTATTTGTTTATTGAATTTAACACATTGGGAAATATAAAATGTGGCCTGTGCAAAAGTTTGGGCACATGATCCAAGTGATCCTTTGTTGTTGTTTTTGTAAGGTCCTAACCTAATTGACTTCTTAGGCATTAATCCAATTCCATTCAAAATTAAGTTAAGGAACACTGTTAAGGTCACATTGGATCTGGAAGACCAAGAAAACTTCCTAATAGAACTGCTCATAGACTGGTTAGATATGTGAAGCATAAGATATGTGAAGCATAACCTTCACATCGCTACCAAAGACGTGCAGGAACCAGTCCACTGTGCAGTGTTGCTTGCACAAACATGAGCTGCATGCATGAGTGTTCAGAAGAAAAGCTTACCTGCTATCTCATCAAAAATATGCAACATAGCACACTGATAAGCCTGAGGCATACTGAAACCTGCTGTGGTCCAATAAACAAAGATTGAACTCTGGCTACAATCATTAAAGGCCTGTTGGAAGAAAAAAAAAAGGAAACTCATTTCAAGAAAAGAATACCTTGCCAACTGTTAAGTATGGAGGTAATTCTGTTATGCTTTGGGGTTGTGTGGCAGCCAGCGTTACTGGAAAATTGTACAGATAAAGAGAAGAATGGATTCTACTAAATATCAGCAAATCCTGAAACTCAGTGTCCGACAGCCATTGAAGAAATTAAAGCTGAAAAGAGGACAGACATTACAACAAAACAGTGATCAAAGCATATTTGAATATCAACCTTGAACTACTCGAGTAAGGTTTTGGAGTGGCCCTCACAGTCCCCAGATTTAAATATTATTGAAAGCATGTGGGTAGATCTCAAACATGCTGTGCATGCAAAGCAACTGAAGAATATTTCTGAACTAGAAGCATTTGCAAGGAAGCATGGAACAAAATCCTAAAGCAAAAACAAAAAGACTGTTAGCTGGATACAAGAAACATTTGGAGGCTACAAATTCTGCCAAACTGAATGTTACTAAGTACTGACCTATAGGCACATACAAAATCTTCAGTGTTTCCAGTATGCTAAATTCAGCAAATAAACAGTAATAGCGCATTTAAATGTGCAGAAATACATCATATCTAGGTTTGCGCCCTATACAGGTTGTGCTAACTTGTAATTACTCATGCAATTTAATTATGGGTGCCCTAACTTTTGTGTAAGACATGCATTCTTTTATTTCATTCCCAGCATTTACATAGTTGAGGGGCAGAGAGCTAAAGCAAAAGTGAAATAATAATAATAATAATAATAATAATGATAATAATAATAATAAACAAGTCTCCTCTCAACACTCCAATCTGAAAAACAAAAACAAGCGGTAACCTGCTCCAGCCCACTTCCTGTCACCTCTGGTAATTGGGGTTACATCAGAATGAGGCCAACGCGAAGGGAGGAATTACTCTGCACATCTCTGATCTTCCAGTGAACTGAACACAGCAAGCTACAAGATGTTGACATGATAATTGTTAGAGAAGTCTGAATTGAGCTCTTTGTGAAATTGTCTTAAGGAAAGTCAATGGTCAAACGAAGTAAACCTAAGCATTAGACTTGACGCTTGATGGTATGCGGAAAGTCGAGACTGTGGTTACGGTTGTATACTTCCTGTGTCAACAGAGAATGCTGATTCTTGTTCTCACTCCAAAACAGAGGAGCAAATTCACTGCCTCAGTCACCATGTAAGGAATAAAACACTTTGGGGTGTGTGGTGTGGTGCGTCCAGACCTGAAACGGATTAATGGATTGTTAACACAAGGCTGATTATTTTCCTTTAATGACATAACCTGGAGTGATTTATTCCTCTTATACTACAGCAACTTTCCAATAATTACAGTTTTTACTTATTAAAGAATATGTTGTACTTTTTTTTATCCATTTGTAGTTACATTTAATGTTGGAGAATATTCATGAAAGAAGGTAGTCCTTCTTACTTACAGCAGCTATAAACAGACATTTCCTCATCAGCCTCTTTTTACTTCTCTTGAACTTAATAAGAAAAAAACAACACCGTTTTTCATGTTACTGATAAACCGCAAAGCAGATAGTCCTCCGTCCTGAAGACTTTCGCATAGTGGGAAACTTCAAGTTACAGCTTTACTTCTGACTATTACAAAGAACTGACACATGAGACTCCTTTCATAAAGACTAAATAAACTTCACCATATAAACAATTACACACTTTTTAAATCCATTTATGTAGAGCTTCCAACTGAATCAACTGGGTGCCTTAATATAAACCTGTGATTTGCCTTGCAGCCAGAACTACTGCCAGAGCTTAGTTATTTGTCATATATACACAGTGCACTACAGTGAAATTATTCTTTGCATATCCCAGCTTGTTAGGAAGTTGGGGTCAGCCATGATACAGTGCCCCTGGAGCAAATAGGGGCCTTGCTCAAGGGCCCCAGAGTAGCAGCTTTGCAGTACTGGGGCTTGAACAGCTGATCTTCTGATGAACAACCCAGAGCCTTTAACCACTGAGCTGCCACAATGCCTTCTGCACAACAGATTAGAAAATTCGACAGTGCTGTGGTATACGTTTTATATAAAACTTTTTTTATAAAACTAGCTGGGAAATTGCTTGTGATCAGATGGATCAGTTTTGCGAATAATGTTCCCCCTACACAGTCATCTCATAATAAAATCTAGCTTTAAAGTGTGTGATCTTTCTGATAAACAGTAAGGGGCCTGGTGGTGTCCCTGAGTGTTTAGATTAGACAGTCACCTGCCATGTCTTATATCTCTTATCTCTATCTAATCATGTGTAATGTCTGGGTATGAATAAGTCTCTTGACAAACCTTAGTTTTCTGAGTGATAGTGAACTGACTCATGCCATATCAGCTCGGAATCTGACACGTGGAGGAGCTGAAAGTACAATTTCCTCTTACCTAAAATGTAGTCAATAAGCCAAGATGTTTGGTGTTCATTGCTTTTGATTCTTTAGCTACGAAGCTAAGTTTGGCAGGTGGGGGTGTGGTTTAGTGGGAGTCTGCAGCAGGAGTGTGGGGGAGTGAGCAAATTAATGTGGCACACCTATCTCTCATTTGTAAATGCTTATTCAATGTGCTGTTACAGCCAAGCTGTTTCGTCCTGGGTTTCACACTCGTGTGACACTACACAGCTCAAGGACACAGTGGATTCAGAGTGAGATGACTGGTGAGTATTTATTTTTTTCCATGCCCATGGAAAAAAATGCAAAAACCACAAGGACTCAAACAGAAAATCCGCAGCTTTCCAGCAGCTCAGTTCAGTTCCATTCAGCTCCACTGTCACACACATACACACACGCACAGGTGGGTCATGTTAACTTGCTCACTTCCCCTAAAAGACCATTCCCCCACCTGCTACACTAACAAGTAACAGTTTATCTCACCCAAATTTTTTCTATAACTATCTGACTCGGACCACGTCCAGTTCTCATGATGGCACAGTGATTTTGTGCAGATGTGCTTTCGGACACACTGTGAATTACTGTGGTCTATAAACATGAACAAAACTCCGCCATGTAGTTGAAGGCTGTAAGTTGACGGGAGCAGCCACCTTAGACAACTGGAATCACTTTTTCTCAGCTGTGCAGTTTGGCATTATTCCATAGGTGAAATTGTACTAGTAATATCGATATGCAAATTTCTAATTTACTAGTAAATAAGACATGCATGTGATAACGTAGTTTAAAGAGAACAAATCTGTAGATATAAACTCTCCCTGCTATTTTACAAATTTGCTTATTTAATATTTGTTTTAATAGTAATATTTTCCCTCAATGTATTTAACTTTGCACCGGAAGTGGCTTGATACCGAACAGAAAGCTAGCGATTTATGTTCTCTACTTAAGCCATCAGAACGCTAAAACATTTGGTAACTGCCTTAATAACCTTTTCTTTGCCTTATTGTGTTATTTTGGCATTTAAGCACTGAAAGTTAACACATTTTGGGTCAAAGTAACTAAAAAATACTATGAAAGTTCACATTATATAAAGCAGACTAACCCCATTAACCACATTTTCCGAAACAGGTTAATAGCACACACTTGCGTCATGGGAAGCTTGGGCATGTTTGTAAAAGGGGATGTGATAGTGCAAGTGCAAGGCCATGCTCATAAATACTTTTTCGTGTCCGTCAGTCAATTAATATTAACAACAACCATGTAGGGGGCATGGTGACTTAGTGGTTAGCCCGTTTGCCTCGCACCTCTGGGGTTAGGGGTTCGAATCCCACCTCTGCCCTGTGTGTGTGGAGTTTGCACGTTCTCCCTGTGCTTCGGGGATTTCCTCAGGTCTGCTGTCCTTTAAATAGTGTGGTAGTGTCATGGTTACTATGACATACTACAGTGAAACCATAGTAGTGTCATAGTTACCCTGACATACTATAGTGAAACCATGGTTGTGTGTTACAGCCCACTCAGCGTAGGTTCTTAAGTGCAGGTCAGTCCACTCCAGATTCTAGTCTGTTTCCAGCTGCCTCTCCATCTGCGTTGCCACTTCCACTAAAGTGACAATGACATCATCATTAGGTGAAAGTATTTAGCTGTGACGGAAGCCGGTGTTGGTAGCTTTGAGGTAGCTCGCAACTCACCTTACTGCATTTGTTAGTGCTTTGTTCTCTGCCCCACTCTGTGTAGTGTGTTGAGCTCTGTGTTCAGTCTATTGTTGTATTGATTAGTAATTCTGGTTTCTGGTATCTCTGCCTGTCCTGACTTAGACATCTGCCCCTAGTTGTTTAAAATATTTGTTCTTTGTCAATAGTAAATATGTGACTGCCATTTTTGTTGGGCATGGGTTTAATTTTTGTTTATTTACAAGGAGACTGGTAAGGACAGGTAAAGACCTAACCCCAGACTGGGCTGTAACAATGTAGTGTCATAGTTAGCATGAAGTACCCTAGTAAATCATGGTAATATCACGGGTACTATAAAGTACCATAGGAGAATCATGGTAATGTCATGCTTACTGTAAACTACCATAGCAAAACCATGATAGTGTCATACGTATTAGGAAGTACCACAGTAAAACCATGCTGACATTAGGATTACCATAAAATACCATACAAAAAAGTATGGTAGCATCAAGATTATCAAAAAATACCATAGTAAAACCATGGTAGCATTAAGATTATCATAAAGTAACATGGTTACCATGAATTTCCATATTAAAACCATGGTAGTGTTATAGTAATCCTGAAGTACCATTGTAAAACCATGATAGTGTCATTGTTACCATGAAATATAGTTATCATAGTTATCATGAAATAACATAGTCATAGTTATCATTAAATACCACAGTAAAACATGTTAGTGCCATGTTTACCATAATGTACCACAGTAAAACCATGGTAGTGTCATTATGACCATAAATTATAATAGTAAAACTATATCAGTATCATGGTAACCGCAAAGTACCATAATAAAATCATAGTAGTGTCATGGTTATTGTAAACTACCAGAGTAAAACCAGAGTAGCATCATAGTTACTGTAAAGTACTATAAGGTTAAACCACAGCATTATTATGATTATTGTAAAATGTACCATACCAAAACCATGGTAGAGTCATGCTTACCTTTAAGTCCTATGGTTAACCACAGTAAACCCTAGTTAAACCAGAGTAGTATTATGGTTAGTAGGAAATACCTTAGTAAAACCATGGTAAACCACAGTGAATTTTTGTAAGAGTAACAGTAATTTGAAGTGTTTAAATATGGATATTTTCTATATTTAAATTACAGATGTGTTGTTAAAGAAATATATCCTGAGCAACATATTGCTTATTTATAAGATGCTATATGAGCAGTATGTTGCCCACAAAAACTGAACGGCAGCCAATATCCCTTTAGCCTAAACAAGCAAACATCAAAAAACAAAACATGACTTAAATGATGACCTACATTTGGAGTGATGGGGGAATATTGTGTATTTTTATTCTTGTCAAACAGTAACTGTAAAAGTGACTAAAAACGCTACAATTTCAACTTCTCAAGAAGCTTGAAGAGACTGAGGAGCTGGAAACGCTGTATACGGGGGTGGGGGGAGAGAGTGAAGAGAGGGTGAAAGGGAACTGGGTGGAGTGAGCGGGGTGCGGGGTGACGAGCTTGTGCTCTCGAGTGCGTGTGTGGGCGTTTGCTGTGGTTAGCTGCTCAAAGACGAGAATGTGCGTACGGCGACGGGGAAAGGGGGTAAAGCACCCCCTTCCCTGCTCTGTTCTGCTGTGCTTTGTCATCTCCTTCTCAAAAATGCACTGATTGGTGTGTTTTGTCTTTCACCTCACGGCCGCTGTGGTGGCTCCCAAAGCGGCCCAACTGCATCAGCTAGACAGTGAAAAGTTGTGCAGTAGTGCCGGTGCAGAGCGCGGTGCTATACAGAAGAGGTTTCATGATACAGGATGAGAAAGTCAAACAAACCCCCTGAAACCACACACCCATCACTGGAGGCCCCTATCGCGCACACCATCTCTGAACAACAGCTTCAGAGCTCGCTTTATCTATCTGCACACAGCACTTGTCTATGCTTGTCATTTGTTAACACTGGGATGTTTTTTTTTCCTCACTCTCTTCTTTCCAGTCTCGTTTTTGTCTCTGGTTGCGGTCATCCTCCTTCAAGCTCCTCAGTTTTCATGGTCTCCAGCTTCATGCCTCAGGATTGAGAGTGTCCATGTGGGACGCCAACACTATAAGTGCATTACATACATTTATACCACAGTACTGTTGAATTCTCGGTTCTGATTGGTGAGAAGGCGTCGATTAATATTCTCAAGCTACAATGCAAATCATAGGTTTGTATTATTGTGTTCATTCTAACACGTTATCACTTCGCTAGAAACAACTTACACAGGGACCTATACCGGACATTAAAAACTGTGTGTGATTGTCGATATGATCTGATGCCAATGAAATATTTTGAAAGGAGTCTCAGTGCTTTGTAAAAGTCAGAGGTAAAGCTGTAGCTTTACGTTTTCTCAGGAACATGATGAGCTGCTTTTTTAAGGCGTGAGAACAAGCTGCTTTTTTTTTTTATCTTATTAACACCAAGAGAGAAAAAAGAGAGGCTGGTGGGAGATGAATGTGTATAGTGAAAATTGTAATAGTGTGCTGTGGTTTGCAAAATGTGGTTCTGCATTACTTTTCTATAATAAAGTAGCCTTATGTTTTTTATTCCTTACATAAACAGCCCTCAATTTCTCACATTTTCTCACCTTTTCTCTGTTGGAAAAAACAATAAATAAATTAAATATTTCTAGTGGTTCCTAATGGGTATTAATATGGTTTTTTTTGGTGGTTTGTAATGGTATCTTTATGAAATGGTCCATGAGGTCTAATTTTATTTCCTATTGTAATCATTCAAGGTCAGATTGGGTTCTGGTGGAAGTTAATACTAAGTAAAAAAAATTGCTTAATACAAAGGTGCAGGAATCTGATGGAAGCCAGTCATCATCGAGTTTCATTATATGATGAAATCTTCCTAATGAATTGTAATGGGTTTTTTTTTGTGTTGTGTTGTTTTGTTTTGTTTCAGAAGGGTTGTCACCTGGAGCCTACACACGGCAGGATATGAAGTGGATACACGCATGGGTAGAAAGTACAATAGAAATACAGCTGATCATGAGATTATGACAAAGCCGAATGGAGATGACAATGAAAGCTGAGAAGATATTAGTCACAATAGACAGACGTGTAAAAGACGAAATGAAACCTACAAGAGAAGGTCATGACATGCGAACGTCAGCTCACCACATGCTACGTTCTGATGGACTTGTGACATTGACACCTGTCAGCAAGAAACCTTTAAAAACAAGCTAAAAACAGCTGAGCTGACAATAAGGATGTACAGCCCCCGAGTTAATTAA
Source organism: Pangasius sanitwongsei (assembly GCA_037576675.1). Lineage (NCBI taxonomy): Eukaryota > Metazoa > Chordata > Actinopteri > Siluriformes > Pangasiidae > Pangasius > Pangasius sanitwongsei. The sequence continues at coordinate 9,337,548 of CM075017.1, read as the reverse complement.
GAGCAAGGATGCTTGTTCGTGACCTTACAGGTTTTGTTTACTTCATGAGTTTGGAAATGGTTTTGCACAGCTGATGACTTCCTGTTCATTTGTGGTAACTAACTGAGCAGAAGATATGCCAGAGAGATTCAGCGTGTGTTTAGTAGCGGTGTGTTTTTGTCTGGAACCGTTAGCGTTATGTTTGTGGATGGGAAGGAGTGCAAAGCCACTTTCACAAAGGCTCGGCGAAAAAAGCCACAAACAGGAGGAGAGAGAGAAAGAAAAAAGGGAGAGAGAGAGAGAGTGAGAGAGGAAGACGGAGGTTAGGTGCAGTGCATGTCTGTATGCACACACTGTGGAGCTGTAGCTTTGCCAAAATTTAGATGTAGTACAGTACGTGTAGATTCATCTGCAATGGACACACGGCTTCTAAACATATCCAGTAACCTGTAGCACTTCAATTCTGGAGCGGAAGACAAGTCATAGGATCAAGAAATATACTAACACTGATTCATTGTGATACTTTGACATTTAAGTTGGTTTTAAATACTCTAGAATGATATGTGGTATATTCTGTGTGTTTTCCAATAAATTCTCTGACACAGGGATTCTCAAACGTTGTGCATCTAGGGACCCCTTTAACTGTAAATTATATTCCATCCTCCCCCTAAGCACAGAGTTATTTAATGAACTGTAATAATAATAATAATAATAATAATAATAATAATAATATTCCAACAATATTCCAAAAGTATTCACATAGCTGTCTCATTATTTAAATGGGTACCATAAAGTTTTGGCTATTTTTGGGGTCATAGTTAGGGCTGTAACTATTGATTACTTTAGCAGTCGAGTATTCTACAGATTATCTGGCCAATAATTTGAGTAACTGGATACAACATTTTTTTTTAAGTGATAAACAATCAAACAATGTCTCTAAAAATGCTGAAACGTAAATAATGAAATAATAAAAATAAATGTGCCTTTGGTTTAGATTGATGCATTACAACTGCAATGCCAACTGTGACTTACACCATCTTGCATTTTGTTTCTGTATGTATTTTGGAGTGTGTGTGTGCCGCATGTGCACAAATGACTTGTGTGTGTTTGTGCGTGTCACCCTGTTTGTGTAGGTCATGGTGCATAATCTTGGCTAAATGTGACTGTGTTGTCATAATAACTAACACGAATGGACCTCAAGCATTATCTTCCAGGGTTGTGTGAGTTTCACAGTTCTGGCATGAGACGCACATGTTCATGCTCCGTTTCAAGCCACAGAACATCAGAGTGGTGAATGCATTTTGATTATATCTCATGCCACATCTAGTGCAAAATTATTACAGAATCATTACAGACAGTGCTCTGACAAACTGACTTCGACAAACTTTCTCACTGTTCCTCATAACGTAACAGATTTAATCTCTGCCAGCGTCAGGGTAAACAGTCCTGCTAACAAGTCACAACTCGATTTCTGTTCTTAGGCATTAATTGGCTGTTCTATTTCATAACAACTGCTTTTTAAAAAATTAGCTAAAGCTAGCTAGGTAGTTACTGGGTCATTGGTCTACTGTTTGTGTAGTGCTTTCCTGGTTAAGGTGCTGAAGCACACACAGACACTATGTTGTTGTGGTACGCTAGCTCCAGTTTGCAATATAAACCCTTTTATATTTTAGTTATGATTTAGAAACGATTCCAAACCACCAACACCTTTTTTTTTCCGTCTCTCTGTGCTTGCGTGCGGTCAAATCGAAAGTGTCTGCTGTTTGTGCAACAGTAATTATTGATTGTGCTGCATACATCAATCAAATAGGTTTTTTTTTCTAAAGACAAGCTTTGAAGTGGAGAATTTTAATTTATGTTTTTTTTTTTTTTTTTTTTTTTTTGCAATCAAATTATTCGATTGATTTGAGGAATCATTTCAGTCCGAGTCATAGAGTTTTTATTCCTGAACTTTCCACCAACAAAACATTTAGGTCCAAGATGAACTTATTTATAAGCCTTAAAAAGACATTCAATTCAAATTAAAACAGGCTAATAACTATACAAACTCAATATATATATATATATACACTGCCCTCCAAAAGTTTGGAAACGCCTGAACAAAATAGGGTTTTTGGGCAATATCAG
>CM075017.1:9314614-9335342 GCA_037576675.1 Pangasius sanitwongsei | reverse complement strand
TATGCTGATATTGCCCAAAAACCCTATTTTGTTCAGGCGTTTCCAAACTTTTGGAGGGCAGTGTATATATATATAATAACTTTAATAATGGCAGATTGTCATTTCCACCAAAAAAAAAAAAAAATCATAGAACACACTGTGATATGTTAATGCCCTTTAAATTTCCACCCACGTTTGTTCCTAGCAACTTTTAAGCCATGCTCATGTGAGTAATTATTTCTATTAGGGTTCTTTTTTTTAAGTGTCATGCAAATAAAATACATAACAATGCTTTCGGGCCGCTCAGAACATCTATATGAAGTTTTATAGCGATACACCTGTCTAATATGCACTCACTCATGGAATCTGAGGCTTCAGTGGGCACAGGATCTTCAGCTTTCCAGGTTCAGTGAGCCTGTGTTGTGTTCTTTGCTTACAGCAGTGGAACCCGATGTGGTCTTCTGCTGTTCTAGCCCATCTGCCTCAGGAGATGCTTTTCTGCTCAGCACGGATATAAAGAGTGTTTATTTGAGTTACTTTAGTCTTCCTGTCAGCTCAAACCAGTCTGGCCTCTTTCATCAGCAAGGTGTTTCTGCAGAACTGCCTCTCACTGGATGTTCTGTGTTTATCACACCATTCTGTATAAACTCTAGAGACTGACTTGTGTGAAAATCCCTAGACCTGAGTAATTTCTGAAATACTCAAACTAACTCATCTGCAACAACAACCATGGCACAAAAAAAAAAAAAAAACCCAAAAAAAAAAAAAACCAGGGTTGCTGCAGAGTTTTTAAAAATCAAAATAAAATTCAATTTTTAATACCTTTTTTAAGACCTGGTCAAATGAACATTTATACAGTGTCTACGCCAGAATAAACCTAAATACATTCAAATGTGTGTGCCATATACATGGTCAAATGTGAACATTTTCTACTTTATATAGTTTTGAAAACTACAGGCTTTCCTGAACTTTCTCTTTTTATGCTCATCTCAACCAGAAGTAAAGTTCTAGCAATTTAAATTTCTCCAAAAGTGAAAAAGGAGAAAATTGTATTTAAAGATTTCATTCAAATTCCACTGAAAGATGCCCTTACCTCATTTCTAATATAAACTACTTATGGAAAAATAACTATTTAAAAATGGTAAAGAATTATAAGTTTACAATAGGAAGTGCTGATTATCTCTTTGATTATCACCATCACCTACATCAGTCTCTGTCTCATCACTCGCATCAGTTGCCTTACAGTACTGGAGGCTTGTCACTTCTTCACTCAACTGATCTCTGCCCACGCTAAAATCAGTGTGGAAATAATTGCTGATTAATACAGTCAGTTGTGTTCGCTAAATCTCTTTCATTAGTGTCTTTTTATTAGGCCATTTAAATATTTTAAACCTTTGTTCACTGTCTGTACAGAGAAGGGACAGACTTACAGAAGTAGGGGTCCCTGGGTTTGAACACAAAACAGTATTTACTATAATATCATGATAACATGGTATAAGCAGATAATTAAAGAAATACTCGAGTAGTCTCATACATTAATTGTATCTCACCATTTTTCTGTTTCAGTGCCAATTATTAATAACTAGAATTATGTTGTGTGCTGCTTGTTGTTTTACAGCTAGTTTTGGAGCTACTGTTATAACCATGTTCTAATTCTTTCCAAATGAAAAATTCAGTTGGTCTGTGTGGGTAGTAGCTGGTTACGCTAGGCTGCATTTCATAGAGACCCTACTGAAATCAAGTGGTTGGTAAGATCAATGTTTTTACACTTTAGCAACAGTCTCTAATATAATCCCAGGAGATCAGGAGTTTCTGAAAAACTCAAACCAGCCCATCTGGCACCAGCAACCATGCCACGGTTAAAGTCACAGAGATCACACCTTTCCCCCATTCTGATGTTTGATGTGAACATTAACTGAAGCTCTTGACCTGTATCTGCATGATTTTATACATTGTCCAGCAGCCACATGATTACCTGATTAAATAACTGCATAAATGAGCAGGTGTTCCTATTAAATTGAGCAGTGAGTATATACAAACACACACTCTAATAATATGGCTTGTTATTTGACAACAACATGGCCCATTGAGCAACAGATATGATAAAACTACTCCAAATGAAATTCCTAAACGAAAGTACTAGGTATGTCCTTATATATGAGACGTTATGCTGTTAGAATTTATTTGTAATAATTTTTATCTTTTTTGCACTCCACTATCGTGTTTTCTGTTATCCGACCTGATTAGTTATTCATTTTGGTTAATAGGGGTGTAACGATACACCCCAGTCACATTTCAATTCTCGATTCAATTTGATTCTCAGAATATTTTTAACAAAATTTGAATGAAGAAAAATTATAACTGAAAACACTCCTATTTATCTGAATTATAAACAAAGCAAAACAATGTACATTTTTGTCTGTATAAATAAATACATTTTTAGATTCTCCCAAACGTTTTACGGAATAAACAAAGTCTCTTTGACTTAAACAAAGCTACTTTGAATTTTGCCTCAGACAGCTTAGGAAAGAAGTCTTGAAGGTACTGTGACTCAGTCTGCTGTGGCCAGTCCCACTTTTGGTACACCTCCTTGGAGACCCATCAAGAATGCCACCATTCTGAAGTCTCCGATGACCTCCCAGCTGTACTCATCATACTTCAAGGCATCCAGCAATGTCTTGACACGGTTGTAATCCCCTGAACCGGGGAAGAGAAGGGTACTTGTTCACATTATAGAGCAGCACGGCTTTGAGGCTCTTGGATGAGCTGTCAATGAAGAGGCACCACTCGTCCGGGCTGCAGGCGATTCTGATTACCTCAAACTGACTGGCAGAAGCAGAGCCCACCTTTACGAGGGAAGAAGAAGGAAAAAGGTTGGTGATGCTTCCTAGGACCACTACTTCAGCCTAGATGTCAAAAGTTCGGCATTGGACTTAGTGAGACCGAGATCTTTGATCAAGCTGTTGAGGTCTTTTTGGTTGGGGTATTATGGGTTCCACCTCTGAAATTGTAATCTGGATCTACAACATCTTCCTCGCTGTCTGACTTGCTGCTCACTTCTGAAGACGGCTGCTCTCTGTCCGGAGGAGTGGGCACGGGAAGCTCAGGGCAGTCTGGCCCCGGGGCGATGGATGAAGGAAGGTCCGGATACGTGATAGCGATTGCATCCTTGCCACTTCTGCAAGGGTCCACTGTGCAGAAATAGCAGTTGCTTGAGTGGTCAGTAGGTTCCTGCCAAATTCTTGGGGTAGCGAACTTCATGGCTCTCTTTTCCCCTCTGTACCATTTATTTCACCCATGACTTGTGCGTGAGAGATTCTCACAACATTTTCTTATATGATCGATTTTTTCAATAAATTGAAACCAATTGTCCATCTTCCAAAGTTTTTGTGCAATGCTTTTGCAGGAGAAATGAGGTGATCACGGTTTGTTTTGATCCCCTGCAGGCATCAATATTGTGAAATATGCCTTGTAAGCCTCACACATCTTAGCAGATGATTCCACTGAGTCCTTTTTCGCTCTTGTCTTGATAAATTCGCTGCAGACATAGCAAAATGTGTCTGCAGGATGCTTACAGCATCTTGATGCCATCTAAGAAAAATGCTGACGTTTCCATTTAGGTAGCTGTAACAAAACTAAACTGCTGGGCTGGAGGCCCCTGTATTTATACTACTATATATATTACTGGAAAGTTCAAGAAGTCCAGAAATGTTCTAGAAAATAACATTTTTTTTTAAAGTTTACCTATTTTCCAGAACATTCATCTTTTTTCAGAATTTTTCCAGACTTCTAAAACTTTCTAGAACTTTCCAGTGCTAATTGTTTTTTATTATAACAGGCAGATTTGTGTCTTTTTTGTTCACATACTCAGAAAAATAACATATTTTGAAATGTACCTGTTGTTTTCTGACTTTATGTGAACAAAAAGACAAAACTTGCCCGCTTTCTCAATGAAAATAGGTACATTTCAAAATAGCAAAGTTTGAGGGCAATAAAAGCCATTTTCTATACTTTTGTGATATAAGCAATTAGGAAATAACATTTACTACCCAGGAACAACAAAAATTGTTCCATACTGTAATTAATAGTGTAGAATGCCGATTTCCATGATGCACATTGTCAAATTTTTCGCTGTTGTTACGATGCACCATTATAGTGCATCCTACTACTTAATATCCAGTGTTGCCAACTCTATTCAGGGGAAGGTACCTAAAGTGCACTCAAAAAGTCACTAGATGACATCATAGACTAATATGCATATTAATTTATTCATCATGATCATGGGCATATTAAATTACAAATTAGGGTACATGAAGAAGCAAGATTTTTACTTAGAATATATATTAAAATAGAACATCATAAAAAATAATAGATTATGTATTTCTTAAATAATTTATTTCTTATAGAAATAAGTCATCTTTGGTCATAGCACCACAAACTAAAACTAAGCATTTACAAATGATTAAACTTTCTATCAAGACTGCAGACAAAAAGAAGCAGTCATATTGAGTAGTTGTGAAAGGTGTGAGTATGAATGAAACAGTTACTTGCTTTTATTACTTGTAAATGTCTCCAAGAAGAGAGTTTAAAACGAAGAACGCAGAGGTGTGAGGGTGGGGCAGACAGTGGCGATCAGAGTGGTCATTGGGAACAATGGTAATCAGTGATTGGTTGTTTTGGTTAATCTGGGGTCCCTACCTGAAATTTGTCAGCACATTTCAAAACAATTGCTTGTTGCCAAAAAATGGTCTCCTACTGTTTTTTTCATTCAATTTTCACTTCGCCATATTCTTCTCATCTCCTCTTCCAGCCAGTGACCCAGCACTAGGTATGTAAGTACATAGCAAATGTAATTACAACCGTAGAAACTAAGAAAATGCAAATGTGAAACCGCAAAAAATTTCCCCAAAATTATTTCTAAATCAGCCTTAAATCATGAGCTCAAAATTTAATACCTAATAGTTAAAAAGCAACATATTTAAGACCTTAAATTTCAAAAATCTAAGGATTGTTTTTAGAAGCAACATGGTTGTGGGATGGGGGTTGTTAGACAACTAAAATAACAGGAACTTTGTCATTGTCCAAATATTTATTTACCTGACTCTATATGTATATGTATGTATGATTATATATGTATATATTCTTGTGAAAGGAATCAGACTTAATGTTATAAGAAAATAACGATGAGACAGTGTGATGCCGTTAAGAAAACAAAAATGTGCATGAGTTAAACGGTAACATATTAGAACGAGTCCAGCGATATAAACCTCTAATTTGTAGCTGCACTATCGCAAGAGCTGCAAGTATAGAAAATTAATCAACACCTTCTGACTTTGCCCTCATTAAAATGGCAGGATCTATGAATTTACACGAATATGCCATCCCACATATCTAACTGGCTAGCTAAGTTTCAGTATCAAAATTCACATCATCATGAATTATGAATAACAGCAGCCAAACCCGTTAAAGTACTGCTACACTAACTATAACGACTATTGCAGTCACTACTGACGTTATCTAAGTTAGCTAGCTAGTTTAGTACACAGTTTATTTTTCCGCCCAAGATCTTCTCTAAAACTGATCTGATCCTTCATGGATGAAATGGTTCCAGGGCTCATGCATTAATATTAATCAGACACGGATTTCGATTTTTCAGGAGACTTTAGTATGAACAGATTCATACAGCATTTGTTCAGACTGCACACATCACTGTTACATTATTACATTTCATGACAAGCGGTCAGAGGTCTGGAAAAATAACACCCGAGAAAATATATTCCTTAAAATATATACACACAGTTTTCTCAGAGTATGTAATGAGATACACAATCAGATGGAAGGTTTATCTGTGGACAGTGTTAGTCATACAGAGTACAAACCGACAGACCACAATGATACACATCCTCAGCAAAAGATGGACTCGGGGACAGCCAGTACGAAAGCGTTGCTGCCACCCAGCAGCTAAACATGGCTAAAACATCCTGATGACAAACATACAGAAAAATTCCTGTGGCACTTGATGAGATTTGTAATTAAATACATGTAGACATTTATGCGGCTTTAACTGATATTATTAAATCACAGTGCTGTGAACTGAACCTTCCCCAAACCTTCAGATTAAAATTGTATAAAGTAATAAGCACACAGGACCGAAGACTACTGTAAAATTGTTTCAAGATCACCTGGGAATTGAAAAAAAAACAAAAAAAAAAAAACATTGAGAATGTAAATATATCCATTATATATATATTTACACCTGTATAATATATGAGAACAACACTGAAATCCACAATGGTCTATTTTTTATTGCCTTTAAAAAGGGTATAAAGTGGCATTACTGAGACCGTAGCCCCTGCTCATGCTGTTTAAAGATGAGAGACAGACAGAATAAACCAAGACCTGGACAGATTTGTTCTATTTACACCCTCCCTGTTGTTATGGCACAGATATATGTATGAAGAAAAAAAAAAACTCAGATATTTTGCAAAATATACAGTAAAAGTGTTGCAGCTATATCGGATGGGATTTCAGCATGTGCCAATATTAAATATACGCTTTTTCATGGTTTACAATATTATCACTATATTGTACTTTACCTGAAGATGAACATGTATTTTACTACATTACTTATACAATTATGTCTCACTTCACTGTTGTCTGGTGGACAGATACACAGTATCACCTTTTCTGAGAGGGACACATGCAATGTTACTATAAATTCATCCAAAATCGGGGGTAGACAAATCAGTAGCCTGGGATTTAAAGAAAACAACCCTGACTTTCCTATTGACTTTAAACTTAATGCACTTCACGTTGATGTGTCATACCTTGATGCTGTAACTAACTCATTACTGTCATTATATTTTCGTAGTTACCACTTTTTTGCTTTGTGAATTCGGTTTCTGGGCAACCAAAACATAGGACTGGGCAACACACTAGAGATTTTACTTGCATTGTGGGCTAGCTAATGAATGAATTCATGTTTTGTCTACCCCTGAAAATGAGGAGCCTTAGAACCCAGCAGACATTTACGTCCAAAAGATGCTATTTACCTCAGTGGTAATGAAGATAATCTGAAGTTTCAGTGTCACACAATATAGCGGCATGTGTGTACAGGAAGTGCACAACTTTCCCAAAATCGACCGTCGATATGACGAGATTAAAAAAAAAAAATTAAATAACTGTAAAGAAAGACAGCATGTTATAGCTAGACCTGCTTGTTTATGGTATTCTGAGTAGTGTCTCTTAATTCCTGCATTTCACTTGCAAAGACCTTTCAACACATACGAGTTTCCCATTTACCTCTCATCATATGTGCAAAATTTTGTATCTGGTACGTCCTGTCTCCTAGACCTCCTCTCTGCACCACCATACAACCGCTGTTCTCAGGCTTACTTCACTCTCGTCCAGTGTGTATTAGAAGAGCTGTCATAGACTCTGGCTGATTCACTGCAAACACGGCATTCTTGCAGTCAGGAGAAAGGATCTTCATTTGGACGGTGATGCAGTGCAATGCAATGCAGTAGTTTCACCTGGCAGCTAAGAAAAATTCATAAAAAGTGTAGACTAAATTTAGAACCTGGACTGAGGAGCGAAAGTGGGGAAAGCGAGACCAAACTTTTTAACTGTAAGGAAATAAATCTGCACTGAAGCTTACTTAATATCTCCTGATCTCCAGAGTTCAGCTCTTGCACACATTATAACCAGAATACCTGCCTGTTTGACCCCAAACCATAACCAGAGGAAAATAAGCTGGCTCACAGGAAGGTAGTGGGATTTCTACATCTTCTCTGAACACACACAGAAAGCGCCTCAACACTGTAATTCTTCTATCAGAAAGACTCTCACTAGCTTTGTGTTGATTAGAGTGTTTGTTTGCTGGTTGCTGAGTCTGTGCTGCATGGGGTTCGCTCTCCTCTCTGCTCTCAGGCTGACTCAGTGGAGCTCAGAGAGAGATGAACAGAAGAAACAGAGAGACGTCAGACTCTGACGAGGAAGTCCAGGTTGAGAGAGGCAGGGATGTGCAGGGCCTCCAGGCTCAAAGCTGAAGGAGTGTAAGGGAAGAGCACTGGGAACGTGTGCTTGGTGTCCACCAGGAGCTGGTTGTTCTCTACACGGCCTTGTAGAAGATTCTGGAAATAGAAGATTCATGACACATTCATTGCACAGACAAGGAAGCGGTGGTCAGTTATACATCAGTCAAAGGTTTTTAAACATTAAAATTCTGGGGTTAAAATTCAAATAATGGTTAAACACGCTTTACATATTTTAGATTTTAACATATCACATATGAGGAGGTGAATTGAGACTGTAAGTTAGGCACTCGCTTATGTTTTTCCCTACATTTAATATTAGTACTCTCTATCTCAGTAAGAACTCAGATGAGTGTGTATTTTTATTTTAACTATGAAAAGTAGGGAATAAAATACTTGTGGTGTGCTGTTATAGGAAAATAGTCAGTAGGGTGGTGTGATGCTGTCCAACAGAGTTACTGTTGGAGTTCTCACTCCAAAGTAGTTTCCTTTAAAAGCATGTCTCCTCTGTATTGAAGACTTTCATGTGGTGGAAAAACTGCTACAAAGTGCTGACACTCGAGGCTCCTTCCATGAATGTTAAATAAACATCTCCTTTATGACAGCTTCACCATATCACATATTTTTATCTATTTATTCTTCATATAAGATTATGTGAAGGGTCTGCCATACACGTTCCTGTGTGAGCTGTTACTATAGAAACTGTAATGTATTAGAACGATTTGTCTTGCAGCCAGCACCTTGCTTGATTTTTTTTTTTACATTTTGATCACTGTTGTACCTGTATGTCTCTGATGAAGGACACAGTGACCCTCTCCTCAAACTCGTTCAGCGGAGTGTACAGATTCAGGATCTTCACAATCTGAGGAGGTAAAAGTGCAGGTTGAGCTCCTTCACTCACAAATGTACAGAATGTGAATAGTAAATGTTTCTGGCTCCTACCTGTTGTGTGCTAAGAATATTACACATGGAGCAGATGGCCTCAGCATCCTGAGATGTCTTCTTCTTCACCTGTAGCAGCTGAGCAGCCTGGATGAGGGGCTCGATGGTTAACATAATTTCCCTCTGGTGAAGATTTCGTCCCCTCAACCACTCCTCCATCTGACTGATGTTGTACCTGAATCAGCAGAATACACATTTGTTTTTAACATATTATACTGCATAAATCTCAAAAGCAATGATGCATGATTCAATATCTGAGCTACACTACGGTGTGACACATGGTTCAGCACCTGAGCTGCATTACAGGATGACACATGATTCAGTACCTGAGCTGTATTACAGTGTGACACATGGTTCAGTACCTGAGCTGCATTACGAGATGGCACATAATTCAATACCTGAGCTATATTATGGTGTGACACATGGTTCAGTACCTGAGCTGCATTACAGCATGACGTATGGTTCAGTACCTGAGCTACATTACAGTGTGACACATGATTAAGTACCTGAGCTGCATTAAGGTGTGACACATGATTCAGTACCTGAGCTGCATTACAGCGACACGTTTCAGTACCTGAGCTGCATTACAGCGACACGTTTCAGTACCTGAGCTGCATTACAGCGTGACACATGTTTCAGTACCTGAGCTGCATTACAGCGTGACACATGTTTCAGTACCTGAGCTGCATTACAGTGTGACACATGTTTCAGTACCTGAGCTACATTACAGTGTGACACGTTTCAGTACCTGAGCTACATTACAGCGTGACACATGTTTCAGTACCTGAGCTGCATTACAGTGTGACACGTTTCAGTACCTGAGCTACATTACAGCGTGACACAGTGGTTCAGTACCTGAGCTGCATTACAGGTGACACAATGGTTCAGTACCTGAGCTGCACTACAGTCTGACACATGTTTCAGTACCTGAGCTGCATTACAATGTGACACAATGGTTCAGTACCTGAGCTGCATTACAGCATCACACATGTTTCAGTACCTGAGCTGCATGCCGGTGCTCCAGGAGCACATGTCTTTGCGCAGCAGCAGGTTGTTGAGTGAGACGGCGTTGATACAATAGAAGAGCTGGCGCACAACCTGCCGGTCGATTTCGGGGTCCAGCCCGTGGTCGCTCATGAGTGTGTGGAACTGACTGAGCTGCCTGATCAGAGCCTCCAGCGTGTAGCCTGACGGGCCTCCACTGTCACAGTCCATACTGGAGGAGCGGTTCCTGTAGCCCAGGGGCTTCACTCCAGTCAGACTGCCGCTCTCTAGCATAGCCGACACTAATGTTTTGGGGGGAGAAGGGATCACGTTAGATTCAGATTTAGTATTCAGAGTCAATGTTTACTGAATCTGATGTTTAAAAAAAAGTTTATTGATTCGAGTGTTTAAAGAAAACTCTTCTTGCACAAACCGATCATGGGCTGCAGCATGCTCTCGGCTATTCTAATGAGCTGCTGGTAGATCTGGATGCTCAGGTCACTCAGAACCTGCCGGTACTCAGCCAGGTCAAAGTTCTTCAGGCAGTGCTCGTTCTGCTTAGGTGTGTTCTGGGTCATGAATGCCTGTGAGACAAAAATCATACAAAGTTTAGCTAACACACAGATGGATTTAGACCAGTTTTCTACTAAACTGAAGATGAGACGTGGTGCTATAATGAATGAGAAGTTTGGATAGTTTGTTTTTAAGTGTCTTCTAACCTCCTCGCCACTGTATTGTTTCAGGCAGTGCAGGAGTCGGCTCGTGTTAGCCAGCCAGAAAGACGTCATCTCGAAGTCGTCGCTGTTTTTCTGTAGAGTAACGTGAATGATAGACACGTTATCAATAACCTGTGAGCTGAAGTAGGATCCAAAAACATGAGTCTATTTTATTTCAGCAGTTTCAAAAGACTGAAACGTAATTTATTGTTTTTATAAGTTAATCGAATTTAATGTAAGCTGAAAGGTTTTGCCACATTTCTTAAGAATTTTAAACCTCACTTGAAAACCTGAGATAGTATTAGACATGTGACAGACAAATATAAGCGCATCATAAAATATAAGGCAGAACAGTCTTCACGGTGGAGGGCTTTGCGCTCTGCAGTTTCTCAGCAACATGACAAGCTGCCTATTTTTGTGTTATTAACTTTAAAGGAAATGAAAAAATATAATATAAGTGAGAATAGAAACTTGTTTTGTGGACATTCCATAACTATAAACAAATAAAAAGTATGCCATGCCATTGTTTAAAAATGAAAAGTTATTATCCTTGGCAAACTGCTGTGGTATAAGAGGAACACTTTGGGACATGCTGTTATAGGAAAATAATCTACTTCAGGGAGGTAACAATAATGCCGCCTCACATCGGCTTGCATCACACCACCACGTCCTTGATTACTTTCTCATAACAGTGCACCCCCAAGTGTTTTATTACATGCATATTACTTTGCTTTACCAGAGGCAGAGGCAGGATGTGTTTGAATGGAGGTGTTTGCAATTTGCATGATTATGAAATCAGAATTTCATGATGAGGGTAAAAGTGTTGGCACCTGTGCCGTTTTTGTTTTAAACAAAAAAACACAACAAGCAATTCAATATTAAAAAAAAATCCTAAATAATTAACACTATGACTGTTTTCAAAATGGTGCCCTTTTCCCTATTCCCTACAACCTCTAGTGTACATCATTTAAACACTAACCCTAGGTAGTGCACCTATGGGATTTCATGAGCTTACTGTTTATTACTATACTTTTCATCATGCTTTCTGTAAAACACTCAAAATGGTGCAGTGCATAGCGAATAGGGTTCAGTTTCACACCGTGTGTGCATGCAGGTGATACCAACTGAAATATGTGACCTCACAGCAATGACGTGAATGATGTACAATAGGATTAATTTCTCAAACAGCCAATTATTCGTGTGCATTAGATTTAATAAATGCTGAAATTTAAAAAAAAAAATGATAGTGGTGTCAGACACTTGGCAAAGTTTTCAAATAAAAGTTCGTTGTTTGTATGGACGCAGGACGCTATACCTTGAGAAGTTTCTTGATAGCGTTAATGGTGGAGGTGAGCAGAGAGTGCACTTTCTGGTCATCGTTGATGTAGTCTGCATGACGGATGCACATGAAGAGGATGTAAGCTGGAAGACAAGGTACTGTAGCAGAAACGATCTGGGGCTTCATGTCTGAAAGCAACACACACACACACACACACACACACACACACACAACATGGGCAGTTTAAGATCTGTTATTGTTAAAGCACTAACACAACATGATGCCTCACAATGCTTACCGCTGATAAGCATCCTGATCAGCAGGGCCTCGTCCTCTTTGTAGTACTCCAGCATGCCCTCAAAGTCCTTCTCTTTCCTCTGAAGTGTGACCTGTCTGACCAGCCTGGGCCGATTTGCCGCTGCCTGAGTTGCTGCACAACACACACGCATCGCTCATTACCATCAATATTACCTCGGCTGCAAAATATTAGAAATCAGGAAAAAAAAAAAAAAAGGAAAAAAGGTGAACCTTCAAGTTCCTGAACTTTCTTGATGTAGATCTTGAGCTGCTTTTTAAGTTTCCTCTCGTTTTTCTCCAGCTTTTCCATGATCTCCTTGAGGTCCTGAAATGCAATTAACACCACCGTTATCATCATCATGGGGTGAAACCAAACTACGTTTTATGTGCATTGGATTTTACATAAAGCAAAATATCTCAACACAATATTTTCACAATACTCAATGCATCCATCAAAGGCAATAATAACTGAGTTCACTGTAGTCGTGTCTTTATTCTAATTGTTGTTATTTAAAGCTTTTATGCTGGAATAAATTGAGCTGAGTGCAGATATTTGCATATCAGGACAAAATAAAGCAGATGACGAAACTTAATTGTTTCTGTTTCTGTAATTCCCAGCTCCAATTTCATATCCATAGCATTTTCTGGATTTCCATAACTAAACAATGTTGTTTTATAGTTTCTCGGGTCGTGTAAGTGAGGGAGATGGTTGTGACTGACCAGGTTCTCGTTGGTGAGGCGTGTGATCTCCTGCTGGACGCTGAACTCCACCAGGGCATCGGGCGGCAGCGAGCTGAAGTGATTCAGCATTTCCTGCTTCTTCTCCAGATCCTCCTTCATCACCTCGATTTGTGTGTGCAGAGCCTCCAGCTCATCCTGGTGCTTCCGGTTCTGGGACTGAAGCTGTGCCTCCAGCAGCCTGACACACACACACACACACACACACACACACTTCATTACTTGGTTGAAAATAAATAGATGCTGCATGTACTGAGAGGTCACACTGATCCAGCTAAAACAAAGTGTTCACTACATCCCAAAAAACTTGAAGGAGTGACAGAAGAGAGAAACATCCCAAGATGCTCATTTTCCATGCAAGCAACACAGAAAAGCTCCTAACTAAGAAGCCAAGGACATAAATATTACATTTAAGTGCTTACACTATCTATTAAAAATGTGAACTGAAGTTAGCTGATGTTAAATGAGGAAGCAAGAAGGTAGCAGAAGACCACAGCACAAAAGCACAACCTGGCTACTTGCTTTAGCCCCTGATACGCCAGGCCAAGCTCCCCATCTTCGTTCAAATAACACCAGTCGTGTCTTTTACTGGTGTCCGAGCAGAGAGGGAAGGAGGCAAGACAGAAGCACAGAGTCAAAAAGCAGAGGAGAAGAAAGAGAAAAGAGCAATTAAGAGAAAATGGTTATTTAGGCAAAGAAGATTTTAGGCAAAGTCTATATTCTCATTCCCTTCCCAAAACGATGATATTTGCACATTAAAAAAATCTTTTATCTGCCCTAACGTTTGCTCTATTTATCTACACTGTGAGCATTTCAGCCTTTCTGACAGTGCTTGGCACCCAAACTATACCTGCAGGTAGACGAGAAAAGCCCCGTATCTCCCCTAATGTCATAAAAGACAGTAATGCAAGAATGTAAGGAGGGCAGCAAGGCATTTCAGAAATGTTCCTACATGCCATCCATCACTGCCAGTAGTGATGTATAAAGGGGACAGTGTTATGCATACCTACTTCCTGTGTACTATACCAGGCAGTCTGAAGGCGTTATAAAAATCTGTACCATGAATATTCTAGGCTTTCGTAAGTTGGTGATTTGTCAATTCTCACCCACTAGCTATCTCTCCCCTACTGTGACAGCTCCTCAGGAGCCCAGAAGCACTTCTGATGAAGTGTCGACCAACCTTCAGTAGTAGAAGCATGAATCTGTGTCCATCCAGTTTCCAAAGCTTAGATAGTAGGACTATATAATTAAATCACTTAATTTAATCATGTTCATGATTCTTCCTCTTCCTCTCAACAAATCTGCTAACACATTTTATTCTACTATTTATTCTACTATTTCTACTATCGAACTATTTATACGTTTAGCTATTTAGTTCTTAAAGCCTTGTTAGCTCTCTTTGGGTGTAAGCCCAGTTATCAGCTAGACGATCTGCAGACACATACGTACTGAAACTGGAGGCAGAGACCTCTTTTAGTGCTGAATGTGCATGCCATCATTACAAATATCATTAAACAAATAATAAAACAGAATTATCTGAATCACCTCTTGGACTCACTGAGACCCTGGTAGGCCTGTAAAACCTCCTCCTTGTCCACAGGCTTTTTGTTGTTGTCCCATTCGGAGATGTCGTTGGAGTTCTGGTAGGACAGAATGGCAGTTACATGGATGAGTGTCTGTACCGCTTACAAAAAATACTGTAAAGGATAATTAGGGGACTAAAGTACAGCTGCTAACACTGCCTTACAAGATTAAACCCTCCCCCAATTAACACATTCTCCTGTTTTTTTTTTTTTTTTTTTTTAACTTTTGTGACCAAGTATGTTTGTGCCGATGTAGAAAAATGAGAAATACTGTACAAGATTAATGGGGTCCATGCACAAAATATTGTAAACCTCAGACACCATATATAGACAAAGAAGTGTCTGTTACCTATCGTACAATTTTCTGGCCACAATCCTCAGAGTCTTAAGAGCTGCTATCTATTTGGTTATCCATGCTGCCATTGTGCATAAATATGCAAATTAGCTTCCAAAGTAAAAACAAACTTTTAAACACAGTGCCTTACTGAGCGTTTCAAAGATATGACATACAAACCTGGATTGAACACTAGTTCACTATTTCACTAGTTTTAAAGTTTATTAGCCGGTTTGTACTGTGTAAGAAGTTAAATGTGATACTCTTTTCAGACAGCCTTCAGGAAAAGTCTGTGATTGGTCAGTTGCAATGTCAATCACGTGACCTCATCTTGGGAAAGTAGCGGTTCTTGGCATTTAGTCATGAAAGGTATCAGACTCTCTACTGAATGGTCAGGCTTTGTGATACAATGAGCTGAAGAATCTGCTGGTTTTAAAATTCAGGTGTCTTTATTTCTCAGATTTCTTGAAATCTGTCAATGGAATTTATCCTTTATGTTTAGTTAAAAGTGCTGTTTACATGACTAAATGAACAATTGAGTTAAAAGTTATATCGATTGTATTAACAAGCCAGGCTGAACAAAAATACGAAATGGAACCATGAGGGGAAGATTTACTATCTGGCATCTGCACTAAAAAAAAGGCTCAGTTCACATCAAGCACACAGACTTAGTCCACATAGTAAACACAAAGCCAAGGAAAGAATCTGATACTGAATGCCCTGTTGAACTGTCTTATCTAATGCTGATATATACTCAACAATTAATCCATAACTCTGAGTTTGTGGAATCTTGTAATCACTGAGAACTTGATTCGTACACTGTATTAGAGAGCCACCTAGTGCAGGGGCTCTCAAACTTTTTGCAGTCCAGGGTGACTTTAATTGCAAAAATACATTTCATGGACCCTCTCTGAACATATTCCAAATATTCAAATATTACACTCATTATTTATTTGTGAACAATAATATCTTGACTGTTTACTGGAGCCAGAAAGCTTTTATTCCTAACATTATTTATAGGTCTACTTGTTTTTCCATTATGTTTGGATTGAAGCCATTCAATTCAAGTAAAACAGACTAATAACTATAAGAACTCAGTAATAAATATAACTGATAATGGTGGGTGTGCATCACAGTATATACACAGTTTATATTTGGTATAATAATGGTGACTGTGCTTCACAGACCCCTTGGGTCCAAATCGCCACAATGCACATGGAAAAAAAGGAATAGCACCATCACCATTTTCCACTACCATTTTACTAAAAACACCCACTACACAGAGTTCTGTTCTTCAGGGTCATCACTCTGCTCCCACTGGAGAAAATTAAAAATTAAAAGGAACTGAGAGAATGAGCCTAAGCAGAAGATAAACGAAGCTCTCTGGGATGAGACGTCCTAATAACCCACACTCTGAACATAATGAAAGCGGACACGAGCTGTGTACTGACACTGCAGTGATGTGACACTGTAGCCTCAGCAGAGCAGCTTTTCTCCTCTCTGCAAGGGCCTTCATTACTAAGCTCCTGATGGCGGACTAATGGACTGCATAATCACGTGAGATCTGAGTGACTGGACATTGATTAAGTCTGTGAAATATTGAAGTGGTCACTGCAGTCAGAATGAACCTGGCGGTGCTGAAGTCATTTATCAAGCCCCATGCCAACAGATGAATGCAGAGTCGACAGAGGAATGTGTACTGGCAAAATACCAGGCAAAATCTAGCAGGAGTAAACATTTATCACTACACTTCACTCTGCATTTCTATAAACTATAAACTGGACTGGAAAGAACAGCTTTTTAGAAATTCTGACATGGTGTAACTGAATACTGTAATATAAATATATAATATAACTGCTATAACAGTTATATAAGTGCTATCTAAAAATAATTTAGATTTCTCCCTAGACAGCACTAGTTTCTGACTTTACACACATAATGCAAGTTATAAATTTATTTATTTTAAGTATTTTGCAAATTTGACTTTCAGAAGCTCATTCATCAGGAAAAAAAAATTATTTAAATGACACTATTTCCAGAAAAAAAGCTGTCATTTCTTTAATTCCTTCATAACGTAATTCTTTCGGTATGTAAAGGATTTCTGTTAGAATAAGGCTATCTATGTATTAATCTATCGGTCTATGACTTTGCATTACAGAAATAAAGCAACTGATCACATGAACCTACAGTACACTGCCTATTTAATGTGCCATAGTTCTCCATTAAATATACACATCATAGCTTTTGTCTAGAATTCGTTTTTTGTAGGACAGGAGATTGAGGACAATCTGGGGACATAAATTTCAGTTAAGATTTTCCACTACAAACAATTTATCCTCTAAATCTGAACTGATTTTGTAAGTTTTTTAATGTTTTTTAAGAATAAAACCTCTCAGACGGAAACCTCCCCACAGAATCGCATGTGATGAGTGTGATCTGACAGCACTAATCTGACCCAGACGTGCAAAACTCCTAAATCCTGAATATCCCCACTTCAGAAACAATTCCATCATATTCAGACTCACAATGTGATTGGTGTTTTCTGATGGCTTGGCGGTGCTGACGATCTGTGTTTTTAGCATAAGAACCTCCTCTTTGCGTATGTCCAGCTCCTCATTGGCTGCTTTGAGCTGATTGAGCAGAACATTGTAGCTGTCTTGCAGTTCATTGGACGAGCAGTTCTCAGAGGCTCGCTCCGCCAGGGCCTTCCTGAGTTCATTCAAGTCGTTCTTCAGCTTCTTGTTCTCAGACTCCAGCTCCTGCCTCTGCACATTTCATTTATAATAAAAAAAAAAACTATTTCAGAAAAGGAGCAATGCTTTAATGAGTGAACACCAGCAAACAAGATACTGACTCCATACTGTGAAATGTGATTTTGCATACGGGTGTGTGAGTGAGTGTGACAGAGAAAGAGAAAGTGAATGAAAAGAAATAATCTGTGGTCTGTACGATAAGGCCATGACTTTGTGATGGGGCCATAAAAAGTGGAAGGTATAATTAGTTTGTGTATTCTTTGAAAATTAGGCCTATGAACAGAAGAACATTATTCTGACGGAACCTGATGTTATACGGCATTCTAGCTGCCAAGCGTCCTTGTTCATTTTGACAATTGAAAAGAGATGCAGTTGAGTATAGATGTTTGTATACCCTTAAGACTACGTCGAGAATATCTCGTATGCTACTCTAGTATCACAAGCAACCGAAATGGTCAAAAAGTATATGTTAAGATGTTATCAGTGGGGAAAAAAATTATTCAATTAGTTCAAACCTTTTCTGAATGTAATATAAATATTATATACTTTGCCTTTATAACTGCCTTCTCCTTCATTCATATCGTCTTTAAAGCTTTTGGATCCTCTGAGATCCCCAGAGCCCCTCCTATACACACTTCTTGACATATATGTTCTTCTCAAACCTGTCATGAGCCTGAAGCCCTGATCGGACCGGATGAGGAGGTGGGGTAATGTCATTTTTAAAGGTGCACCTCTGACATTTTAGTCGAGTCTGAATCCGTCATGTCAGTCATATTTACAGACTTTACATTCTCACTTCTGAAAAGATTACACTGTCTTTAACCTACTATAAAATGACCATGAGAAATAACCTCAGGTTATATCCCATCCGAATTGACATGTTGGCAAAGATTGCATTATATCCTAGGGGGAAAGAGGTTTTGTGCTTTTTCTTCAGTATAGAGACACTCCTAGAAGCACTACTTTCTTTTTTTTCCCTCCATTTTGCTAGCACATCATTACATAGAACACAGAAAGATTGAAAATGAAAGCTACACCATTTAAGCACTAGAAATTTCAAACTTTTCTTCAACAGAATGACACTGAAATAACTGAATTAAAAAAAAAAAAAAAAAAAAAAAGTTCAGCCAAAAATTAAATTAAAATCTTTCCATTTCATATAATGAAGTTGATCAACCAAGATATGCTTGTTGTCTGAGGTTTGTTTCTTTTTTGCAATAAAGCTATTTGGTTATTGCAGCCAACATGAAAAAAGCATCATGCTTTTGACTGCATGTCTAAACTGCATGTCTAAATCCTCACGTTCTCGGTTAAAAAATTATTCAGTAATAACACTGCTACATAACCAGTTTACTAAAATATCAGAACTAAAATATCAGAATATCAGAATATCATTAGGCCTCTCCTCCTACCCGAGCCTGATGCTGGTGCAGAGTGACACCAATCTATTTACAGAGGAAGAAAGTGATTCTGTGAAAGTGGTTTTTAGCTCATTGACGTCCGTTTGTCCATTTTTTTTTTTACCCAACAGTGTATTATAGTGTCAGAAACCACATCATCAAGCCTGTGTGAGACACTGAACAACTCGAAACACTTTGAGGCCAGTGTGTGATGATTTAGACATGCAGTTAGTACAAAGTTAAACTTGTAGCTATTTGCTTGTATATTACATCAGCCTCATAGCTCCAGCGCAAAACTGAAGACAACATCAGACACCAAACTTGAATAAATCTGCAGTCTGGCACTGGACTAACTGATTAGTGATCAATATGAGCTGTGCATTTAACTAGTGGATTAGTGGACTAATTAAATGACTGAGAGTGCAAAGAGCTTTGGAGCTATAATAAAACTATTCTATTTTAAACTTTCTTAAATCTATACTCTGATCATGTAAAAAAGATACTAAAAGATACAGCTCTCCATTTAAACCCTGTTTTATTTTCTCATTTAGACCATCATTATTAGCGCCAATTAAAAAGAAACTCTAACACAGAGTATTATTACGCTCTCACCATGCAAAGCCCTTACTACAACTGCAAATTTTAAACCATATTAAATGTTCACAGATTTAAAAAAAAATCCCTTCTCGAGATCGACCTCTTCACTGTGCTTCCACTCACCCACAGTCTGATAGGCAGCAGAATCAGCAGCACCAGCGCAGCCAAAGTGCAGCACAAATCGATTAACACGAGCACAGACATGTCGAGTGGCTGTCAGTCTAAAAGAAGGATGCGTGTATGTGTGTGTGTGCGTGTGTGTGTAAACCTTGAGACTGTTGTATGCCAGATCTGCATTTGTGTCTGCCTCTGACGTTGAGCTCTTCGGTTCAATCGCCTGAGAGATCAGAGGGAAAAAAAAACAAAAAAAAAAAAACTATAAACATGCTTACAGTGATAAGACAGGAGATGTGTGTCCTGTTAGGAAATTTATCAATATGATAAATACTTATCACCCTGTACAAAGCGGTGACAGAGTCCAAAGGTAAAAAATAAGTGCTACCATATGTAGCAAAGTTTACAGATTATTTGATTATGGCACTGCCATGCTTAATATTTAAAAAGATAAGTACCTGTACTCATACAGATAAAACACACTCAAAAAGATTTCCAACTCTTAAAGAAATGGTTCCGTGAGAATTCTTTTTTTTTTTTCATCCCTAATACAGTCGATCCACCAAGACATGTTTGTTGCCTGACATTTATATCTTTTTGGGCTGATATGTCAAAAAAAAAAAAAAAAAAACCTCTATAAATATAAAAATTGTGTCATGGCATTTGAGGGCAATATTAAATACATACATAAGACATTGTATTTAATTAAACGTAATCGCTCCTACAGAGGCATTGACTTTTTTAAAATTTGGTTTGCACATACAGCAATCAGCCATAACATTATGACCACTGACAGGTGAAGTGAATAATATTGATTATCTCGTTACAATGGCACCTGTCAAGGGTAGAGATATATTAGGCAGCAAGTGACCAGTCGGTTCTCGAAGTTGTGTTGGAAACAGGAAAAATGGGCAAGCGTAAGGATTAGAGAGACTTTGACAACGGCCAAATTGTGATGGCTAGACGACTGGGTCAGAGC
>CM075017.1:9277657-9306622 GCA_037576675.1 Pangasius sanitwongsei | reverse complement strand
GAATGTGAAAGAGAACATGAGAGAGAACAAGAGAAAGAACATGAGAGAGAAGGAGAGAGAGAACATGAGGGAGAATAAGAGAGAACACGACAACATAGTGAGAGTGACAGAGAAACAGAGAGAGAGAGAACAAGAGAGAGAATGTGAAAGAGAACATGAGAGAGAACAAGAGAAAGAACATGAGAGAGAAGGAGAGACAGAACATGAGGGAGAATGTGAAAGAGAACATGAGAGAGAACAAGAGAAAGAACATGAGAGAGAAGGAGAGAGAGAACATGAGGGAGAATACGAGAGAGAACACGACAACACAGTCAACGTGACAGAGAAACAGAGACAGAGGATGGGACAGAACAAGAGAGAGAAGATGAGAGGGAACAAGTGAGAGAAGATGAGGGAGAACAAGACAGAGACACGATTGAGAACGAGTGAGAGAAGATGGGAGAGAACAGGAGAAAGAAGATGAGAGAGAAATAGAAAGAGAATGACATATCAGTAAGAAGACAGACTGAGAGAGACTCAGCGACGGTGACAGTAAATCAGTGCAACGTTGCATTATCTAATCAGACACTGTGGACTTGAACCTAAAGACTGCTGCTGTGATCATAGAGATTATTCACAGTCTGCTCATACTGCTCATCTGTTCAGTACACTTATTAATGCACTGTTTGTCTTGACTCTTCTACCCGTGTATACGGTAATGATTTACCCCACTGTCCACTGTCACCCAGAACAGGACGGGTTGCCTTCTGAGTCTGGATCCTCTCAAGGTTTCTTTCTCATGTCATCTTAGGAAGTTTTTCTCACCGCTAACTCTGGTTTGTTCATCAGTGATGTAAACTGATATCCGTACTCAAACACATCTCCTCACCTGCGTGCCAGGAAGCCGCGGCCGTATCTCTGCAGCAAGATGACCGACTTGCGGATCTTCTGGTAGCGTCTCCTCTGCAGCCATCCTCGCACTGTCTTCTGCATCTTAATGCAGGCGAAGCGGAACTTGTCGGCTCGGAGCTTCTCGAGGTACGCCACCTGACCGGCTCGGAAGAAGATCTTAGTCTTTCCGAACTGGAACTTATCTGGATCCTGGATGGAGGATGGAATGAAAAAGGGGTCATGACCTGTGCGACAATTGAGCTGTAATCACTCGTTCAATAACAGCAAAAGCAACTTAAAAGTATACATGAAAGAATTAAAAAAAATATGATGGTTTAGGAGCATCTTTACCTTCATAAAATAAGCAAGGATCTATGCATATGCAATGACAAATGCCCCATGTGTGTGTGCAATCCTGACCCCGCCCTTCCCTCTAGCCACACTGAGGAAATATGACCCTCTATGTGTGTGTGTCAACCTCAGACTGACACGCAATCTGAAGTAGTGACATCTGTCCTTCAGCACTGAGGAATCGTCAACAAGCGAGAAATTCTTACTAATAAGAAAAGAATAAAACACTTGGGGGTGTGCTGCTGTAGAAAAACAATCAACGACGGCATGGTAGGACTGGATGTCCCAAAGTGTTTTATTCCTCTTATACCACAACAATTAGCAAAGTTCCTGTTATCACTTACATTATAGCTGGAAAAATTAAAGTTCCCTCTGACACTGGAGACTCCTTTCACAAATGGCAAAAAAAAAAAAAGTCTCCTCAAAGAAAACTTCACCATAGCAACAACTGTAAAGTTTTCTGTGTTAAATAACCCATTTTCCATTCCATTTATTATTAGACTCAAGATTACGTGCAGCATCCACCATACAAGTCCCAGTGTAAGCTGTTACTATAGAAACAATAACATATTACGACAATATTATAATTATGATAATTACTTGTAGCATCCGCCACACAAATCCCAGTGTAAGTTGTTACTATAGAAACAATAACATATTACAACAATATTATAATTATGATAATTACTTGTAGCATCCGCCACACAAATCCCAGTGTAAGTTGTTACTATAGAAACAATAACATATTACAACAATATTACTAGAATTACTAGAGCATTAATATAAACCTGTGATTTGGCTTGCATCCAGAACTACTGTCAAAGCTGCTGTTATAGAAAATGCATCAACACCTTCTGACTAATCAGATTTGAGAATTCAACAGCACTGTAGTATAAGTTCAGCTTTTTAATCAATAAAAAGGAATGTTAAAGTTACATCTCTCAGTGCAGAGGGACTTAAATGTGTAGCATAGTTTACGTAAGATATGAGTTTCTCTCATCTTGACAGTATTATATACAGTAAACCTGTATCCCAGCTCCTGTATGCAAATCTAATAAACACAAATTAACCAAATCGATTAGAGAAATGAACAAACATCCATATCTGAGCTTAATAACCTCTGCTCGTAAATCTGATCATCCTTCTGGCTCGAGAAGCCATGCTGATTACGCCATTTTTCATCCGGCTCTCTGCTTTTGGATGGCGCAGAGTGTGGAATTGCTGAGCTAAGAAAGCTAAAGCCATTAGAGAACTCACTGAAGCGGGGGAAGTGAAGTTCACAGATTAAAATGTATTGATATTGCTCAGATGAAAGATGATATTTTGAAAACGCCAAAAGCGGTGTGGCAGCCAAAACAAACAAAAAAAAAAAAACGTGACCGGATTTCAGCTAGTATATGTCATATGATTTAAAGAGGATAGCTCAGAGGCTTGGAGAGAAACTGAGTAAACAGCCTCACCGGTGATGAATCACTGCACTGCATCTCACATTCGCACTCAAATGAAAGAGTCAGAAGAGGAAAGAGCTTGACGTGGAGCCATGCGGCTGCTTTATACACGTTATCCTCTCATCAGCAGCGTAAAATGGAAACGTGAAAGCCATGAAGTGTTACCTTGATCAAAGTCTCCAGCAGGTTTCTGCACACCTGCTTCTTATCGGCAGTCACGTCTTTCTTCTTCATCAGCACCCGATATCTGTTAAAGAAATCTGGGTACGTCCACCTGAAATGATAGTTGTTACATATCAGTGAGTAAAATACAGTTAAATAGTTGTTCTCATACGGTGTTGTTTCTATAGCAACAGCTCATTCACAGGGACTTGTATAGCTGAAGCTCCACATAAAATATGCATAAGGAAGGAGTCTCCAGTGTAAGCACTTTGAAACAGTCTGAGGTAAAGTTTTTTTTTTTGGCACAGTCTTGAGGAAAGAGAGCCGGTTTCTTAGTAACAAGCTGTTTTTTTGTTTTTTTTTTAATTTTTGTCTTATTAACTTCAAGAGAAAGCAATGGAACGATTTATACGTTTATAGGGATCATTTGTTTCACAGACATTCTACAGCATTAAACAAAACCATAAATGGATAAAAATATGGCATGTCAATCTTTCATAAAAATAAAAAACAAAAAATTGCTGTGATTTGAGAGGAATAAAACACTTCAGGACGTGCTGTTATAGGAAAACTATCAACTTTGGGGTGGTAACAGTAACTCCCTCTACTCTACTGTTTCTGGTTTCTTCATAACATGACATGCTGAATTTTTGTCTTATTAACTTCAAGAAAGAGGGAAGAGAGAGAGGCTGATGAGGCTGATGTTTATAGCTGCTGTAACATAAGTGAAAACAGGAACTTGTTTCGTGGATGTTCCACAACAGTACATGTAACAATAAATGGATAAAAAAAAGTATGATGTCATTGTTTAACTGCAGAAAGATTTTAACTATTGGAAAATTGCTGTGGTATAAGAGGAATAAAACACTTCAGGATGTGCTGTTATAGGAAAACCATCCACTGAATGGTGGGTAGGATGTACTTCGCTTTGCGTGAGGCCACATCACACCACCCCGTTGTTGATTATTTTCCTGTAACAGCACACCACCAAGTTTTTATTCCTTATTTAACATCTAAACAAACAAAAACAAACAACTTCCATGCGGTAACAGTAACTCCGCTTCTCAATGAGCCACCTCACACCACTGCGTTATTGATTATTTTACTATAACAGCATGCCCTGAAGTGTTTTATTCCGTATTTAATGAATGAAAGTGTGCTTAATACAAAACTGAATTGGAAATTGAAGTTGTGCAAGTAGAGAATTGAGGAAAGTCAGACAATCTGTGTCATTAGATTAGTCATATGCATTTATTGGACCCAATTAATTGGATTTGCAGCTTTACTAAGCTATAACGAACTCGCAAATTTTTTTTTTTTAAAAAGTTCAAATATCTGTAACAGTCACCTGGATGGATATCCTGCAGCGCTGATGCGAATGGTCTCCAGAACACCACATGCTCGTAGCTGCTGGACGGCTCTTCTGGAATCAAACCTGCACACAGAATCGACAAGACCTATGAGTCCTCTGAAACCAAACCAACACTCATCAACATTTATACAGAAATAAACAGCTAAACACATTTACTCTATAAAAAAAATAAAAAATAAAAAAAAGTCCAGGATGGTCCTACCCTACCTTAACTTTTCCTTAAGCATCGTACGTGTCTCTAGTGAGAGAGGCATTTACAGTAGAAAGCTGTAGACTCTCAGACAATTAAGGACATTGAGCGTGACTGACTCAGAGCTCTGAATACAGCTCCGCTCTGTTTGCGAGAACCCTCGCAGCATGTGACTTAGAAACCGCTCTCAATTTAAGCTTCATGAACAGGCTCTTGTCTTCAAGAATGTGCAGGAGAGACAAACAAATCATGACCAAGCCCTTCAGAGGTTTAAACGCACAATTCTGCAGGAAAACTGAACACGATAACGTGCGGTTTACATAGATGGAGAAGAATTGGAGCAGGTATACTGTCAGAGTACATTATGTGCAGCGACCGGTGGTCTAAAAATTAAATCTACAAATAATAAGCAATAAATTGGGTTTTCATTTCTTACAGTAAACTAACTATTACTTTACATTTATACCACAGTGCTGTTGAATAGTATACAAGAATCTAAACCTACTGAAAAATCTTGCTGTTATTTAACAAACAGAAAATGTATATTCATTGATGCGGTGAAGCTTTTTAAGACATTTACGGAAGGAGTCTCCGGTGTCAGCGCTTTACAGCAGTCAGTAAGTCTTAAGGACTCAACATAACATGCTGAGGTTTTTTCGTCTTCTTACTTTAAGAAAGAAAGAAAAAAAAATCTGACATCATTTATCTTGGTTTCATTTTTTTTTTTACATCACAAAAACCTGCAATTTTAATAGGGGCATGTAGATTTTTTTTTATATCCACTGCAAAAGTGTAAGCAATAATATATACAATACAGTAATATTCCCAAATATCGATTCCTAAAGTTCTGATTAAGTCAAGCACTTCCCAGACACACAGGTGAAGATGTAGACAAAATTATTGTACCTATAAAAACAAAACTTACACAAAGGCTTCTTTGAGGTCGTTGGGTTTTATGCAGCGTACATAGTGCGGAGTTGTAGCATTCAGAGTGTCCATCAGAAGATGTAAGGAACTCCGAAACTAGAAAAAAAGAGGTATTATAAACACAAACAGGCCAGGCTTTTTACTTCGCAAATAAATCTCAATCAATTTACCAATCTGAATGAATCCTAGATTAGTGCAACATTTCTCAGAGCCTCACCTGAGTGCCTACAGATTTGCGGTGATCGCGGTTGTGGCTTTTGGGCATGGGTTTAGCAGGACGCACGTTGATCTTAGAGCTTTTGCTTGCTGAACCAGGAGCTCCTTTTTCGTCCTGGAAGAGATCTGCCACCAGCTGGAACTGAGGGAGGAATAAACATCAGTGCAATGCTGAAGAGCGTAGCAACAACCGGTACAGCTCTAGTCACCAGGATGCAGTAGATCTGGAGCCCACTCTGCCATCGGGCTGCCACATACAACCATTTATCAATTTAAACGATATTAATGATGGAGAAATATGATATACAACATCCATATAACCACTTAGGTGCTTTTCGCACTTGCCTTTTTTTTTTTAAAAGAAAATATGGCTTGAGGTGCTTTTTGTGCTGCTATGAAATAAAGATTGGTTTAACGGTGGTGATGAGGAGGCTGTCTGTCTTCACTGTAGCTCTGAATGCAGAAAAGGCAGGGAACAGAAGCAGCTGTCTATAACAGATGCTCCACATAAACAAATCATTGTTGATATAGTGAAGCTTTTTGTGAAGAGACATTTATTAACATTCGGAAGGAGTTTTTAGTGTCAGCGCTTTGTAACAGTCAGAGGTAATCTTGCTTCATACGAAACATATGACATGGAAAAAAAAAATTCTGTAATAGTCTGCAAACTGCTGAGGTATAAAACGAATAAAATACACCGACGCATACGATTATTGGAAAATAATCAACTTCAGGGGGGTAACTGTAACTCTGCTACACGTTGTAGATTATTTTCCTGTAAGAGCACACCCCCAAGTGTTTTATTCATTACAAATTACAGAGAATGAACAGGAATTTGAATATGAATGAATATGAATTTGAATATTTATCCAGATGTGTGTATAGATTTCTTAACTTACATTACAAGGCTGCTGAAGTCTATAGTATGTGCCACGCCCAACATGGCCTAACTCTAAAGCAGCTCATTTCACACAGACATCAAGGCTGCACGGACACGGCAACATCTGACCGCTACTGTTTCTTCTTTCAAATCTGTAGCAACCCGAAGAGTGATAAGAGAACTACTGCAAAGCTCTGTCTTACTGCTGAGACCTTCATGAATTTTGAATTTTTCTCCTGCTTCAAGGCTAGACTTAGCATTGCTCCACTGAATTTTAAGACCGACTCTGGTAAAGTTCTCTGCAGACACACCCTACCATTTTAAACCTAAAACAAAATGGCGAGAAGTTAACATAAAGAGTATTATGACATTAAAAAAAAAAATGAAAATACTTTATGTAGCTAAGCTTGCCAGAAGGCAAGGCAGGTTGGGTCCATGGATTCATGCTATTGGTGCTAAATTCTGACCCTACCATCTGTGTGCCTCGGCAGAAATCGAGATTCATCAGACCAGGCTACATTTTTGCAGTCTTCAGCCTGTGCCCACTGCAGCCTCAGCTTTCTGTTTTGACTGCCAGAAGTGGAATCCAACAAGGCCTTCTGCTGTTGTGGCCCATCCGCCTCAAGGTTTGATGCATTGTGCATTCTGAGATGCTTTTCTGCTCACCACAATTGTACAGAGTGCTTATCTGAGCTACTGTAGCCTTTCTGTCAGCTTGAACCAGCCTGGCCATTCTCCTTCAACCTCTCTCATCAACAAGGCGTTTCCCTCCACAGAACTGCTGCTCACTGGATGTTTTTTTCTTTATTGCACCATTGTGAGTAAACTCTAGAGACTGTTGTGTTTGAAAATCCAAGGAGATCAGCAGTTATAGAAATACTCAAACCAGCCTGCTGACCACGGTCAAAATCACTGAGATCACAATTTTCCCCCCATCCTGATGATCGATGTGAACATTACCTGAAGCAGCTGGCCCACATCTGCATGATTTTATGCACTGCACTTCTGCCACATGATTGGCTGATTAGATAACTGCATGAATGAGTAGGTGTACAGGTGTTCCTAACAAAGTGCCTGGTGAGTGTATATAGTGCTTTTAAAAATGGACATTGCCACATAGCAGCTGTACAGGAATCTGAATATAAAATTCACATTTCAATTCAAATTGATCCTTAATGGTCATTCTGTGCATTTCATTTTGTTCACTGATGGTATCAACACTGGTTAATGTAGGTGATTATTCTCTTATCATCTCATTTGGTTTATTATTTAAAAAAACCTCACAAACATCAATTTCTATGAGTGTTATTTATTATATTTAATGTTACTGATGGTATGCGAAAGCTAAAGTTCATGTTTGTTCATGTT
This sequence comes from Pangasius sanitwongsei, assembly GCA_037576675.1. Classification (NCBI taxonomy): domain Eukaryota; kingdom Metazoa; phylum Chordata; class Actinopteri; order Siluriformes; family Pangasiidae; genus Pangasius; species Pangasius sanitwongsei. Next base: position 9,298,838 of record CM075017.1, on the reverse strand, counting down.
AATGATTGTGTCATATAAATAATGTCAGTTAAGGGAACGTTAATATAAAGCATTACCAGTATTTTTTTTAAATTAATATTTAGATGACACACAGTTATGTCCATCTTTAGCACAAACTACATTTACAAATGACATTTTCTCGCAAGACGATTCAGCAACATAAACAAGGCTGTAAACAAGAGGAGAGAAAGTTTTTGTTTAGTATTAGGGGGGAATAGTGCTTTAATTCCGAGCCAACCAAACCTTACTGTCGAGTTAAACAAAGATTCCAGCACTGTGCTCTGACCCTGTTAGATATGTTAAGTGTTCACTCTCAAAATGATTGCTCAAGGCTTAAACAGTGGAGGAACAGTTTAAAAATGTAAAGTCTACAAAATAAATTCTGTACAAATTATTTTAAAGAATTTTTAGCACTGAAAATGTTAACATCTAATCAGCTGCTTCCAGTCAGAGTGTGTAATTTTTAAAGAAAGTGACGATGACACCCACGATATTTCAGAAAACTTTATTGGGACATATTGCCTCACCTTGCTGGCCTTCAGGATGTTGATCTGTTCTTCATACACGGTGTCCCTGTTCTTTTCCAGGAAGCCATCACACTGATACTCAACCTGAAAGAGAAAATCAACATGCATAGAAACATGCCAAAAAATGTTCTCATACCTCACCTTGAAATTTTTTTAAAAAAAATTTGAGCAAAGCAGTCAAGCCATCAAAATAAACTTGCTATCTTAACCATTTTTAGACTACAGGAGTTACAGGGAGAATTTTGGAAGTTGCATCACTGTTACACAAGACTGAAAATCCCATAGCCACCCTAGCCGAAATGAGCATCATCATAGCTGCCATGACCAGGCGAACAAAAGCTGCTTATATAATCAAATATTTTTAGCATTGAACACTGCAATATGATGAACACTAAAAGGGCAAAAACGAAACTAAGCTACACAGGTAGGGGTCTCTGAAATATGGTGGCCTGTAAGTACAAAACTCATTAACAAACCAAACACACAAAAAGCAAATCCAGAAACACATCAGCGTTAATTTAAAACAGAAAGGCCCGATCCTTACTGCACATCCCGTCCATGCTGCTGATTGGACAGACCACATGACTAAGGAAAAACATTTCTGGCATTTCAATCTGTTATCTAGTTAAACTTAGTGAAAACAAGTTAAAACAAGGTACTTCAGGTTATTACAGAGAGAAGGAATTCTTTCTTCTTACTTCCCTTAGCTGAGTTTTCAGTGCTCATATACTCATTAATGGCATATCTAATAATAGTATCATTTGAATGCCACTGATTGTGGTGGTGTTGTTCTTTCGCCACAGCGGATCATTGGTCCGCATAATTTGGCACAGTTTTTATGCCGGATGCCCTTCCTGACGCAACCCTCCCCAATTTTATCTGGGCTTGAGACCGGCACTGGGAGCGCACTGTTGTGTACAGCCCCAGCGGCTGCAGTAGGTTCCCTGGCTGGGAATCGAATCCGGCCCACGGTGGCGATAGCGCCGAGGCCTAACCACTAATCCTCCAGGGACCCGAATGCCACTGATAAAATAAGCATGAATAAAGGCATCGGTACAGTCCTTGTCCTTTTACTATAAACAAATACAACAAATATAACTCCAAACATCCTCCAGCTCTCTGTATTTTCTGTATTCTCTCAGACTGACATGCGCTGTCAGCCAATCAGCTATCAGTATGTCATGCTCAGTAAGGACCTACGCTTTCTGTTTTGAGTTCATTCTGATGTGTTTTTGAATGCTGCTGCGTTTTCGGTTTGTTAATGTTTTTACAGGACACCGTACTGTGAGTGCTGTTTTTTTTTTAAAATAAAAATTCCATGCATCAAACAAAGCACGCACAATGTTTTTTTTTTTTTTTTGTCTGAATAAGCAGAATCTAAAGAAGTGATTTTATATATTGAAGTGAATTACTGCCCAGAAAAAAAAAGGTCAAAAGTCCCTGTCTCAGGTGTATTCACATCTTTTTCTGTAAACAGATCTTCACCACAATGTAACCGGATTCTGTAGCCTTCTCCACACATCATATTTGTGCTCCAGCTTTGTTTTGTCAGAGCTGCCCAACCCCATTCCTGCAGAGTTTAGCTCCAACACACCTCACTGTTACATTCTGGTGCGCTGATGAACTGGGTGAGCTGTGTTAAATAAGCGTTGGGAGTAAATTGTGCGGAATGAAAGACGAGCACTGGGCAATCATTAGTTCAGCCCTTTGTGGGGATTCTTGATGAACGTCGGTGTTCGTGAGAAACACGCGTGTAGAATCGGTGTGTAAAACCGATCGGTGAGAAATGAAAAAGATGGCGCAGACAGAAAACATCATTCATGATAAACGTCTTTTGCAAGTACATTTCAAGGTGGAGGTGTTTTCGTAATTAAATAGTGTTTGTCGTAATGGGAATACACGCCTCAGCAGAACATTAGCTTATAATGCCTCTTGGTGGAGTTTAGGCCTTACTGTGTGTCAGATAATTACTGCTGAGGCTTTCACAATGTTCACATGCAACCTCTTTGTAAGAAATAAACATGAACTGGTGATTACAGAGATCTGATACTGAATCTGAATCCGGTCTCTGAAGGACAATAAAACCATGTCTATGTCCACCTGACTTTATTTCTACATATTGTATTTTAACTGTACATTATACAGTATATTGTGCATAAAGGTGGCTAATACTGGAAAAATGCCTTATCTGTATATTTCAATATACTACACAATACATATCACAATATTTATTTACAATTAAACCTGTACTATGGTAGCGTCTCTTTCATTTGAGAAGTCAAAAGAATGCTTATTATCCGGCTTCATCCCCTACATCCTCAGGAGCACTTTTCTTTTTTTCCACTTTTTTTGACCTGGAAACTTTCTGCACTACGCTGCATTTTTAATGAGCTTTTATAGTTTTACATGTCTTTACTTCCACTTTTCTTTTTAGTCATTTTAAGGTCATTTTAGTAATTTTTAGTCCATTCGAACCGAACCCCGGTGTGCTTTCCTCTATGGTGCGCTTCGTTTGGGCAGGTGAGAACACAGCAAGTGCAGAGCAGTTCGACTGCAGTGACACCCAAATACAGGAACTGAACCAAACATGCTGTGTGTTCTGGGTTGTGTACAATACTTTTCTGGAGATGTGAGCTGCCAAAATGAGCCAAAAGATAGAGCACTGTGGAAATGTGATGTGCTGTTGACTGACAGACAGAGAAAATAAAAGGTGGACGCAAAATGGTTTAAAATTTCTCGACTTATGTAGTAATATATTTAGTGTGGCTCCATGTTCTCCATGTGTGGTGATTTATACGATTTCTAGTGCACTTTGTAAAAGTTTGTTTACTTTTTCTGTCACTGTATTTCTGACCAGTAAATGAAGTTTTACACATGCGTTTTCAGCTCTACGCACTCCTTAGACACTGTTTTTTTTTTTTGCTTTTTGATTCATTTAATTACGTGAACTGAGAAAACAAACCAAACCAAATAGAAATCAACATGAAGTTATCAATTTCACTCCAATTCGAGTCGAAAAACGGACTAATAGGTGTGAAAGTGTCCTCAAAGATCGTACATAGAACCAAGGGTGTTTCCCATATATGTGTATGTTATAAACAAGCAAGCAAACAAAATAAACAAAGCTGTTTACAGCTGCTATAAGTGATAACAGGAACTCATTTGTTTCACGGATGTTCCACAACCTAAAACGCAACTATAAAATGATAAAAACTACTGTGTGTCATTCTTCAATGAATCAAACATCGTAGTCACTGGCAAATTGTTGTGGTTTTAGAGGATTAAAACACTTTAGGCTGTGTCGTTATGGGAAAATAATCGGTTTCGTGGTAACAGTAACACACTCACATTATTCTTTGGTATTTCATCTCTCGAAACGTCATAAACTATGCTAAACTACATCTACTATTATTACTGAAGTACATTGTTGCTCCCTATATTCAGTTCCAGTTTTATTTTTAGTACGTTTTAAGTCTCTTCACACGCCCATACCTGCAGGGAACGTTTAAAGGTTTTATGTAGAACATTACAACATGGTTTCCCTTTGAGAAATGGTTCCCATAGAAACCTGGAGCTGTTCACTACCCAAAATAACCCTCGAGAAACCATTTTCCCCAAGCGTGTAGAATTGGTTTTCGTTGTGGTTTACTGTAACAACCCTAGTGCGAGATAACTGAGGCATGTTCTACAAACCAAACCAAGTTTTACAAACTGCTTCCAGTTTAAGCCGACTCTACCTGAACTTAACCCACCTTATCGGCAAAGTGGACCACAATGAACGACGTGTTGGACATTCTCGGCTTCTCAAAGTGCTCGCTGCCTGTGTGGCGGCTGTAGAGCTTCTGCGCCCAGTTCTGATCTGTTCCTTTAGGTACCTGCGAGACAAAAAGAGGAAGAGCGAGGACATCAAACCAGGTTCGGACAAAACCTCCAGCTTCTTGTTTGATGCTATTCCAAATCATTTACAACTTCAAGGTAGACTGCAATTAATAAATTCATGAATTATTTATAATGCTGAATTAATAAATAAATCTGTTTATCGTTGCCTTATTTTTATGTAAATGAGGCAAAGAAATTCATACATGAGGCTCAAGCTATACTGAGAAGACAAGTAGATAAGTAACTTCCTGCATGATATGTTGTTATCCGGTAAAAAGTTTTCAGCTCATAAATGACAATCTTGAGAGTAAGAACTGGCCTTGCACTCTTCATCCAGCAGGTCCAGGATACCGAGCTTGGCCTCGATCAGGTCAATGCAAGGCTGGTTGTCGTAGAAGTCGATGAGTGTCCATGGGATTTGCTCCTTCATGTACTCCTCTTGCTCCAGTTTAAAAACATGCTGTGAGAATTATAATGAAAAGATTTATTAAGGACCATTTCTCAGGCATGTGTCATGTCTTTAACTAAACACAGCCTAAGTAATACGAATGCATCGATCTCACATTTTTAGGCACAATATGCATAATAGAGCTATAAGCATTAACCAATACCTAGTACTGATCAGATATTGACATCTTCACTGTACCTGAGTGGCTCTATTATTTATGGGAAATATCTCTAGTGAGTAATAAAAGAAAATAGAGAAATGGCGGCCATCTTAGCTATTACTCACAGAGTTGAACTGTTGCTGAAGTTTCTCGTTGGCGTAGTTGATGCAGAATTGCTCGAAGCTGTTAATCTCAAACGTTTCAAATCTATTAAGACATGAGAATGGCTGTTAGATGGAAGCTGTCTTTTAGGGTGTACAAGGTATGCAAAACGCAAAAATCCAGCATAATACCAAAACTCCAACTCTTTCTCTCCCAAGCCCTGTAAAATTCAAATCGTACGTTTTTAAACAAAGCGGTATTACAAAAGATCCTTCCTAGTTTTTCCTTTAATTTGTCACCCATCTGTATCTCGTTAAGAATAAACAATAGCTATGTGAATGACGATGATCAACCTTTCGCTGTAAAACGTTCGTATGGTTACAAATCTTAAACAAATTCTACTATTAACAAAGAGACCAAGAGGTGTGTGTTTAACAGGAGACCACCTCACACTCTATACACACTAGCCACTATAATGCAAGTCAGAACAGGAACTATGTCTTATCACGTTTTATCACTAATATATATAATGAAACGTGCAACCTCTAAAACTTTCCATTCAAATGTAGCCCAGGTCCACAGGAAACCCTCGGACATACTGTAGTAACTGCTGTCCTCCCTAAACCGCTAAAGAAGAGTGTGCATGCATTTAGTACTTCCTTATCAGTACTTCCAGCACCGATCAATAATTTCCCCTTTCCAAGGGACCATTTAAGGGCGCAGAATTCGACTGGCCTTGTCAGTAATCTCATCTTGCATTGAAATAATGGTAAAGCACAAAGACCAAAAAGCTGATGCTGCACACAGCAACCGTGCACATGTTCACTTAGCAACACAACGTTACGATCCAAGTCTGTTGGTCTGAGGCCAATGTGGCAAATTCACATTTCCACACATTTCTGAATGCTTTTATTTCTAAAGCCATTACAAGCAGAATTACCCATAGATATCCAACACTCCGATGAAGGAGTGCTGTTTGGAGGAGGTATGCAGGGCTTTGTTGATGTGCTCCACGATCCAGTCGAACAGATGGGCGTAAATGTGTTTGGCCAGAGCGTCGCGGGCGTTAGCAGCCTGGGCGCGGGACATGTTCTTCACGTAGGTCTCGGTTGCTGTGGCTAACTTTCTACGGCACAGCCAGTTTTCCATCTGGTCCCGCTCGACCCCCAGCAGCTCGCAGAAATGAAGAAGATGAGGGTCGTTTCTCTGTCAGAGAGCAAGAGGCAGCGATCTCTCATCCATCTTTGAGAAGTGTGACTCAGAAACAACGAATGCAATAGCAGTGACAGAACTATACTTCATGACATATATATTAAAGCAACAGCTACCACTGACGTTTACACTTGTCCCCTCCTTACCCCAAAGTTTGCTGATCACCTAAGACATGCTTTGTGTTTCTGAAGGTTGCTTCTTCAGTGTTGCACTAGGGGTGCAAAGCTAGCTACCAGTTTAACATTGTGTCCAAATCATCACACGTATCTTTCTCAAAATTGACCTTTTGTCGCTGTAATACCAAGCTGAGACTTTATCATCACTCAAATCACTTCTAATGTGCAGTTCCACCTTCAAACTTTAGGCCACACCTCCTACCTTAATCTGATGCTGGTGCAAAGTGACATCAAACTATTACAACAGGTTATTGTTTTCAAATTATGAGCGACACCTGTTTTTAGCTTGGAGAAGTCCTTTTGTTCGTTTTTATACAGAACAGTGTGTCATACAGTGTCATAAACCATGCCAAGTCTGTCTGAGACATGGAATGACTCAATAAGGTTTAAGACAGCAGCTTGCACTATGCTCAACTGGTAGCTATAAGTTTCCCTTACTTGTTAGCGTCATAGCTCCAGTACAATCCTAACAAAGCAAACATATCTTAGCTAATCATACATATTTTGGGATAAACATTAAAAAAAAACCCCACTGAACTCAAGCTTTAAAAGAGCAGAAGTACAGGACTGTTTGAAAGGCAATAGTGAAATAGGATAATGTCCTACCCTCTGGGAGCACTTACAGCGATATGACATGACTCTCCATCTCTCTCAGAAACAATGTCCACGTTCCCAAGGTGCAAGATGGAGGCAATTATCTTGAAGATGCTCATTTGATGGTTCTCCTTCACACCTGCACAAAAAAAAAACGCAGTGTGTAAATCCATTTGTGTTGGCTGTGGTCCATTCTGAAGAGATCACTACTACGCAATACTCCGAGTCTGACTGGTCAGACAACTTATACAGAGACTTGTACGGCAAACACCCCACATAAAAAAAAATAATAATGAAAAAAAAAAAAAAAAAAAAAAAAAAAGTGTTACTGCTGATATGGGGGTTTTCTGCGAGAAGACATTTATTTAGCATTTTTTGGAAGGAGTCTCCAGTGGCAGCGCCTTGTAACTGAAGAGCTGTAACTTTAAGTTTTCCAGCACATCTTCAGAACAGGGGGGTTTCTGGTTTCTCAAGCTGTGTGTTTTTTTTATCTTATTAAGTTCAAAAGAGCGAAAAAGAGAGGACGTTGATGTTGCACGATTGTTTATAGCTGATCTAACGTAAGTGATAACAGGAACTTGTCTCACGGTCGTTCCACAACATTAAAAATAACTATAAACAGCAACAAAAAAAAAAAAAAAAATGCATGACGCATCATTCTTCAATAAATAAAATTGTAATAACAAACAGCTGTGGAACTGTGGAACAGTAACAATCAGGCCACGTCACACCAGCCCATCGTTGATTATTTTCCAATAACAGCACAACCCTAAGTGTTTTATTCCTTACCTAACGTTTCTTATCTCCATTTTTAACACTACAGGAGAATCTGTAACCAGTGCCAGAAGTTTATACTGATTTCGCCACTCTGAAATAAAATCTGCACAAAAAATGTCCCTCCCGAAGTCCCACCCACAGTGTTTGATTGACAGGTCTTCTTCATTGACAATAAAAATACAAATGCAAATAGGAATGCAAGGGAATTCTATTTTTGGCTGAATTGTAGTATGAGGATGAGAAAACGCATTCGCAAAATAGAGTGATTGTTATTACGTGTACGATATGGCAGAATCATACCGGTTTAGAAAATAAAGTGGCGAACAGACTTGCATTTCGTTTATGTGCAATCATAAAGGAAATGCAATTGTAAAAACATGTTTGAATGAGCATTGCCTCTTGTTATTTGTGAGATATGTATGAGAGACATGTATGAGAGAAGTGTAAGCCTCACCCAGCATGGTCAGGGCTTCCCGGGTCTTCTGTAAGTCCACAGCATCATTAACCCCCGGAATGAAGATGTTCTGACCCAGAGAGGTGTAAGTGAATTCTTCTGCACTGGCTGCAAAACAGCAACAACAACAACAAAAAAAAACATGTGACAGTTATCAGCGCACTGAAAGGACTTGGCTTCAGTGTAGAACAGCTGGCAGGTTAAACATTTAGACATAAAGTCTGGTGAAGGAAACATTTTCTCCACGATGAGGATAAAGTCCAGTCACTTTGAGTTACATCAGAAAAGCTTTATATTTAGATTTCCTTTACAAACAGTATTTAATGCATTAATTAACATTAGGAAACCAGAAACATTAGCATTAGTAATCTTGGAGTAATTAACAAGAGTATTGAAGCTGAGACTATTATCTGGCTAAAGCTTAAACAAACATTTTATCAGTGAATACAGGTTTTAATTGTGTTAATTAGTATGTATTAATGCTGATGTTCATGTAATGTATTGTTAGTTAAGGGAACTGTAATGTTATGGGAATTTTCAAATGACTGGATGAATAAAAACTTTTATAGACACCTTTATAGACACTTACAGTATATAGAATATAGACATTGTACTTCAAACTGTGCCGAATAACAGAATAACAGAATAAGTGAGTAGGAATATAACAGACATCGAAAAATAAGTTCATAAAGATCTGCATCATATAAAATCTGATGCATTTATGTTTTTTGAGCATGATATAGTCACTGGACTGAAAAAAGCTCACATAATCCCATCTTTACAAGTTATTAAAGCGTTTTGTTTGAAACAGAGAGTAATGAGATAATCTTGTGCATTAAGTACATGCTGTGGTTGGTCATTTTAAATGCCAGTCAAATCTCTTCCTGTGAAAGTAGGCGGGTCTTGGCCATGTAACAAACACGTGCACTAACTAATATTTATTTCATACATGACTAAAAGTACATACACTCAAATGTTCATTTAGGAAGACTTATCTATTCTGTTCTTGAAAATGATATGTGCAGGTAAACTAGAGCCGCACAGTTGATTTGAATTATGATGAAGATTTGCGGATTCTTTCGTTAATGAAACACTTGCACAGCAGCGGCTCAGTGGGCTACTCACTCAGGGCCAGATCTTTGAACTCGGGGAGTGAGGCAGCGGCACACAGCTGGTAGAAGATGTGGTAGTTCCTCTCATCCTCAGCCTGCAGAAATAACACAGGCTTCAGCACTCTGGGAAATGTCTTACTCAGCAGAGCCGCTGACGAACTGACAGGCTCGTGTCAGAGGTACAATTAAGGCTAAAAGCTTTCCTGAGACACTGCACTCACCTGAAACACCACTCTGGATTTCTCCAGCAAATACGTGCGCATGTTGGCGCCGATGATGTGATACCTCCTGTCAAAGCCGATCTGGATGTATTTCCCGAAGCGGCTGCTGTTGTCGTTACGTGTCGTCTTTGCATTTCCGATAGCCTGTGAAGATAAAGGGGTGGGAGTAAAAAAAAAAAAAAGAAAAGAAAAAAGCTCAGTGAGTAAAAGCAATCTGGAAAAAAACAAAACAAATGGATTAACTTAAAGCTGCAGTAAGCAATTTTAAGTGTACTTCAGCTGAGCTGTTTTAACATCCTGAGAGTTATTAGGAAAAAGGTGCTTTGAGAGGTAATGAGGTAATGATATCTTATTGAAGTGAGCAGGAAAGACAAAACAGTGACAGAAACTTTCCTTCTTCTGACAGTGACTGTTACAAAAAAGCCTGAAGCCACACTACGTGTTTTTTTTTAAAGCAATTTTTGGGTTATGACCTTTGATAAAGAAATCAACTGAACAATAGTAAACCTTCTACAAAAGAAATATTAAATTCTCAAATCTGATTGGGCAGAGAGTGTTGATTAAGTTCCCACAACAGCAGCTTTGACATCAGTGTATATCACAGGTTTATAATAATGCGCTTGTTCTAATACATTATCAGTTTTACAGTAAACTATATGGTGGGCACAGCACATTAAAAAAAAACTTGCTGTAAAAAACTAGATAAATAATTAATTAAAAGGAAATAAAGGAAATAAAAGATGTAAATATCAAAGATTTTTGGACTTAAAGATGGGGGCGGAGCTAATAAATAAAAAAATTGTCATCAGTAGCAAATTGCTATGGTATGAGAGGAATAAAAACACTTCGGGTCACATCACTCCAATTGTCATTGATTATCTTCCTGTAATTCTATAATTCTCCTATCATTTCTTTTTTTTTTTTTTTTTTTTTTTTAGATCATTTGAATTTTCTTCTGGATTATTCCTGTAACTAAACAGAACCCAAAGAGAGAACAGGCTCAAATTATTTATGAGACATTTCATTCTTGATATCCATGCTTGCAAATCGCTACATTTTCTCCTATTAATAAAAACAAGATGACTTTTCAAAGTATCTGTATTGATAACAGGAAACTAGTCATCTCATTACTTGGTATTGGATTGAAAAGCAGGGGTATCGCCCATTGCTAATACGTATGTCATGTGAGTTGCATGCTTTTTAGAGAAAAACTCCAGGGCTGGGGACAGGGCTAATCTGTAGACCAGACAATGGTAGACAGAGGGCTGAAATAATAATAATAATAATTTTAAAAAAAGCCATATTCCACTACAATGTAGCATTATTTCATATTTTTTTGTATCTTTGTAATGATATCATTCCATTACCCTCAGTCACTTCAGCAATCATCTTAAATCTACTCCAGCAGACACACTTCAGGTTATAATATACTCCACCTCCATGATGGGGCTGGACGCCAGCACTTTCTCCTCCACGTTTGTGTCATTGGCGGATCCTCCCACAGTGGCGAAGTAGCGCATGCCGTATTTGGCAGAAACTGTCTTCCCAGCTCCTGATTCTCCGCTCACAATGATCGACTGGTTCTTCTCATCTCTGAAGGAAACACAGTAACATATACATACATATACATACACATACACATATATATATATATATATATATATATATATATATATATATATATATATATATAAAACATATACACACACACACACACACACACACACTATATGGTCAAAAGTTTGACCGTCATATTCATATTTTCTTTTTGAAACCCATTTCAGATTTAGTCCCCCTTTGCTGTTGTAATAACCTCCGCTCTCCAAGGAAGGCTTTCCACTAGATTTTGGAGTGTGGCTGTAGGGATTTGCCCATTCAGTCACAAGAGCATTAGTGAGGTCAGGCACTGATGTCAGGTGAGAAAGCCTGGGGCACAGTCATCATTCCATTTCATCCCCAAGGTGTACAGTGGGACTGAGGGAAGGGCTCAGTGCAGGCCACTCAAGTTCCTCCACACCAGCCTTGGCAGACCATGTCTTCATGGAGCTCGGTTTGTGTACAGGGGCACCGTCATGCTGGAACATGTCTGGGCCTCTTAATTCCAGTGAAGGTAAAATTGTAATGCTACAGCATACAGACATATTGTATGTAACTGTGTGCTTCCAACCTTGTGGCAACCGTTTGGAGAAGACCAAGATATGGGAGTGATGTTCAGCTGGCCACAAACTTTTGGCCATATAGTGTATATGATCAACAAAAGACTGACATTTAAATGAGTGAACATATAAGCTCAATCTACATCACACTGTGCTGGAGAAAATGAATTAAAAGATTAAAAGACACTTCTTTTGGCTGCTGCTTACTGGATGTTTTCTGTGAAAGTTACTGAGGTCACATTTTTCCCCATTCTGATGTCTGATAAGAGCATGACCTCAATGACCTGTATCTGCACTGCACTGCTGCCACATGCCCGGTTTACTGGAGAACTGCATGAAAGAGCTGTGGTACGGGTGTTCCTATTAAAGCGGCCGGGGAGTGTATACAATGTACAGATCTTATCTCTTCTTTCTGTGTGATGTACTATGATGCCAAAAATATGATCCCCAAAAGTTGCTGTTTCCTTTACTGATTCGAATGACTAATTTGTTGACTAAATAAAAAACATAAAATAAAAAAATACGACTCACACAAAAAAACTGGCCATTTATGATTTGAAAATCAAGCTTTCTATATTATTTGATCCCAATTTGGCACATTACTTGGACTCTGAATTGATTTATACAGCACTGATATGCTGATGAGGCAGAAATAAAGCAGCTTTTTTAAGTGTACTAAATGAGGCATTAGGGTTCCATGAAAAATGCTGATCTAACACTAGCTCTCCAGTGTCAGCTTGATGGCCAGTGAATCATGCCAGTGCATAATCCTTATGTTCACGTCCCAGCTCCTGAAAAAGGGACAAATTCAGCAACGTGCTCTTTTTTGGGATTTTTCCCTTATTTTCCTCTCATTTGGATATTTGCTAATTCCTTATCACATGACCACCACTAACTGGGAAGGTTGAAGTCTGGCATGTGCTTCCTCCAAGACGTGTGAAGCCACCATATCCTTGTGAACTGCTCTATCGCAGAGCAGCTAAACCCTCGCCATCTGCCCTCTCCCTCATACACGAGCTCACGGACGTCCACGGTTGATTAGTGTCTCTCTGACTGACAGGTGAGCGAGTAATTCCTCTCCTGACCACGGATGGCTGTGGCATCATCGGGATTTGAACTCTCGATCTCCTTACGATACGGCGTTTCCGTCACACCACTCTGGAAAGCGAGGAGTTTTGAAATTCTTTTAAATAGCTTACCTACATGTGTATAAACCCAGTCCATTTACAGAAGGAATAAAGAATTTGAAGATAGTAAGCCACTACAGTAAAGTTCTGCTTTAATTCCAACTCCCCTCCTGTGTTGTTTTTAGTTGTCGTGACTGGCCTCATCACTGAGCAGTCCCCGGGTCTCTGCGGGGGCTTCTCTGACTCCACTTAAACCTGACGCGAACACGGACTAGTCCTTTGTTTTCCACGGAGGAAAAAAAATTACAAAGGCGTCAACAATGAGGACGTGTGCACTGTAATCATCCACCCACTCCAGCCATTACCGAGGCAGCAGGAAGGACTCTGAGATTATTCAAGGTTCCCACTCGAGGTTCAACTACTGCACTGAATGTGGTCATTATGAACATTGGTATAAAATAACAGCTAAAAATAATAGTCATAATTATGATACTGTTTGAGTTATATAACATCGGTCTCAAATGCAAGGTCGCTTAGAAAAATCAAGAAGGAGCAACACGACTAAAGTTCATAAAGAAACCAAACACTAAAGCCTTTAGCACATGATGCAAAGTCCAATCTTTATTACTGTTAGCGCAAAATGGAGGAATTAAAGGCCAAGTAACATCTGGGGAAGAGATGAATGTATCAGAGATGTCTGAATGAACTGAAATAATAATAATAATGTCACAAGCTCCAGTCTCAAATCAAGGGTGACCCTTAAATGTTCGCAAGTTGAGCTGGTGTGTGTATTAGTACCATTACGGCTCATAAAACGTCCATGAAAAGCAACAAAGAAGCTACATAAGATCAGTGTTCCTGTAACTGACAGTCACATAAGGAATAAAACACTTGGGGGCATGCTGTTATAGGAAATCAACTACAAGGTGGTGGTGAGTGACTGTTACCACCGCACAGTTGATTATTTTCCTATAACAGCATGTTCCGAAGTGTTTTACTCCCGGAATACCACACCAATATTCCAATGCTAACAACTGCATTTATTAAAGAACGACACACTGTACTTTTTATCTGTTTATAGTTACAGTTAATGTTGTTGCATGTCTACAAGTTCCTGTTATCACTTTACAACGGCTATAAACATTGTTCCCTCACCAGCCTCTCTCTTTTTTCTCTTCACTGAATTAATAAGAAAAAAAATGCAGCTTGGCATGTTATTGAGAAACTGGAAAATGTAAACCCTTAAAAAAAAAAAATTGAAGTTACAGCTTTAGTTCTGATTGTTAAAAAACACTCACACTGGAGTCTCCTTCCATAATAGAAACTTCCCCATATCAATGATTACACGTTTTTATAAACCACTTGAATGACTGAACTTAAAAGCTTGTAAAGATTTGCTGTGTGTGTTTGTGTGTGTATTTGTTGTACGCTTATTTCATATATCAGTAAATGACAGGTCGGGGGGAATGTATGACAGTTCCAGTCGCACTTTGGAATTCAAACATTACAAACTTTTATGTTGGAAGAAAGTGGAAACATTCGCAAAGCATACTCAAGAAGACATTTTTTTTACTGTTATAATACATCACTGCTTACCTGGCCATCTGTTTATAAGCCTCCTCTGCCACGGCGAATATATGAGGGTCCATGTCACCCATGTTTTGCCCGCTGTAGGCATTGATGACCTCCTCGCCATAAATCGGCAGCTGCTCATATGGATTAATGGCCACCAGTACAATGCCTGAGGACCAGAGCGAATAAAAGAGGACAAAGTTAAGGCAAGGTGTACCACTTGAAAGGCCACAAAGTCCTTAGAAATTGCTTTAACAACTAAACGAATGCCGTTGAGACGGTCGCCTTAATGCTTTAAACTGTTCACTCTGTGAAGAGCGATGTCAAGAAAGGCATGATGCTGCGTCACGTCTCTGACAAAGGGGAAACACAATGCATGATCTCCTATAAAAGAGAACAATTCAGACATGGAACTAGTGAACAATGAGGCTCTGGCATTGTTTCGCTCTTCTAGGAACAAAACACACATACATTAAACAAGTTTCATTAGTTTCTCACTAACTTAGAATGAAGGAATAACACACTACAGGACGTGCTGTTATGTAAAACAACGCACGCCGGGGGGTTTGATGCGGCATGAGGTGCAAGCCGAGTCCTGCAACCCCTCCGAAGTGCATTATTTTTGTATAACAGCATGTTCTGTAGTGTGTTATTCCACTTATACCACTGCGAGTTGCCAACGATTACAATGTGTCATTTATTAATGAACGACACGTGGCACATTTTAATGGGTTATAGTTAGATTTAATGTTGTGGAAAGTCCGCAAGACAAGTTATTTACTGTTCTCACCTACGTTATAGCTGCGATAAACAGTCATTCTCTCACCTCTTTCTCTCTCTCTCACACACACACACACACACACACACACACACACACACACAAATGCAACCTGTCATTTTAACCATCATAACCAAGCCAGAGAGCAAAACTTCTTCCATAAATGTTAAACGTCTCATAACAAAAAACTTTATCACATCAACGATTAGAAGAATTACTTTGTTAAACAACACGTTTTTTAAATCCATGTATTATTAGTCTTAAATTATGTGGGGAGTCGTACTTGTCATGTCGTACAAGTCCCTGTGTATGAGCTGTTACTATAGAAACAATAATATATCAGAATGAGTGCATTAATATTAACCTATCGTACTTGTGCTGTTATATGAAAATAATGCCCAATTCTGACCAATCAGATTTGAGCATTCAGCCGCACTGTGGTATAATTCTTTATATTCTGCTTTATCTGCTGATGAATTTGTTCATGTCACTTTATCAGAACAGCACTACTGCTATACATCATGCTTTAGCACGTCTTTAAAAAGCCTCCAGATCAGAGCTGTAAAAATACCTTCACTCACTTCTGCACTATTTACTATACAATCTGTTGCAGCAGTAAAGGAGATACCAGGCTGATTTCGGACAACACTTACTACTATCGTTGTTATACTGTTATATAAACAATCTGACCATTACAAATTACCTAGCAATAAAATCAGGGGTGAACAAAAATCAGAAATTCATTAGCTAGCCCAACATATAAGAAAAAGCTCTCGGGTTGCCTGGAAATAAAACTAACTAGTGAGTTATTTAGCTTGTTAAGTGCATTAATACAGGCTAAGAGAAACTAATTAGTAGATGATCACATAGCACATTGTCAGATGCTTGCCAAAATTGTAGCTATAAGTTGCTATAAGCTAGCTATATTAGCTATAAGTTAGCTGAAAAGTGATTTTTACTTATAGCAGGAGATTTTCCCAGGAGGTGCGTCACACCACTGTTATTAAGTTAATAAGATGAAGCTTCTGGTTGTTGACTTGTCCGCTGGGCAACTATGAATAAAAAAAACTAGTAGCCTGGACACGATATCTGTTTCTCCCAGGCGCCCAGGCTACTGATTTGTCCATGAAACCGAAACAACAAAAATCTATCAGTATTACAAGCAATTTCCTGTATTATGTATTCTGTATTATATACACTATTAATAATTATGTGTTGCCTTAAGTGTATGTTAAACCACATTCTTAAAATTTACATTTATTCGGAGGTCTTTCAGGTGTAGCTCTTAAAGGTTGAACCCGGAAACGTTGAAGTAGAACCCCTTTTCCGGAAGCTAAGAACCCCTAATTATCCAAAGAACCCATAAAAACCTTAAACAACCCTTTTTTTCTAGGAGTGTAGGTAAAAGTATTAAAAAAAGGAATAGAGGGGAATAAATAAAGGAAATGGTAAAGGAATTGGGAGGAAAAATACAATATTTAGGGTCCTGTATATTCAGACATTGCTGATATAATTCAGGCTGTAACGCATTCGTTGGTAGAACCTAGAAGAATTTACAGTAAAAGTCGTTATAGCACTGAGAAGCTGACTACATTTCTTCAGCGAGCCATGGTTTCCACGGAGATGCCCAAACCAATAGAAACACGTGATAATGACCAGAGAGGACAACACAGACAGAAGAGGTTTATGGCCTTCTCCCAGGAAGACGGTCCCAAGAACACAACCCAAGTAACAGAAGCACAATGAAAAAAGACACAGACAGTAAGAAGAGACAGTGAATCAATATATTTATAATACACATATAAATATAGTCTACATACACTCACGGAGCACTTTATTAGGAACACCTGTACTCCTACTCGCTCATGCAATTATCTAATCAGCCAATCATATGGCAGCACTGAAATGCATAAAATCATGCAGATACGAGGCCAGCAGCTTCACGTAGTGTTCACATCAACCATCAGAATGGGGGAAAAAAATGTGATCTGAGTGCTTCTGACCGTGGCACTATTGCTGGTGCGAGATGGGCTGCTTTGAGTATTTCTGTAACTGCTGAGCTCCTGGGATTTTCACACACAAACAGTCTGTAGAGTTTACTCACAATGGTGGACCCAACCTGCCTTGTGTCAACAGTCCAGGCTGGTGGAGGTGGTGTAATGCTGTGGGGAATGTTTTCCCGGCACACTTTGGGCCTGTTAATACCAATCAATCATCGCTTGAATGCCACAGGCTATTTGAGTATTGTTGCTGACCATGTGCATCCTTCATGGCCACAATGTACCCATCTTCTAATGGCTACTTCTACTACTTTTTTGAGAGCAAAAAGAGGACCTACCCAGTATTAGTACAGTGTTCCTAATAAAGTGTCGGTGAGTGTATATCCTATGAATACATATATACATACATATTAAATATATGTTTGGTATTTATTTCTAACCTTTATATTTTATATGTATCAAATAAATATATGAAAATATTTTAAAACAGCTCTAACAGCCTATTCCTTTACAATTTTACAGATAAAACACATCAGCCATTTTTGAATTTAGTTTTAGTCTGAGACACAAACAGATAATAGTTCTAGTCATATTTTAATCATTTGGTTATTATTAGTTTTAGTTTTCGACTTAGTTGATGTAGTGAACTAAAACTGAAACGTGAACCATTTTAATCAATAAAAAAATGAACGTTTTAATGATCTTTCCCCAACAAACAAAATTCAAAAGTAAAATCAAATGTTGTTACATTTCATTATATATTTTGAGCATAAATTTGAGGTGAAATATTATGCAGTCATTGTTTATCACAGAAAACAGGTCATTCTTTAAAGCTAAAGCCTTCAAAACATCAAAATCACGTGTAAGATCATGAAATTTAAGACAATATATACTGATGCCTTTAATTCATAACATGAAATTCAGACAAATTCAAATGTTTTAAGGATTCATGGGCACACAAACCTTGGAAAAGCAGCCGGTATAAGAGACTTACCGCAGTAGGTGTAGATGTGGTTGGACTCCAGGAAGCGAACCTTGAGGTTGTGCAGCACTGCAGGTTCGTGCAGGTAGCTGAGGGCCGTGAGGTCGTTCTCTCCCACCAGAATGTCAGGGTTTCGAAGGAACGGTAGCGGGTTGTCTTTAGGACCGACTGGATATGGCAATGTCTGAGGAAACAACAGAACAGGGTCTTGAGGGAGAATCTTAGCTCTCAGGCTGACACAAAATTCTACATTTATACATAACATACATATAAAACATAGCATTTCACATAAGGAAGGAATTCATTGTTACATACCACAGTGTGGCTGAATACTCAACTCTGATTGGTCAGAAGATATAGAATCATTTCATTTCATTTTAACATCAGCTCCGACAGTAGTGCAGCTGCAAATCAAAGGTTTATCACAGGCAAAGGTTTATCACAGCTGTGAGAGCCATGATTTGATTCCGTATATGGACATATTTCCTTTTCAAACAGGAAGTCAGAGTGATGGCGTGCTAAAGGGCTTGACTGATTTACACAGCATCCAATAGCATTATAAACTTATTAACAAACCGCTAGATACAGGCCACAAGTATAAATAGAACTTGTTTTCAACTGTGTAGGTTTTCTCACAGCTAGTTTTAATCTAAAACCCAATAACTAAGAATAAGTGGAAATCATGCTAACTTTTCTAATAATATCACTACAGTTTTAATAAAAACCAGGACTTGCTGTTAAAGTTACGCACAGTGTTTCTACATGTGGGTGAGTGGAAAGCTCAGGAATAAAGAAGCTCTGTTGGCTTGAATAATTCAATATAATGGTACATATTTGCCTATTTTTTTTAAATAAAAAACTCTGTGCTGTGATCATAAGGGGCTAAAAAATTTGAGAAGCCCTGTCCTAGAGTATAAAAAATAAAAAATGAGGGAATGCCATGGTGGTGATTATCGCTCTGATCATTTCCCCGATATGCTGCATTGTCATTTGAAAAGAGTCTCCTACACACAGTTCAGCTGCATATTTCAGGGCCTGTACTTCCCACTCACCAAAACAACGTTAATGATTAATAAAGGAGCGCGCGCGCACACACACGCGCACACACACACAATGCTGTGCTGAATAAGAAACGCAGGCTGCAGCCGAGACTCAGCGCTACCTGTGATTCTGAACACGGTAAAATCTAGACAGGGATCGAGACTGGAGAGACTGCTCACCGATTCATCTTCGAGTTTGAGGTGCAGGACCGACTCTCCCTCTTTGTAGTCTTTAATAATCTCAGCAGGCTTCCACACCTCCTCTGGGTCGGGGATCCAAACCCGAGTGTACTGAAACACACACATATAACACAGGATTATTAAAACACAAATGCTAAGTTTGGTCATCGGACATCGCCCAAAAAAGCTTACACACATCATATAGATCAAGGATGGACCGGAATTATACATTACAAACATGTCGATTTAAAAAAATAAATAAATAAATACTAAGTGTGAGGAATTACAGCTAATCTGGCAACACTGAACCAGTTCCTGGAGCTGTTTAAAGTCCTCAGTAATCAGTGGTATAAAAAGATCCTATAAACCACTTTATTTTCCAGTTAAATTCAGAAAATCACTGACCAATGTACAGTTCATACAATTCTGGTATTGTATGAATTTAGATCAGTCTGGATCTGGACTCGATGTGTCATTCCTGTTTATTCCTCTGT
The DNA here is from genome assembly GCA_037576675.1 of Pangasius sanitwongsei. NCBI lineage: Eukaryota > Metazoa > Chordata > Actinopteri > Siluriformes > Pangasiidae > Pangasius > Pangasius sanitwongsei. The sequence goes on along the minus strand of CM075017.1, from coordinate 9,278,847 downwards.
TTGTGAAATATTAACCCCTAACACTATCAGCACATGAGCTACTTCAAACTATAAATGACTGAGATTTCAGTCAGTGTTTGAAAATAAAAAAATAATAACACCGAGGCAGAATCCTGATGGATCACTTCCTCATGTTTTGTTTGTGAGACCTGCGGAGGTCGAGCTCAGGGTGAAGGAGGTGATGGGACAGTCCACAGCAGTCTGGCTAAGTCCAATAAATAGTAATAAGGTGTGTTTGCTGTATGCTGTGCCCTCGGCCCAAGAACAAAACTACTGAGAGAGAAGTATTTTCAGACTTCAGTTCAGAACAGCTTATAGAAAGGAAAAGATAAGCAAAGTGATTCACAATCATTCATTTTAAAACCTGTTTTCCCCTTTTACTTTACACCTCTACAACAGCGCAAATATTGTTACAAATATGATCGTTACAGTGTCATCATTTCACGGTTAGTTATGGTGTATGATCAGACAGTGATTTTATCAGAACACTGATTAAATGCATAACCTTATCATTATTCCCTACTCCATTGGTTCTCATCCTTTTGTGTCCAGCTGTGACTCCCCAAAAATTGTGTCCAGCTGTGACTCCCCAAAAATTGTGTCCAGCTGTGACTCCCCAAAAACTGTGTCCAGCTGTGACTCCCCAAAACCCCCTCCTTCTGGATTCGCTCTAAATAATACTACGGCAATGTCCATTTCTCAGCGCAGGAGACACTGCTGCACTGAAAACCCTTTGGCTGTGCAATCTGCTACTGCTGTAAACACAATACTTTGCTACCTCTGCTGCCACTGCTAACTTCTCATCTTAAGTTCTCATCTTCATACACAACGGTTATCAAACACATAGAAGAACATGCCATTACTGTCCAGATCTAAACCAAACAACTAGCTATATTTGGCTAAGCAGCGCTGCACATTGACGCACCTTTCCTCTGTTCCCTCAAAACTACTCGCTTGTATCCATCACATAAACAACCTTAACTCTTCATCTGTGTACCACAGATATATAAATACTACAGATATAGAGAGCAGATATCCAGCAAACCACCTGTCAGACATCGCCCTTATTAATACACTACGCCGTTACGCATCGCCCTTATTAATACACTACGCCGTTACGCATCGCCCTTATTAACACACTACGCCGTTACGCATCGCCCTTATTAACACACTACGCCGTTACGCATCGC